>JAIOJX010000031.1:70661406-71038906 GCA_022376925.1 Tragulus kanchil | reverse complement strand
AATGAGGATGTTTAACTGTTTGCCTAATCTTGGAATTTACCTAGAGAAAATACACATCATTGGGGAGAGCAGTAAACTGATTATGAGAGTCTAGAAATACAAAGACAGAAAATGATATCCATAGATGGGAATAATGTCTTTGTAACTATCAACAGCATTAGACTTCAACCCAACCAAGGATCAAAATAACATTGACCTTAAACTAATAAATGCAGTTTTCACTTAAGAAAAAACATATTGGCCATAAACATGTCAAATACATACAAAATGGGAAAAATAAGAAAATAGGGAGAATGTTAAATTAAAATGTTGCCAGCAAGTATATACCGAGAATATGGGAGAGAAAAAGGTATCACAATGGAAATATTAAAGTTGGCTACAGTTATAGTAAAAAACATAAATGCTGTAGAAAATGTAATCACTAATAAAGATTACAGATATGTAGTTATAAAGAAAATATAATAATAATAATAGATACTATAGAAGAAAAAAACAAATGACCAGCAGCCATTGGGAATGAATTAAAACAAATTAAGCTAACAATCATTCATAAACAGAACCCTTTTTAAGAATATAGCAAAAAATAAAACAATAAGAAATGCATTGTTTGAGTTTATGAGTCAATAGAGTCCATTAACCCCACATACACACACACAAATGAATTAACTTGGAACAAACTTGACAGAATTTCTGAATTTGAAGTTTAAAGAAAAAATTCACAACTATTTGAGCAAAAAGTGAAAATAAAGTCATACTGAGTACAGGTTCTATTTAATTCAGAGTGCTCAGAATACAATGTACAATGAGAGCAAATTTTAAGAGAAGAAATGTTGTAGCACAAGAACGTTTTGACCAAGAACAAAGTAGTTAATATGCTGGGGTAAGAGAATGACATCTACGCTTATATCTGCAGGATTCAGGACATAGACTGCTCACGGATACATCCCTGGAAACTTTTACCTAAAAATGCACATCTATAGGTTAATGACAAGCAACATTTAAAAATTGAAGAGGGCTTCCCTGGTGGTCCAGTAGGTAAAGAGTCCACCTTGCAGTGCAAGGGCCACCAGTTCGATCCTTGGCCCAGGAAGATCTCATATGCCACGGAGCAGCTGGGCCTGTGTGTCCAGTGACGAGCCAGCACTCTGAAGCACATGTGCCCAGAGCTGGGGCTCTGCAATGAGAGGGGCCACTGCAATGGGAGGCCCACACAGGCCAAAGAATTAAGATGGATGAAAATAAATGAAAGACCAATAAAAGAGGCCAAAATTAAAAAAAAAAAAATTGAAGAGTGATATATTTGAATCTGAACTTACTGTGCTATATATTGTGCTATATATATATATATATATTTAAGATATCTTTACTCATCAAAAACAAACAAAAAACATGCTCACATTGAAATAAATAAGAATTTAGGTCTATATGCTTACAACATAAGCTATAGCATAATATAATATACATAACAATAGAATTCTTATTCCCAGAAGGTATACACTTTATGATCACAGATATATTGTGATATTTTTATGAGCAAATGTAATATTTATCAAACAATTTTGAGATACATGGCTTTTTGGGAAATAGCTCTTAAATTAGATTCTTATCTTACATTTTAAGTTAATATGAACCTTAAAGTAAAGGAAGATGAGACACGGTTGGATGGTATCACTGACTCAATGGACACGAGTTTGAGCAAACTCCAGGAGAGAGTGAAGGACAGGGAAGCCTGGCGTACTGCAATCTTTGGGGTCATAGTTATACCTGACTCAGCAACTGAACAACAACAAAAAGGTACATGAGTAGTCAAATTTATAAAACAAATATATTTTTAGAAAAGACAAAAATATAAATAGTTCTGTCCCTGAAGTGATTTCAGGGAGCTTTTAAACATAAACACAGCAAAATTCACAAAATTAAATATTGCAAACTCCCTCAGGAAGAAATTTACGAAAGTTTATCTTACCAAATCAATGAGTAGATAGATGGTATAGGTTTCACTAATGTTATTCCATAAATATTTTAACCAACGACCTGTACATATCTGCCTAAACATACAGTCTTAGCAGTGTCAGTAACATTGTAGAAAAGAAAAATGATACAATTTAACGCAGTTTAAATAATGTATAGCTCCTATTTATTATAAACTTCATACATCCCAACATTGTAATTTGAAATTTACTTTAATAATATGATTTGGCACCTGCAACAAACCTCTCAGGTAAGGGCTGTTCATTTTTCTGTTGATGAATCAACTGAAACAAATAACTTGTCAGATTAGAATCTAGATCTAATTAGAAAGTTAAGTGCTGAATCCCCCGTATGCTGCTTTCTAAGTATCTTATATGCAACATAAGAAAACACTCTTTCTATGTTATTCTTTTTTTTTTTTTTTAAGATTTATTTATTTATTTTGGGCGGGGGTCGGTTTGGGGAGGGAGGGGAGCAGGCGGGCCACTTCTATTGGTCTTTCATTTGTCTATTTTCATCCGTCTTTGTTCGTTGGCTCCTGTGGGCCTCCCATCACGGTGGCGTCTGTCATTGCAGAGCGCCGGCTCTGGGCGCATGCGCTCCAGAGCTCCGGCTCGGTAATTGGACACATCGGTCCAGCCGCTCCGCGGCACGTGGGATCTTCCCAGGCCAGGGATCGAACCGGTGCCCCTTGCACTGCAAGGCGGTGTCCTTACCCACTGGACCACCAGGGGAAGCCCTGTTATTCTTATCTATAGTCCTTGGTTTAGCACCGTGCCTGATTATAGCATCCACTCAAATAATTGTTATGCTCAATATATGTATGTAAGACATTGTACTAGAAACTATGAAACATAACACTGAAAAAATTAATATCTAACCCCAAGAGAGTTCTCATTAGGGTTTGGTAGGGTGTAGAAATGCGGGATATGAACACTACAAAACAGTATAGGTAACAATACAAACTACAAGGCAGATTTTTCAAAGTGCACTGCAGTGCTCAAAAAGAAAGTGCTGTCGCAAAGGAAGAGAGACAATAACTGAAAGGAGATAAGTAGATCTCACATACAAACTTTGTTTTCAATGTGATTTGGCTACTGAAACATACTATATGGCTTTCTTGAATCCTTTTTCACACATAGGTAACTAAAATTAAGTATCCTCCCTCACCTATGGTATAATGATATAATAAAAATTTCAGCTTAATTAGTAAAGGTTCAGCCAATCTATTATAACTGGAAAATTAATATGTAAGAATAAGGTGGTATATTTTTTAAACTTCATACATCCCAACATTGTAATTTGAAATTTACTTTAATAATATGATTTGGCACCTGCAACAAACCTCTCAGGTAAGGGCTGTTCATTTTTCTGTTGATGAATCAACTGAAACAAATAACTTGTCAGATTAGAATCTAGATCTAATTAGAAAGTTAAGTGCTGAATCCCCCGTATGCTGCTTTCTAAGTATCTTATATGCAACATAAGAAAACACTCTTTCTATGTTATTCTTTTTTTTTTAAAAGATTTATTTATTTATTTTGGGCGGGGGTCGGTTTGGGGAGGGAGGGGAGCAGGCGGGCCACTTCTATTGGTCTTTCATTTGTCTATTTTCATCCGTCTTTGTTCGTTGGCTCCTGTGGGCCTCCCATCACGGTGGCGTCTGTCATTGCAGAGCGCCGGCTCTGGGCGCATGCGCTCCAGAGCTCCGGCTCGGTAATTGGACACATCGGTCCAGCCGCTCCGCGGCACGTGGGATCTTCCCAGGCCAGGGATCGAACCGGTGCCCCTTGCACTGCAAGGCGGTGTCCTTACCCACTGGACCACCAGGGGAAGCCCTGTTATTCTTATCTATAGTCCTTGGTTTAGCACCGTGCCTGATTATAGCATCCACTCAAATAATTGTTATGCTCAATATATGTATGTAAGACATTGTACTAGAAACTATGAAACATAACACTGAAAAAAAATTAATATCTAACCCCAAGAGAGTTCTCATTAGGGTTTGGTAGGGTGTAGAAATGCGGGATATGAACACTACAAAACAGTATAGGTAACAATACAAACTACAAGGCAGATTTTTCAAAGTGCACTGCAGTGCTCAAAAAGAAAGTGCTGTCGCAAAGGAAGAGAGACAATAACTGAAAGGAGATAAGTAGATCTCACATACAAACTTTGTTTTCAATGTGATTTGGCTACTGAAACATACTATATGGCTTTCTTGAATCCTTTTTCACACATAGGTAACTAAAATTAAGTATCCTCCCTCACCTATGGTATAATGATATAATAAAAATTTCAGCTTAATTAGTAAAGGTTCAGCCAATCTATTATAACTGGAAAATTAATATGTTAAAGAAGTTTGGTGGGAAAAGGGGTGGTATATTCACTTTAAATTAAGGTAATCCAAAAGAACTGATGGCTGACCTAAGTGATATCCATACAAAAGAAACACTAACAGGATCTTGAACTTGTCCTTCTATATAGCAGGCTAAACACAAATAGAGTAGAATTTAGCTATAATAATATATTTAATCCCTGCAGATAAAAATTTAGAATGTGACCATATAGGAGGCTTAACTATCTTAAGGTAAATAATAAATATGTCTTAGGTAAATAAAATAAATTATAGGAGGAAAATGCCATCCAAAAAAGAACAGATTTAATGTGGATTCTAAAAAGAAATGATACAAATGAACTTATTTACAAAACAGAAGATACTCATCAACTCAGAAAACGAATTTATGGTGGCAGGATTAGGGGGTGCTTGGGGACTTTGGAAAGTCATGTACACACTGCCATGTTTGAAATGGATAACCAACAAAAGTCTGTTGTATAGAGCATGAAACTCTGCTTAATATTATGTACCAGCCTGGATGGGAGGGGTGTTTAGGAGACAATGGATACACATATATGTATGGCTGAGCTCCTTCAATATTCACCTGAAATAATCACAAAATTGTTAATTGGCTATACCCCAATAAAAATGCTTTTGGTATAAAAAAGTTAAAATTAAATTAAAAAACAAATTTAACCTACTTTTACTACACTCAGGATTTTATTAAAACAGTTATCTCTCTCATACCATTAATAGGTTTGTGGGAAATGCGGATATGAACACTACAAAACAGTATAGGTAACAATACAAACTACAAGGCAGATTTTTCAAAGTGCACTGCAGTGCTCAAAAAGAAAGTGCTGTCGCAAAGGAAGAGAGACAATAACTGAAAGGAGATAAGTAGATCTCACATACAAACTTTGTTTTCAATGTGATTTGGCTACTGAAACATACTATATGGCTTTCTTGAATCCTTTTTCACACATAGGTAACTAAAATTAAGTATCCTCCCTCACCTATGGTATAATGATATAATAAAAATTTCAGCTTAATTAGTAAAGGTTCAGCCAATCTATTATAACTGGAAAATTAATATGTTAAAGAAGTTTGGTGGGAAAAGGGGTGGTATATTCACTTTAAATTAAGGTAATCCAAAAGAACTGATGGCTGACCTAAGTGATATCCATACAAAAGAAACACTAACAGGATCTTGAACTTGTCCTTCTATATAGCAGGCTAAACACAAATAGAGTAGAATTTAGCTATAATAATATATTTAATCCCTGCAGATAAAAATTTAGAATGTGACCATATAGGAGGCTTAACTATCTTAAGGTAAATAATAAATATGTCTTAGGTAAATAAAATAAATTATAGGAGGAAAATGCCATCCAAAAAAGAACAGATTTAATGTGGATTCTAAAAAGAAATGATACAAATGAACTTATTTACAAAACAGAAGATACTCATCAACTCAGAAAACGAATTTATGGTGGCAGGATTAGGGGGTGCTTGGGGACTTTGGAAAGTCATGTACACACTGCCATGTTTGAAATGGATAACCAACAAAAGTCTGTTGTATAGAGCATGAAACTCTGCTTAATATTATGTACCAGCCTGGATGGGAGGGGTGTTTAGGAGACAATGGATACACATATATGTATGGCTGAGCTCCTTCAATATTCACCTGAAATAATCACAAAATTGTTAATTGGCTATACCCCAATAAAAATGCTTTTGGTATAAAAAAGTTAAAATTAAATTAAAAAACAAATTTAACCTACTTTTACTACACTCAGGATTTTATTAAAACAGTTATCTCTCTCATACCATTAACTCTTCTCTGTTTTTTCCCCTTTCTGTTTCTTTTGCTTATTCCTATTTTATTAAAAAAAAATTTTGTTTGTATGTTTCCCACATAGAATCTGACACTGTCTATCCAAGTCATTAAACAGGGTCATTTCTACTTAGAAAAAGGCTATACATTCACCTACAAGTTAATAAGGAATGGGCATTTTGTGTTTATTATTATTTTCTTGGTGTTTGAGTCTCATTTAATTGACTTGTAGGTAAGAATCAGATTGGAAAAAAATCAGGCACACACTGTGGTATTTTATCCCCGTCACACAACACCCATATTTGTAACTGTTCTGTTGCCAATCTCTGGCAGCTCATTCCATTGTCTCAGAGGCTTGATGTGCTTCCTGGCATTTAGGGTTTTATCAGTGAGTATTAGCTTACATGGGACAGAAGAAGATGGACTCTGGGCGCCTGGGCTCTCCACTTGGCAGCTCTTTTTCATTGGGGCGCCTGTCTGAATTACTCACTATTCCTAAAATCATGACAGGATTTCTGTGAACCTCTTCATGACCTTAGTTAAAAACATTTTTAGTTCTGTCGTTTGGAAGCCTATAGAAAAAGTGGACTTTCGGAAAAACTGGTTCAACACAGAGAATGAGGAAATAAGCTGAGAACAAATATTAACCCAGTGAAATGAGTATTAAGAAGGGAAAGTAAAAACAGAGGCTAGTTATGGAATCTGTGCATTTAATTGGATTGAAAATGTCCCTTTGGCAATGCCCAGGGAACCATGAAGACTGGGAAAGCAGAAAATGGACTGAAGAGCATCAGTTCTTTATATGAACAGCCATTCTTCAAAGGATTTTCCAAATATTAACTACCTTAGTGTTTGCTTGACTTTTATCACTTACTTGAAAAAAACTATACTGCTCTCAATATTATGTACCAGCCTGGATGGGAGGGGTGTTTAGGAGACAATGGATACACATATATGTATGGCTGAGCTCCTTCAATATTCACCTGAAATAATCACAAAATTGTTAATTGGCTATACCCCAATAAAAATGCTTTTGGTATAAAAAAGTTAAAATTAAATTAAAAAACAAATTTAACCTACTTTTACTACACTCAGGATTTTATTAAAACAGTTATCTCTCTCATACCATTAACTCTTCTCTGTTTTTTCCCCTTTCTGTTTCTTTTGCTTATTCCTATTTTATTAAAAAAAAATTTTGTTTGTATGTTTCCCACATAGAATCTGACACTGTCTATCCAAGTCATTAAACAGGGTCATTTCTACTTAGAAAAAGGCTATACATTCACCTACAAGTTAATAAGGAATGGGCATTTTGTGTTTATTATTATTTTCTTGGTGTTTGAGTCTCATTTAATTGACTTGTAGGTAAGAATCAGATTGGAAAAAAATCAGGCACACACTGTGGTATTTTATCCCCGTCACACAACACCCATATTTGTAACTGTTCTGTTGCCAATCTCTGGCAGCTCATTCCATTGTCTCAGAGGCTTGATGTGCTTCCTGGCATTTAGGGTTTTATCAGTGAGTATTAGCTTACATGGGACAGAAGAAGATGGACTCTGGGCGCCTGGGCTCTCCACTTGGCAGCTCTTTTTCATTGGGGCGCCTGTCTGAATTACTCACTATTCCTAAAATCATGACAGGATTTCTGTGAACCTCTTCATGACCTTAGTTAAAAACATTTTTAGTTCTGTCGTTTGGAAGCCTATAGAAAAAGTGGACTTTCGGAAAAACTGGTTCAACACAGAGAATGAGGAAATAAGCTGAGAACAAATATTAACCCAGTGAAATGAGTATTAAGAAGGGAAAGTAAAAACAGAGGCTAGTTATGGAATCTGTGCATTTAATTGGATTGAAAATGTCCCTTTGGCAATGCCCAGGGAACCATGAAGACTGGGAAAGCAGAAAATGGACTGAAGAGCATCAGTTCTTTATATGAACAGCCATTCTTCAAAGGATTTTCCAAATATTAACTACCTTAGTGTTTGCTTGACTTTTATCACTTACTTGCATCAGAATTTGAACTGCTACTTTTTGTCTTTAATATTAAAATGCATAAACACCCTGTAAAGTAAAATTTTAGAATATAGCCTTCAGCAATGTGGAGCTACTTTTTTTTTGTTATTGAAGAGCTTTCCTCGAACATTATCTTCTGCAATTACCTTGCTCTGCCGACAACCACTGCTACTACAGACCAAATCCATGTTAGATTTGGCAAAAATGCAAACTGTCTTCATGATTTTTTTTTCAGTAAACACATACACTTTTGCCTTACAAAATATTTATTCCCTAGAATCAATCTCTAATTTGAATGTCTGCCATATTTTCAATAGTGACTTGGAATACTGTAAGATGATCATAATTTTAGTTTTGGTGGTTGAGGAATGTCTCTAAAACCAAATAAATAATACATGCAAATATTTAGCACCAGGTACTAGGTAACATTCAATGAATACTAGGCTTCTTTCAGTATACAGTAGGAAAAAATGAAATGTTTGTTTTTTAAAGTTTAGTTCTTTGGAACAATTTCATAGAATTACAAAACTTTAAGCAAACAATGACTTTGGTATCTTTATCAAGCTCCTATAACAAAGACAAGAAATTTAAATGCAATATAGAGTTAGAAGTCTAAGAATTTTATTATATGACTTAAGTCTATTTTTCATTTCCAACAAAAATTTTGGTTCATTTTTCATTTAATAAAAAAGCCATCTCTTGCTTCCTTGTCATACTTGAGACTATCTATTTTCTGTCTATCTATCATTTATTTCTGGGAGTCATAATTTAAAGTTACTAATCTCATGATTACTTTTGTACTGAAGTGCATATATTTACAACATACAGGTTTGGTAAATAAAAAATGTTTTTCACAGATGTGACAGGTTTTGAGAGGTGTCTTGTTTTCTATCTAAAGACTTCTGTTGACTACCGACAGAATTAAGCCATTTTTAAAAACTGCCTCATGTTTAAACATATGAGACACTTGAAAAATGTATTAACACACAGAACCCTTGCTCAGGGACCATGTTAATCTTCTCTGTATCATTCCAGTTTGGATATATGTGCCCCTGAAGGGAGCACTGCATTGATTTTAAAGCCTTAGAGACACATGAAATCTTTCTGTAGTGTCTTCTTTTGGATGGAAGTTGGAGACATGTGTGGACAAGCCTGAAAATATTCCTTTTAGCTGCAAAATATTTAGAATATACCTTTACCTTTTTTTTTCCGAACATTATCTTCTGCAATTACCTTGCTCTGCCGACAACCACTGCTACTACAGACCAAATCCATGTTAGATTTGGCAAAAATGCAAACTGTCTTCATGATTTTTTTTTCAGTAAACACATACACTTTTGCCTTACAAAATATTTATTCCCTAGAATCAATCTCTAATTTGAATGTCTGCCATATTTTCAATAGTGACTTGGAATACTGTAAGATGATCATAATTTTAGTTTTGGTGGTTGAGGAATGTCTCTAAAACCAAATAAATAATACATGCAAATATTTAGCACCAGGTACTAGGTAACATTCAATGAATACTAGGCTTCTTTCAGTATACAGTAGGAAAAAATGAAATGTTTGTTTTTTAAAGTTTAGTTCTTTGGAACAATTTCATAGAATTACAAAACTTTAAGCAAACAATGACTTTGGTATCTTTATCAAGCTCCTATAACAAAGACAAGAAATTTAAATGCAATATAGAGTTAGAAGTCTAAGAATTTTATTATATGACTTAAGTCTATTTTTCATTTCCAACAAAAATTTTGGTTCATTTTTCATTTAAT
This sequence comes from Tragulus kanchil, assembly GCA_022376925.1. Taxonomy (NCBI): domain Eukaryota; kingdom Metazoa; phylum Chordata; class Mammalia; order Artiodactyla; family Tragulidae; genus Tragulus; species Tragulus kanchil. Next base: position 71,028,972 of record JAIOJX010000031.1, on the reverse strand, counting down.
AAAAAAGCCATCTCTTGCTTCCTTGTCATACTTGAGACTATCTATTTTCTGTCTATCTATCATTTATTTCTGGGAGTCATAATTTAAAGTTACTAATCTCATGATTACTTTTGTACTGAAGTGCATATATTTACAACATACAGGTTTGGTAAATAAAAAATGTTTTTCACAGATGTGACAGGTTTTGAGAGGTGTCTTGTTTTCTATCTAAAGACTTCTGTTGACTACCGACAGAATTAAGCCATTTTTAAAAACTGCCTCATGTTTAAACATATGAGACACTTGAAAAATGTATTAACACACAGAACCCTTGCTCAGGGACCATGTTAATCTTCTCTGTATCATTCCAGTTTGGATATATGTGCCCCTGAAGGGAGCACTGCATTGATTTTAAAGCCTTAGAGACACATGAAATCTTTCTGTAGTGTCTTCTTTTGGATGGAAGTTGGAGACATGTGTGGACAAGCCTGAAAATATTCCTTTTAGCTGCAAAATATTTAGTATTCTACTCTTTAGATGACATGCTAAATGCAACCAACATTCATTGTTGTGTATTCATTGGCTTACGCAGATGGCACAGGAACATATCATCCTAGGTAAAATTGAAAGATGTTTCATACAGCATCATCTCTGTATCTCTAACATCAACCTATAAAACATAGTGAGAGGGTCCCAGATGTCTTGTGTTGCCTTGTCCATCTGAATGCATTTCTATCCACACAAATTCAAATACATTTTTACTCTCTTTGTCTTATCCAGCCTTACCAAGTGTTCCAAATTTGGGAAGACATTCTTGCCTTTACTGTTTCTACAATACCGATAGCTGAGTCCATAGGGATATGGGAACACTCTTTTTATCTAAGAAATTTAAAAATTACTTCTCAGATGTCAAGTACATAGGTACTTGTATATATTCTTCATGATTTCACTTTCCATTTCTTAAAATTCTCATATAAAAGTCATTAGCTAGATTTTCCCTAAATAATTGAAGTTGAAACCAAAGACTCCAGAATAAAAAATACAAAAAAGTGAAACACTAGGATATTATTCAAGCTTTTTGATCAGTGAATGAATATAATATGTACAGTCATAAGAGAGGTCCTGGTCTCACAGAGGAATAATTTTAGTTTGAGTTCTTGAATTATCTGTTTATCCATGAAACATATGTATATACATATTTACAATATTGCAAATGCATTTTACTTTAGGCAAACAGTTTAGTCAGTAAACTTCGACTTTAAAACACATGTAAAATTAAAACACATTTCAAATAATGTGACTCTATTTATTTAGATCTGGCTATGTCATGAAGAAGAAGTAAGTTTTAAACACTAGTGATTTCACACAGTTTGATTATTGAGAGCACCAAATAAATCACCTATATCACTTTCAAATACCACTGAATTTTGCCATACTTTTATAAGAGAAAGTAACAGAATTGTGAAAAGAGAAAATCCTGTCCTTTCCTGGTTCTTCAGAATTTCTTTTTGCAATTTTTCTTGTTTGATTTACTGTCTCTTATCTGTGGGATATATATATATATACATAGAGAGAGAGAGAGAGCTGTCTCAGATCTATGGATGAGATATATTAATATCTACTCCATATATATGGGTTGCTTGAGGGAAACAAAAGATAAATATTAAGAAATCAGCTTTAGTTTTGTTTTTTGCTGATCAACGAATAGATCCCTATACTATATATATAAATTATCCCTCTCCATTTAGTAACAAAATGTATTCATACAAAATTAGAAGTAACTTAAATAGACATTAACATTCCTTTTAAATCCCTACTCCTACCACTGAATATTTTCTTATTCAGCTAGTATTTCCTGTGTTACAAAAAATAAAAATAAAGTTTATCGAAAATTGGGAATTTGAAAGAATTCTTATTTTTTGGATGTTTGCAAAGTTTAAAATTACACTACAAAATGCCCCAGAATTCAAATTCTGGTGCTTTCTGTTTTTGTTGCTGTTGCTATTTTGTAATGTTTTAAACCATTGCAATGTCAATCAAAATGTATATAACCCATTTTTAAAAAAATAAAAACCACACAATAAGTTTCTTCAGTATAAATTATAAATTTACATATGTGTTAACTAACTGTTAACTAACTGTATAGTTTACTTATGATGCATTATTAGCTATAAAGGCAAGGTATGTACAAGCCAAGGTTTATATAATTTAAAATAGGAATACATAGGAATGAATTGGAACATTCTCTGAAATAAAGGCAATTAAATTTATTTGTACATATTAATATGTGTTTATAAAATAATTCACTCCTTTATTTTATCAGCTTATCTCACTCATCAAAATAACAATCTGAGGTTTCTTCCCTTTATATAGTCCAGCTAAGTTATCAACAGTCAAAAGCCCTTACTCAGGTGAATACATTTAAAGCCTTCCTTCCCTGAGAAACAAATTACTTCATTGTTACAAGCTATGACAATACCTAACACCTTTCTAATTATTATTAATCTTTGATTGCTTTAATTGATAAAAATTTCAGATATTTACATACTTTAATGCTATAAATTTTTTTCTGATTATTTAATCAACCTAACTACATCTAAAATTTATTTAATTATTATTTTTCTCATTGTCAATTAAAAACCAATTCACTATGGAAAAGTAAACTCTCATCAGTTAATTGTTCCAACTATAAACAATTATTTGAAACATGTATCCATGTTGGAATGTGTGTAGGTCATGACTGAAGATAAGCCACAAAATGCTGAAAAAACTTAGGGATACTTTTTGCCATGTGGTAGAAAGCAGTTAAGTAATATGTACGTTTGTGGTCCTTGGCCAGCTTTTATCATTCAGTGGTAGAAGGAATTTTGTTTGCTCTTTGTATTTCCCCCTCACTTCCTTCTTTCTCTCTCTTTTCCTGTTTTACCTTGGCAAACTTGGCCTTCTGCTGACCATGCTCACGTTCCTAAAAAGTAAAGAATGTAAGGAAGAGACTGCTTTAAGATGGGGTGTGGTAGTGGCAAGAGTCCGAAAAGCAATGCGAGTTGTCAGAAAGGAGAGTCACTCAGTGTATTTTCACACGTTGACGTCCTGAGACTGAAGACAGCCAAGGGTTGTGTCCCTAACCTCTATCAAGACAGTGAACATTGTTGAGACAAGGCTGTCACTGCCACCTAGTGGCACCATCAGTTATTGCATGTGCAGCCAAATCACAGGTAACGTAAGTGGAGGTGGAAATCTTAAATAGAAAGTAAAATACAAAACGCCAGTTAATTTTAGCGCTACTAGGTCAAAGAAAAACAGTTTAACATTAGTTGAGGAAGGTTATAAAATAATACATAGGAATGAATTGGAACATTCTCTGAAATAAAGGCAATTAAATTTATTTGTACATATTAATATGTGTTTATAAAATAATTCACTCCTTTATTTTATCAGCTTATCTCACTCATCAAAATAACAATCTGAGGTTTCTTCCTTTATATAGTCCAGCTAAGTTATCAACAGTCAAAAGCCCTTACTCAGGTGAATACATTTAAAGCCTTCCTTCCCTGAGAAACAAATTACTTCATTGTTACAAGCTATGACAATACCTAACACCTTTCTAATTATTATTAATCTTTGATTGCTTTAATTGATAAAAATTTCAGATATTTACATACTTTAATGCTATAAATTTTTTTCTGATTATTTAATCAACCTAACTACATCTAAAATTTATTTAATTATTATTTTTCTCATTGTCAATTAAAAACCAATTCACTATGGAAAAGTAAACTCTCATCAGTTAATTGTTCCAACTATAAACAATTATTTGAAACATGTATCCATGTTGGAATGTGTGTAGGTCATGACTGAAGATAAGCCACAAAATGCTGAAAAAACTTAGGGATACTTTTTGCCATGTGGTAGAAAGCAGTTAAGTAATATGTACGTTTGTGGTCCTTGGCCAGCTTTTATCATTCAGTGGTAGAAGGAATTTTGTTTGCTCTTTGTATTTCCCTCTCACTTCCTTCTTTCTCTCTCTTTTCCTGTTTTACCTTGGCAAACTTGGCCTTCTGCTGACCATGCTCACGTTCCTAAAAAGTAAAGAATGTAAGGAAGAGACTGCTTTAAGATGGGGTGTGGTAGTGGCAAGAGTCCGAAAAGCAATGCGAGTTGTCAGAAAGGAGAGTCACTCAGTGTATTTTCACACGTTGACGTCCTGAGACTGAAGACAGCCAAGGGTTGTGTCCCTAACCTCTATCAAGACAGTGAACATTGTTGAGACAAGGCTGTCACTGCCACCTAGTGGCACCATCAGTTATTGCATGTGCAGCCAAATCACAGGTAACGTAAGTGGAGGTGGAAATCTTAAATAGAAAGTAAAATACAACACGCCTGTTTATTTTAGCGTATTCAAGATACATGATGGTTAAACAAAGATGGTTTTTAAATATTCTATCATGCTAAGTTTGAATTTTACTATCTTTCCTCTATAGGTTTGAGGGAAGGTATGTAAAATGAATAGATTTTTAGGCAAGTCAGTGTTTACTAGTATATTTGGTCCAAGTCACCGTATCCTTATAATGCTAGGGGATTCTGATGTAAACATTGAATGGTTTGGTGTATGGTTTTCGTATACCGCTATTAACACAAAGATGTACTGATTCACAACGAGGCCATATCACACAGATGTAAGCTATGCAATTAACATTTATGGTACGGTTGGCATATGTGTGCTTAATAACATGTAAACTGGTAAAGAAGAATCAGAGACGGTAGAGAACTTTTCTCCTTTTCAGCCGACTGTAGCACAGCACATCCTTTATTTGCCTGTACCTCTTGCATTTATTCCATACATATAAGAGACCCTTTTTCCATCTTCTGGGTAAAGTCCTACTAAGGCTTTTTGGTTTTGAATTTTAACAATTTAAATTGACTTATCTTTCAATAATTTATATATATGCATGCCATAATTTATTTTATATAATAATATTTTATTTTTCCTTAAAAGCTTATGTCTTTCAAAGCTTTCAACGATCTTCAAAGTAATCTATGATTCTAATAGATTTCCACAGGATTATCTTGTAAAAGAGGCTTCCTTGATGGCTCAGATCTACCTATTCTCAAAGAATCTACCTGCAATGGTGGAGACCCAGGTTTGATTCCTGGATCAGGAGGATCCCCTGAAGAAGGAAATGGCATCCTGAAAAATGGTATCAGTTGAGATTTTTTCATCCATTCCCTTTTATCTATTATATATAATTAAATCCTACTTTTTGTGTTACATGCTCTAGACATATTATAAATTTTGATTTTCAATATTGCATTGCTATTTTATTTTCATCAGGTTACAAAGAAAAATGAGATCTTATATGAAAGGCTTTTTTTTTTCTAAGAATGGAATCATTTTAGTAAGAGAGAGAGAATGACTTCATTATATGGAACAGGTATTTATATTTTTCTATGTGAATACATATTTACGGTACATTAAGGGTAATCCAACACAAGGCTGAAGTAAAAATTGACTTAAACTGAGATTTGCTTCCTCAGTGTTCTTGCTAATCAAACTGTGGAGGTCCCCGGGCACATAAGTAACTTTTCATTTATTTTGGATTCAGAGGTGTTGGCCATATCAACAAACTATGATCTGCAAACAAGCTTTAAAACTTAAATGTGTGTGTGTGTATACATATATATATGGTATAAGGTATATTACACCTTAACTCAAAATGGCTCTCTTGTTTTCAAATAAGGCAAAATCAAACACATAACTGAATGGAACATCTTCCTATTTATTCATCAATTAAAACAGTTTGAATATTTTTCTTTAAAAAGAAAACATGTTCATATCTGTTACCTCTCTTTTTCTTTTATGTATTTGCTTAATATGTAAGTAAAGGCTTTCTTCTGGAAAAGTTGGAATCCATCCAAATTACAACCAAAAAAGAACCTCACACACAGTTACATATTCTTGGAAGCTCTATACAATGCACTCTTTTTTCTTATTTGAATTAGAGAATTCATCTCTTTAGGCTTTCCACCTGAATTCTGAGCTGTATTTGCATGACAATTGATGTAGTCAATTTAACTCATCATTTTATTACTCATCACGATAAAAATGCATGTATACCATTTCTATTCCTGTTCAGATCTCAGGTGCTGTTTACAGGCTGTTTGAGTTAATGAACTAGAACACAGAAGTTGTAAAGAGTCAGACATGACTGAGTGACTAAGGAAATACATATAACTGAAATAAATGTTAAGAGAAACATGCAAAGCAGAATTTGCTGACAAAACCAATATATATTTCTAATTAAAACAGATAGTCATTTAAATCTATAAATAGTGATTTTTCTAAGTTGTATGAATATATACTCATTATGTGGGAGAATGATGGTTGCTAAATGGAAGAAATGGCTTCTCCTAAAGTGCACACCTGCCTTCAAGAACTGCTAGTATCGGTCCTCATTCTCTTATGCCTAATGCTAGTTTGGAAAAAAATATTTTAATGTTTCTTGGTATTATATTCCAGCTGAAACTGTTAGTAAAATTTGACTTCTTTTCAAGGGTTTTTTTGTGAATACATATTTACGGTACATTAAGGGTAATCCAACACAAGGCTGAAGTAAAAATTGACTTAAACTGAGATTTGCTTCCTCAGTGTTCTTGCTAATCAAACTGTGGAGGTCCCCGGGCACATAAGTAACTTTTCATTTATTTTGGATTCAGAGGTGTTGGCCATATCAACAAACTATGATCTGCAAACAAGCTTTAAAACTTAAATGTGTGTGTGTGTATACATATATATATGGTATAAGGTATATTACACCTTAACTCAAAATGGCTCTCTTGTTTTCAAATAAGGCAAAATCAAACACATAACTGAATGGAACATCTTCCTATTTATTCATCAATTAAAACAGTTTGAATATTTTTCTTTAAAAAGAAAACATGTTCATATCTGTTACCTCTCTTTTTCTTTTATGTATTTGCTTAATATGTAAGTAAAGGCTTTCTTCTGGAAAAGTTGGAATCCATCCAAATTACAACCAAAAAAGAACCTCACACACAGTTACATATTCTTGGAAGCTCTATACAATGCACTCTTTTTTCTTATTTGAATTAGAGAATTCATCTCTTTAGGCTTTCCACCTGAATTCTGAGCTGTATTTGCATGACAATTGATGTAGTCAATTTAACTCATCATTTTATTACTCATCACGATAAAAATGCATGTATACCATTTCTATTCCTGTTCAGATCTCAGGTGCTGTTTACAGGCTGTTTGAGTTAATGAACTAGAACACAGAAGTTGTAAAGAGTCAGACATGACTGAGTGACTAAGGAAATACATATAACTGAAATAAATGTTAAGAGAAACATGCAAAGCAGAATTTGCTGACAAAACCAATATATATTTCTAATTAAAACAGATAGTCATTTAAATCTATAAATAGTGATTTTTCTAAGTTGTATGAATATATACTCATTATGTGGGAGAATGATGGTTGCTAAATGGAAGAAATGGCTTCTCCTAAAGTGCACACCTGCCTTCAAGAACTGCTAGTATCGGTCCTCATTCTCTTATGCCTAATGCTAGTTTGGAAAAAAAAAAATATTTTAATGTTTCTTGGTATTATATTCCAGCTGAAACTGTTAGTAAAATTCTGTCTCATATCCAACTTCACTTCTAGAACCATAGCTTTGGAAGACTCCATCTAGACTAGGGGTGCAGGGTGGCTAATAATCCTGTTTAAAACAAATATGTCACCATGACGTCATGCAGAAAGCAGCGCAATTTACCACCCAAATAAAACATTTTTCTATACGTAATGTGAATATTCTTCCACAGAACTGTAAAGGGAATAGTGTAGGAGAAGGAACACAGCTTTTGGAGGACACTCTAAAGGCTTGTTTTTTATCTGATGTTGATAAGGAATGAAAAATATCACGCATAACGACTGCATTTTTGTAACACCCACAGTCATTCTATTCCCATGAATGTTACACGCAAAGTTTTAATTCATTAACAATTCATTTCAGTCATGTTTAGTTTTTATATTTACTTGCATGATATTCTCAGGATATTTGAGTATTCACCTTCACCACAGAACCTAAAAAAATGACACAGGAGGATGCCACAAACTTTCGCATTTCTTTCCATGGCCTCTTCCACTCCACATAGGAATTAGGGCAACTCTTTTGACTGTCTGACTAAGACAGACTTTCCTCATTTATATCAAACAAGAGCCCATCAGGAAACAGAATCAATCCAGTAAATTCAACAGGAAATATGAAAAATACTAAATGATTAACTATAACAGAGAATAATCAGAATAAACTGAGGTTTCAGGGTTAAAAGGTAAAGAAAGATAACGCTAAAGAATATATGGATAGAAGATTCTACTCCTAACGCAGAAATACAGCACCAAGGAAGAAACAAATCTGGAATAGGTCCCTGTCTCCAATAGTGAGATCCAGACTCATTCATGAGAGCACGACTATGGCCCACTGGATGGAGCAGAAGTTGGTTGAGGGTCCATGTCATCTAGAATCACTGGGAATCTGTCTCTCAGGTGCCAGGGGAAGACACCCATGGAGACGTGGTCGCATGAAACTCATTGGAATCTGTTGCTGGGGAAGGAACGCTGGGAAACCTCTTTCTGTCAGGGGAGACTACTTGCAAGGGGATTCCGTGCACTGGTGGCTGCCACACATCATAGGAACCTGCTGAGAGAGAACATGCACGGAACCTGGATGAAGAGGCTTTCTGCCTCCAGCTTCCCTCCAGTGCACCCACAGAGAAAGCTTTACGTGAAGCCAGATGGCCGCGGGGAAATGATTATAACCCACATGCTGAGCAATGGAGGGTTTACTTAGAGCTGTGAGGCAATAGATTGGTAAATTATTTAGAAAATGCCATCAGTATCCACATCCTACACCGGAGAGGTGCATTTGTTGCAACTGATGAACCTACACTAAAATCTTGTTATCACCCAAAGTTCATGAGAGTTCACTTTTAATGCTGTGGACTCTATACGCTTGAACAAGTTTATAATGACAAGACATGAACATGTGAAAGACATATGTTGAGCAGGGAATATGTGGAAAATCTCTAGTTTCACCTCAGTTATGATGTGAACCTAAAGCTGTTCTAAAAAATAAGGTTTATTAATTTTTAAAAAGTCATCAGTGGATATTCTTTTTTTCTGAAACTATATTTGGTTCTACCACATTACAAATGACAAATTGAAGTATATGTTTTTTTAAAGTTGCAGCTTTTTTTTTTTTTTTTTCATTATGAATACTGAATATGGCAGAAGGAGTTAAAATATAAATTAATGATTTGCCATATAAGAATAGAACTTTAGGGTCACAGACTACCCACTTTAAAACTACATTTCCCATATTCCTTTGCAGTTAGGTGGGTCCATGTAACTAAGTTCTAGCCAATAGGAAGAGGGAGGAGACAGGCAGGTATACAACTTCCAAGTCCTAACCTTTAAAGAAGCGGATTGCTCCCCTCTCTACTTCCCTTTACGGGTGGAAGGTATAGCTGGTAATGAAGTGTCATGGACCACGCAAAGGAGGGTAATTCCCTTAAAAAAAAAAAAAAAAAATTGAAACAGGGACTTCCCTGGTTGTCCAGTGGGTAAGGATACCACCTTGCAGTGCAAGCGGCGCCGGTTCAATCCCTGGCCTGGGAGGATCCCACGTGCCATGGAGCAGCTGGACCAATGTGTCCAATTACCGAGCCAGAGCTCTGGAGCACATGTGCCCAGAGCCAGTGCTCTGCAAGGAGAGAGGCCCACTGCGATGGGAGGCCCACACAGGCCAAAGAACAAAGATGGATGAAAACAAATAAATGAAAGACCAATAGAAGTGGCCACAAAGAATTAAAAGAAAAAAACCAAAACCGAGAAAAAAGGCTGGGTTCATAAAGACTTTTCCAAAGCAGAGTTGCCTCATTAGCTCAACTTCTATGAGAGTGAAAAAGAAACTTCTATTTTATTTAAGCTATATCATTCTGGGTCTTGGCTATACTATTGTCTTCTCCTGTCTTATCACCATACCGCTGTTGACTAGAGAGCAAAAGTGTCAAATATGAAGCTGTGCAGACCTATAAATCAAAGAACTTTCACCTAGAAAACTACTATGTAAAACTCAAAAGCCACAAAGATATATAAACAAAAGTGAAAAATAATGGTTCCCTCGGTATTTGAGGATGTGCTATATTCATCATTAGTTTAATTTCTGGAACATTATTTTCTCAATACTTGAAATCTAATAAAGATGATAAGTCATTAGTCATAATTAGTCATTTTATCAAAGTATTTCATTATATTGTCAGTTTTGAATATTGCATCATTATATTCCAACATCTGATTTTGTAAAAGAGACATGAGAAATTTTGGTTTTGATAGCATACGTCTGTCTAAACCTTAATGTCGTAAACAGTAAACAATCTTTGAAGACAGATAGGAGAGGATGATTTTTTTTTTTTAAGGAAGTCGCTGTAAACCAGCTATGCCTGATGTTGTATTATGCTTTCTATCACATAATAATCAATCCGCTTAAGAGACATTTATTTACTAATTTAGTATAAATTAACAACTGAGCCTCAGAGATCAGAAGTGATAACTATACATGTTAACATGAAATTATATTTTGCTATTTATTTTCCTAAATTTGATGTGGTATTACCTAGTTTCAAGTAATTGGTGCAGGATATATTTATAATGACAGATAATGAACTCTGTTTAACAATCTACTTCTTAAATTATTTTTAGAGGTACACCTTTAATGTAGTAAGAACTTACTAATTAACCAATGCAGAGGGGAGGGAGAAAAAAACTAGAATTATTAAAAATCTTAAACTGTATTACTTTTAAGTACATTCATATTCCCAACCAAAATATCAGTGTCAATTTAGATAATGGAAAATGATAATTCAAAATAAATCTACACTAATTAGTAATATGCTACCAACACAAAAGTCCTTTTCCATAGGAGACTTAGTAGTTCAAAACATAAACTGAAAGCATGTTAAAATAATTTTAACTCAAAGTGTATATATTCTAGTCAAACAGGCTGGGTTGAATTAATTGCCTCTTTTGGCCAACTGAAAAATCAATCAATCTCTCTAGTTTTCATTATAAAAAATTTGGATACTATGATTTACTTCATAACATTTGAACTTTAGTGGAACTATTATCCTAATAAGATCACAATTCCTGACACACAATAAGCACACAAATGAAAAACAATAGTTTTATTTTGCCACCATTTCATTCAGCTTGGATTCAAAATGCTCAGCTGTGAGGCCTTGACCTCGTTCCTTTGAATCATAACTTTTTTTCTGGAACATTATTTTCTCAATACTTGAAATCTAATAAAGATGATAAGTCATTAGTCATAATTAGTCATTTTATCAAAGTATTTCATTATATTGTCAGTTTTGAATATTGCATCATTATATTCCAACATCTGATTTTGTAAAAGAGACATGAGAAATTTTGGTTTTGATAGCATACGTCTGTCTAAACCTTAATGTCGTAAACAGTAAACAATCTTTGAAGACAGATAGGAGAGGATGATTTTTTTTTTTTAAGGAAGTCGCTGTAAACCAGCTATGCCTGATGTTGTATTATGCTTTCTATCACATAATAATCAATCCGCTTAAGAGACATTTATTTACTAATTTAGTATAAATTAACAACTGAGCCTCAGAGATCAGAAGTGATAACTATACATGTTAACATGAAATTATATTTTGCTATTTATTTTCCTAAATTTGATGTGGTATTACCTAGTTTCAAGTAATTGGTGCAGGATATATTTATAATGACAGATAATGAACTCTGTTTAACAATCTACTTCTTAAATTATTTTTAGAGGTACACCTTTAATGTAGTAAGAACTTACTAATTAACCAATGCAGAGGGGAGGGAGAAAAAAACTAGAATTATTAAAAATCTTAAACTGTATTACTTTTAAGTACATTCATATTCCCAACCAAAATATCAGTGTCAATTTAGATAATGGAAAATGATAATTCAAAATAAATCTACACTAATTAGTAATATGCTACCAACACAAAAGTCCTTTTCCATAGGAGACTTAGTAGTTCAAAACATAAACTGAAAGCATGTTAAAATAATTTTAACTCAAAGTGTATATATTCTAGTCAAACAGGCTGGGTTGAATTAATTGCCTCTTTTGGCCAACTGAAAAATCAATCAATCTCTCTAGTTTTCATTATAAAAAATTTGGATACTATGATTTACTTCATAACATTTGAACTTTAGTGGAACTATTATCCTAATAAGATCACAATTCCTGACACACAATAAGCACACAAATGAAAAACAATAGTTTTATTTTGCCACCATTTCATTCAGCTTGGATTCAAAATGCTCAGCTGTGAGGCCTTGACCTCGTTCCTTTGAATCATAACTTTTTTTTCAAATATAAACATACTATCTATCTCTGAATCATTGCAAAATCCAAACTAGCAGGATAGGAATTGATGAGATTAGATTGTATTTTTATATGTAATATATTCTACAATTACTATTCTTCCAAATAAAATATGGCTATGATACTCACTGTCTCAAATTTTAAGATTTTGAGGTTGCATAAAAGATAGTTTGGTGGTTGAGCTTTACGACACTCTTTGTCAAGTACAGATGGATTATCTCTGGCCTTCTCATGAACTCAGACAGTAAAAAGTCTTGAAGACTTATGTAAGAACAGAAAAAATTTAATATACATTGTTGTGAACAATAACTTTACAAGGCAAAAACTCCTTCAGCATAATTTGTAGCGTAAATGTAAAGTGTATTCACACACTTTTATTCCGCAAAAGAAAGTAATTTAAATATTTATAAAATGTGATTTACATGAAAATACTGACCTACTTTTCATTTACTGTGCTGTTCTTGTGTCACTCAAAGTTGCCTTCTTTAAATGTACATTTGGAAACAAATTATATTATGATCCAAAATACAAAAAGAGTAAATGCAATGTGGAATGTGGGAGCTTGAAGAAGGAAAAGTGACTGCAGGCATAGTGAAAAGAAAGTAGCTTGTTGAATTTTCACACCCTGAACTACTGAGCAGGCTTATTTAAATCTATTTTCCTTTATGAATTATACATGGCTATCATCACTGAGGTACACTCCCAGGGTAGAAAACATTTAAAACGACAACCTACTGATAAGCTGTCAAAGAGGAAAAATCCACTCCTTTCTTCAAATCTGTAGTTTGATTTTTTATTAATATTTTAAATGATTTTCTGGCAATACATGAAGGTTACTTTTGACTTTTCAGGAAGAACTATAGAAGGGTGCTCGATCCCACTTGTCACTTTCAAGATACAATAAATCTGCATATGTGGTTGTGGAAACAAAAATACTTTCTTTGGGGTCTTTCTGCAGGATGTATGTTGGCTTTTCTCCTCTCACTTGCCTGGGCCAGCAGGTAAGACTATGCAGGTGTTTGCCTGCAGGAGAATCTTGCTAATTAGGAAACAAGTTAGGCAGTGGAAACCAGTCTGCAGGTATTTTCAGGTAGAACTGTGTAAGCCACAAGACTATGGAATGATTTGTAGTGCTTCAATAACTAGAAACTTTTCCTCTTTTGATTAAACTTAATCCTACCGTTTAATTCCTACTACTGATGAACAGAAACACCACAAGGCCACTGTGGTCCCATAGAAATGTCTCTGGATAAAAATTCTAAGAGCATCAAGCATGATCATTGTAATCATAATAATTACAAAGAGAAAAGAGTCAACATAAAATTAACTTTCAATCAGAAAGACATGGCCCCTGACTTCAGCAGGAGAGCCAGTATTTTTCTAGAAGAGGAACAGTGACAGTTAAGCTTCACATTGTGTCTGGCTGTGGCCCATCTTCTAATGACACACATTCCCAACAGTGCTGTCTTATCCATCATCTAAATGTCTTGTTTACAAAGTACACCAAATATTTTCTGTCCTCGGTTAAAAAGACTTAGCTCTTGCCCTAAAGGGCCGTATCACCTGGTCTAAGAGTACCATCCTCGGAAAGGTCCGTTCTGAATTTCTGGCTCTAATAGATCTGCATATAGGCAATTTCCTGGTGTGTCAACCAGAACCTGGACTAGAGCCTGACTGTAAATAAAAGGTATTTTAAAGGACATATTATAATTTGGGGACCGTGGTATCAGAAAGCAGCTTCTGTATTGTTTGCTATTCAATAGATTGGACCCCCATCTTTGTCTCAAAGAGAAAAACTAATGAGAGAAAATTTAGTATTTCAAGCTCATTGAAATGGCTATGTGATAAGGTTAGTAGTGATGATTAGAAAAAAAGAGGGCGCCGGTTCCATCCCTGGCCTGGGAAGATCCCACGTGCCGCGGAGCGGCTGGACCGATGTGTCCAATCACTGAGCCGGCGCTCTGGAGCGCATGCGCCCAGAGCCGGCGCTCTGCAATGACAGACGCCACCGCGATGGGAGGCCCACAGGAGCCAAAAGAACAAAGACGGATGAAAATAGAGAAATGAAAGAGCAATAGAAGTGGCCCGCCCGCTCCCCTCCCTCCCCAACCCGATCCCTGCCCAAAATAAATAAATAAATATATCTTAAAAAAAAAAAAGAAAGAAAGAAAAAAAGGGATGGAAGGGTTGAATGTGGAGAAAGAGGGAGATTTCCGGGTACAGGGAATGCAACAAAAAATTTATAATGCTATGGGTCTCCTTTCTCCTTCATTGGGACTCTCTAGGCAAGCACATGATGATTTCATGAGTCATCAGAGCTTCCAGACGCTTACTCTTCTCACTCCAGCTTTCTCACAGCTGCTGTCTTCTGCTGGTCTATGCAGGACCCTTCAGCTCTACACCTTTGAAAGCCTGCAGAAGGTCAGGTGTTACCAGCACTCCTTCTGATGCCAGTGGACAACTCGCTACTTCTGTTTGTGGGAAAGTCAAAAGAGATGTTGAGATGTGGCGGGGGAGGGAAATCAGAGAGGAAGTCTGCTGGGTCAGTAGCTGGGAAATGAGAGTGGGCAGCCGAGTGACTGTCCTAAGTTTCCACTGCTTTACAGACATTTCCATTTATTTCCTAGAAAATACTGCTAATCTGATTGTGCACTGTTTGTAGCTGTCTTTATCCTTTTTTCTGATAAGAGTAGTGTTTGTGTTTTCCCTTTCATTTCTGATCTAGATTTGGTTATCTTGAGCTTCTAAAAATTTACCCATATAAATGAAAGTTATTGATGGAAAACCACAGTCATAATAAGAGATTTACAGGTTATAACTGTGCAGATAAATATCTTTTGCAGTTGTAACTTTTGCATCTATAGAACATACTGGAGACATACATATCCACTCTCCAAAAAGGTGTCAATTTAGAATACCTAGTACATAATTTGTATATTCCTGGATCATATAGTTACGGAATCTGAAAACTAAAAGAAGCCCGGAAGTGATGATTACCGAAACATAAATAGCTCTGAAAGTCACTTTTAATTTACTAGTGTTGAGAGTTCCTCTGCTAAAAGTCCTTATGGCTGAGTCTATTGCTCTTAAACTCGAACAGCTAGAGCAGGCTCTGCCAAGCTGTATTCTCAGTGGGTCTCTCAGGGACAGAGGTAGAAGGCTAACGTGTTGATCCTGAGGACACCCAGCCACGCACAGCACACCTAACATGCATACTGTGCTCACCTTCACAATGACCTGGCGGGTGGTGAGGGCCAGTGGCACAGAACTGCCCCCGCCCCCACCCCCGCTGCAAGCATTGTGTTCTGGGTAATTAACAGTCCTGCTTCTGTGTACTTGGGAGAAGTAAACAGTACTTGTCCTGATTCCAAGTATCAGGAATGACTCCTTTTGACCTGAGATACTTTCCTCACCTATTCATTAACAGCTGACATTCAATAAACACTGTTAAAGCATTTCAACCCATAGTTTATCCTTGAGTTTCAAATAAGCCAATGCAAACATGATGTTTCACAGCCCTGTCCAGATTTTGTTTTTTCCTTGCAATCTTCCCATGTGGCAGGCAGAGCAAAGGTATCTGGTTTCATAGTACACATGTAACAATTGAGGCAGAAACTCCATACTAGAAACAACATGAGCCTTAGCATTTTTAACCCGTCTTACAATTTTAAATCCTATGTTCTTTATTAATTCATTATCTGAAAATATACAAGGAATAGCATGTTTTCGACACTTACACTGAGTAAAACTGATCTCATATCCTCCGGAGTGAAGTTTCAGTAAGATGGAAATTAAAAAAAGAATAGCCATTAGAAAAACATAATCAGAGTTGTACTATATCTTGGCACAGTATAAGGATAAGAGTAGTGTTTGTGTTTTCCTTTCATTTCTGATCTAGTTTGGTTATCTTGAGCTTAAAATTCCCATATAAATGAAAGTTATTGATGGAAAACCACAGTCATAATAAGAGATTTACAGGTTATAACTGTGCAGATAAATATCTTTTGCAGTTGTAACTTTTGCATCTATAGAACATACTGGAGACATACATATCCACTCTCCAAAAAGGTGTCAATTTAGAATACCTAGTACATAATTTGTATATTCCTGGATCATATAGTTACGGAATCTGAAAACTAAAAGAAGCCCGGAAGTGATGATTACCGAAACATAAATAGCTCTGAAAGTCACTTTTAATTTACTAGTGTTGAGAGTTCCTCTGCTAAAAGTCCTTATGGCTGAGTCTATTGCTCTTAAACTCGAACAGCTAGAGCAGGCTCTGCCAAGCTGTATTCTCAGTGGGTCTCTCAGGGACAGAGGTAGAAGGCTAACGTGTTGATCCTGAGGACACCCAGCCACGCACAGCACACCTAACATGCATACTGTGCTCACCTTCACAATGACCTGGCGGGTGGTGAGGGCCAGTGGCACAGAACTGCCCCCGCCCCCACCCCCGCTGCAAGCATTGTGTTCTGGGTAATTAACAGTCCTGCTTCTGTGTACTTGGGAGAAGTAAACAGTACTTGTCCTGATTCCAAGTATCAGGAATGACTCCTTTTGACCTGAGATACTTTCCTCACCTATTCATTAACAGCTGACATTCAATAAACACTGTTAAAGCATTTCAACCCATAGTTTATCCTTGAGTTTCAAATAAGCCAATGCAAACATGATGTTTCACAGCCCTGTCCAGATTTTGTTTTTTCCTTGCAATCTTCCCATGTGGCAGGCAGAGCAAAGGTATCTGGTTTCATAGTACACATGTAACAATTGAGGCAGAAACTCCATACTAGAAACAACATGAGCCTTAGCATTTTTAACCCGTCTTACAATTTTAAATCCTATGTTCTTTATTAATTCATTATCTGAAAATATACAAGGAATAGCATGTTTTCGACACTTACACTGAGTAAAACTGATCTCATATCCTCCGGAGTGAAGTTTCAGTAAGATGGAAATTAAAAAAAGAATAGCCATTAGAAAAACATAATCAGAGTTGTACTATATCTTGGCACAGTAGAAGGGAAAAGAGCTGAAAAAGTGAAAACTAGGATAAAAATGTCACCTTTCTAATTTTATCACTTCAATGAAAAAGCGTAAGTGTTAGTTGCTCAATTGTGTCTGATTCTTGGCGACCCCGTGGACTATAGCCCACCAGGCTCTTCTGTCCATGGAATTCTCCAGGGAAGAATATTGGAGTGGATTGCCATTTGCTTCTCCAGGGGAATCTTCCCAAACCCAGGGATCGAACCCAGGTCTCCTGAATTAGAGGCAGATTCCTTACTATCTGAGCCACCAGGGAACCTGGGTTTAAGTTGCAGCCTGATGCCTTACAAGTTTTGTGACTTTAGGAGTGCTCTGGAAGCCTGTTTGTAAAATGCAGGTGATAATCCATACGTCATGAGTACTAACTAACTGAGAAGATAAATATAACATATTTGGCATGGTGGAGACGGTCCCATTAGATGCCATGATGGAGGCAGAATAATTACAGGAAGAGTAGAGAAATAGTGGTGGGAACAGTTATGGTAATAATAGATAAAAATACTAGCGGCTGTGGAGTGACCAGCACTGCTTACTGATGGCTGACACTGTTCTGGCTTTATTATTTTTTTTTTTTCTGACATTGTTCCATTCTAAATATGCTATTTGATAGGTGCCATTTAGCGAGTTATGGTTCAGGCTTCCACTCTTTCCCTTCCCCCTCTTTCAGTAGTAAATCCGTTCATCTCTTCTGTTTCTCCTAAAGAATTTTATATTCAATTAATATAAATAAACATACTGATATATCGTTAGCTCTTTAGGAGCATAGTTTTTTTTTTTTTTAAATAAAAATCATGTATCAAGAAATAATAAGTAAACTTTTCCTCTGTAAAAATATTTTCTAAATATCTCTGAGAAATTAATGCTTTTTTAATGCAAAAAGTGAGGGTTCCTTTGTCAGTTTGTAAGATGATTCATGGGAAAACCAAGGAAAGATTGTGTGGTGTATTACTGCTTTTAATTAGAAAACCTTGAAACCTGGTGCAGACACTGGAGAATATATATGTGTGTGTGTGTGTGTGTGTGTGTGTGTGTGTATGTATATATAGGCTTGCTGATTTCATTTCTAAGCATACAAGAGTAGACAACTGAAGAACTCTGAAGAGTAAGATTTTAAGAATTTCAGAGCAGTCCAGGGAACTGGCGGTCTTACAACTTAATTTATTTGCTGTTTGTTGCTGTTCAGTCACTAAGTCATATCAGACTCTTTTTGACTCCATGGACTATATCACGCCAGGCTTCCCTGTCCTTCACTAGCCCACCTAGTTTGCTCAAATTCATGTCCATTGAGTCTATGATGCTCTCTAACCATCTTATCCTCTGCCACACCCTTCTGCTTTGAGAATCTTTCCCAACATCAGGGTCTTTTCCAATGAGTTGGCTCTTGGCATCAGGTGGCCAGAGTACTGGAGCTACAGTTTCAGCATCAATCCTTCCAAGTGAATATTCAGGGTTAATTTCCTTTAGGATTGATTGACTGACTGATTTAGTCACCATAGTTTATGAAGCAAGTCCCCATCTCAGATACTCTCTTAGAGGTTAGAGATACAAAATATGGGGTTCCAGCGGCTGTGGAGTGACCAGCACTGCTTACTGATGGCTGACACTGTTCTGGCTTTATTATTTTTTTTTTTTCTGACATTGTTCCATTCTAAATATGCTATTTGATAGGTGCCATTTAGCGAGTTATGGTTCAGGCTTCCACTCTTTCCCTTCCCCCTCTTTCAGTAGTAAATCCGTTCATCTCTTCTGTTTCTCCTAAAGAATTTTATATTCAATTAATATAAATAAACATACTGATATATCGTTAGCTCTTTAGGAGCATAGTTTTTTTTTTTTTTAAATAAAAATCATGTATCAAGAAATAATAAGTAAACTTTTCCTCTGTAAAAATATTTTCTAAATATCTCTGAGAAATTAATGCTTTTTTAATGCAAAAAGTGAGGGTTCCTTTGTCAGTTTGTAAGATGATTCATGGGAAAACCAAGGAAAGATTGTGTGGTGTATTACTGCTTTTAATTAGAAAACCTTGAAACCTGGTGCAGACACTGGAGAATATATATGTGTGTGTGTGTGTGTGTGTGTGTGTGTGTATGTATATATAGGCTTGCTGATTTCATTTCTAAGCATACAAGAGTAGACAACTGAAGAACTCTGAAGAGTAAGATTTTAAGAATTTCAGAGCAGTCCAGGGAACTGGCGGTCTTACAACTTAATTTATTTGCTGTTTGTTGCTGTTCAGTCACTAAGTCATATCAGACTCTTTTTGACTCCATGGACTATATCACGCCAGGCTTCCCTGTCCTTCACTAGCCCACCTAGTTTGCTCAAATTCATGTCCATTGAGTCTATGATGCTCTCTAACCATCTTATCCTCTGCCACACCCTTCTGCTTTGAGAATCTTTCCCAACATCAGGGTCTTTTCCAATGAGTTGGCTCTTGGCATCAGGTGGCCAGAGTACTGGAGCTACAGTTTCAGCATCAATCCTTCCAAGTGAATATTCAGGGTTAATTTCCTTTAGGATTGATTGACTGACTGATTTAGTCACCATAGTTTATGAAGCAAGTCCCCATCTCAGATACTCTCTTAGAGGTTAGAGATACAAAAATATTAAGGCTTCCTTGCTAAAAAGTGCAAACTTTAGGAAAGAGCTCAGTCAAATCCGAACTGAATTTATGCAAGAATAGAGCCAGATAGTCCCATGGACTTGATAAATCAGTCTCCTGCAAAAAAAGCACCAAGCATAAACTGAAGTTGATCACCAAGAAAGATTAAAACCCATCACTGGCCGTTGGGCATTATTGAGAACCCAGGTACTGGAGGCCACATATGAGGGGCCCAAATCTGCAGAGATATCAGTCTCTGGAGGTAGGCCCTCAGAGATTTCTGACAAGAAGAATGATCATGCCTCTGAATCCACAGGCATCTCCAGGGGTCAGTAGGCCAAAGGGCACTAGAACTAAGGAAGAGGACATCAGAACATGAACACCACTCAAGATGGAGGCAGGTGCACTGAGCAGAACAGAGCAGGAAGAAAGTATGGATGGCCAGCAGTATGACTGGGAACAGGCAGACAGTGGAGAAGTATGAGTGTTCCTTGTTTTCTCAAATTACCACAAGTGGAATTTGGGTTTTTTTTTGGTAAGATCTGGCACTCCTGACATGGTCCTTTATTCCACTACCCAGCCTTTGCTCACCTTAATCATGAAAAATCAATACACAGATCTGGGTTCAAATTCTATCTTTTCCCTGAGAGCCCTGTCTCCTATGTTAAGGAAACATCAACTTTCCAGAGAGACTTTGAAAGTAACATTTTTAGTAGAAGCAAAAGGTTCCAGGTATTCTAAAGCTTTTTTAAATTTCTTTCATTAAATTGAAAATTTAGTCACTAAGTCATCAGACTCTCTAACTTCAGGTCCTTTTTCCACTAGCCCACCTAGTTTGCTCAAATTCATGTCCATTGAGTCTATGATGCTCTCTAACCATCTTATCCTCTGCCACACCCTTCTGCTTTGAGAATCTTTCCCAACATCAGGGTCTTTTCCAATGAGTTGGCTCTTGGCATCAGGTGGCCAGAGTACTGGAGCTACAGTTTCAGCATCAATCCTTCCAAGTGAATATTCAGGGTTAATTTCCTTTAGGATTGATTGACTGACTGATTTAGTCACCATAGTTTATGAAGCAAGTCCCCATCTCAGATACTCTCTTAGAGGTTAGAGATACAAAAATATTAAGGCTTCCTTGCTAAAAAGTGCAAACTTTAGGAAAGAGCTCAGTCAAATCCGAACTGAATTTATGCAAGAATAGAGCCAGATAGTCCCATGGACTTGATAAATCAGTCTCCTGCAAAAAAAGCACCAAGCATAAACTGAAGTTGATCACCAAGAAAGATTAAAACCCATCACTGGCCGTTGGGCATTATTGAGAACCCAGGTACTGGAGGCCACATATGAGGGGCCCAAATCTGCAGAGATATCAGTCTCTGGAGGTAGGCCCTCAGAGATTTCTGACAAGAAGAATGATCATGCCTCTGAATCCACAGGCATCTCCAGGGGTCAGTAGGCCAAAGGGCACTAGAACTAAGGAAGAGGACATCAGAACATGAACACCACTCAAGATGGAGGCAGGTGCACTGAGCAGAACAGAGCAGGAAGAAAGTATGGATGGCCAGCAGTATGACTGGGAACAGGCAGACAGTGGAGAAGTATGAGTGTTCCTTGTTTTCTCAAATTACCACAAGTGGAATTTGGGTTTTTTTTTGGTAAGATCTGGCACTCCTGACATGGTCCTTTATTCCACTACCCAGCCTTTGCTCACCTTAATCATGAAAAATCAATACACAGATCTGGGTTCAAATTCTATCTTTTCCCTGAGAGCCCTGTCTCCTATGTTAAGGAAACATCAACTTTCCAGAGAGACTTTGGAAAGTAACATTTTTTAGTAGAAGCAAAAGGTTCCAGGTATTCTAAAGCTTCTTAAATTTCTTCATAAATGATTTGGAGAAAATACTCATTTTACAAGAGTTAAATTGTGTAACATATGCAAAATTTAAAGCACAAGCACAGAAGAATTTCCAGAGAAAAAGTGGTTTAAAAAAAACGTTGTGGGCTTCCCTGGTAGTCCAGTGGGTAAGGACACCACCTTGCAGTGCAAGGGGCGCCAGTTCGATCCCTGGCCTGGGAAGATCCCGTGTGCTGCGGAGTGGCTGGACTGATGTGTCCAACTACCAAGCCGGAGCTCTGGAGCGCATGCACCCAGAGCCAGTGCTCTGCAACGAGAGAGGCCACTGTGATGGGAGGCCCACACAGGCCAAAGAACAAAGAGAAAATGAATGAAAGATAAATAGATGTGACCAAAACAAAGTTGTTTTTGCTAAATAATTGCACATAGATGGTTCTAGCAGATGCAAAGTTGCTTTTTAGAGAAAAGCTGATAAAATTCATGGTGAGATGAGAACACGTTTCCTGGTAAGTAGTTACTAGGCATTTCTATCACTGGTTTGTACACTGATGTACATACATGTACATTGATTGTACACAGATAGCTATGACATCTTCCAGTACAGAAAAAGTTTCTTCAGCAGATCTGACTACTTACAATATGAACTCTATAATCATTGAAGTTTTCCTCTTAAATCATATTGTTTAAATCTGAGAGAAAACAATTTGCCCAGTATCTTGTTATATTTTAACCTGCCACACAAATGTGTAATTGTAGAATGGCAATTCCTCTTCCCTCCACCTGGGGAAATTATTTGATAAGCTATGGATGGCCAGCAGTATGACTGGGAACAGGCAGACAGTGGAGAAGTATGAGTGTTCCTTGTTTTCTCAAATTACCACAAGTGGAATTTGGGTTTTTTTTTGGTAAGATCTGGCACTCCTGACATGGTCCTTTATTCCACTACCCAGCCTTTGCTCACCTTAATCATGAAAAATCAATACACAGATCTGGGTTCAAATTCTATCTTTTCCCTGAGAGCCCTGTCTCCTATGTTAAGGAAACATCAACTTTCCAGAGAGACTTTGGAAAGTAACATTTTTTAGTAGAAGCAAAAGGTTCCAGGTATTCTAAAGCTTCTTAAATTTCTTCATAAATGATTTGGAGAAAATACTCATTTTACAAGAGTTAAATTGTGTAACATATGCAAAATTTAAAGCACAAGCACAGAAGAATTTCCAGAGAAAAAGTGGTTTAAAAAAAACGTTGTGGGCTTCCCTGGTAGTCCAGTGGGTAAGGACACCACCTTGCAGCGCAAAGGGCGCCAGTTCGATCCCTGGCCTGGGAAGATCCCATGTGCCGCTGAGCGGCTGGACGGGTGTGTCCAACTACCAAGCCGGAGCTCTGGAGTGCTTGCGCTCAGAGCCTGTGCTCTGTGACGAGGGAGCCGCTGCGATGGGAGGCCCACACAGGCCAAAGAACAAAGAGAAAATGAATGAAAGATAAATAGATGTGACCAAAACAAAGTTGTTTTTGCTAAATAATTGCACATAGATGGTTCTAGCAGATGCAAAGTTGCTTTTTAGAGAAAAGCTGATAAAATTCATGGTGAGATGAGAACACGTTTCCTGGTAAGTAGTTACTAGGCATTTCTATCACTGGTTTGTACACTGATGTACATACATGTACATTGATTGTACACAGATAGCTATGACATCTTCCAGTACAGAAAAAGTTTCTTCAGCAGATCTGACTACTTACAATATGAACTCTATAATCATTGAAGTTTTCCTCTTAAATCATATTGTTTAAATCTGAGAGAAAACAATTTGCCCAGTATCTTGTTATATTTTAACCTGCCACACAAATGTGTAATTGTAGGATGGCAATTCCTCTTCCCTCCACCTGGGGATATGATCACAAATCCTACGTGTTCAGAATTCTCCCTAAGCTTCACTGAAACAACTAAATCCAACCAACCTTAACACCAGTAGGGCACATGGAGGAATTCCTTGGAACACTATGTTTCAGCTACAGGAAGAGTGAGTGAGCTCCACAGAGGGAGATAGCAAGCCTTGGGGCTGCTGTGCAAGGTGCCTGGTGGGACTCCTGATCGGGAAGGGCAATGACTGGAACAAGACACTTTTTGGTAGCACCGTGTCAACCTGGATCAAACTCAAGGGGCATTTTTGATTCTCATGCTGTATCCTTTTTCACACTGCTCCCTGTAGGCAAAAGCCACTCATTGATGTAATTGTTTACTCTGCAGTAAGCCTCTCACAAACAATAACAATAGCAACTAATGGACTGTTAATGATAGTTTACAAATTGAGATAGTTGATCAACTGGTCTTTATAGTTGACAAGTAGTATCCAAAAATTCCAATGAGGGGCAATTTTATGTGACCTTGGGACTTGCAATAGAACCTGTATCTACTACTAACAACCAAAGTTTTTTCAGTTTAGATACAGTGTGGACTCAATATTTTTAAGAGTTTTGAGTCCCATTCCCTCTGCTAATTTTCCACATGACTTAAGAAGCATCATAATTTCCTTTTGTCTTAGGAACTGCTCTGTGTGGGTGTATGTGAGAGAGAGAGAGAGAGCAGGGGTGGGGTGGGGGGGAGAGAGAGAGAGAGAGGAGATAAATCATAATAGGACCCGTTTACTTTGGGGTATCATGAGAAATAAGCCACATCAAGGTTGGATTTCTAACTAACTTGGACCGATTTACAGCACATTTATTGGAGATCCGGCTCTGTCAAATTCCCTTTATCATGGTACCACCCACTCGCCTCCCTCCAGGGCTATCATGACTCACTCCCAAATTATTTGTCCTTGGGAATGCTGTTTTTCTTTATCTCTTTTATTTGAACTCCTTTGATCTACTTTAATCAATGTAATATTCTTAATTGTTTTTATCTGGAGACATTCATTCTTATTTCTCCTGATAGCTAGTCCCAGTATGGCAGAATCTCCTAAGCTTCACTGAAACAACTGTGTAATTGTAGGATGGCAATTCCTCTTCCCTCCACCTGGGGATATGATCACAAATCCTACGTGTTCAGAATTCTCCCTAAGCTTCACTGAAACAACTAAATCCAACCAACCTTAACACCAGTAGGGCACATGGAGGAATTCCTTGGAACACTATGTTTCAGCTACAGGAAGAGTGAGTGAGCTCCACAGAGGGAGATAGCAAGCCTTGGGGCTGCTGTGCAAGGTGCCTGGTGGGACTCCTGATCGGGAAGGGCAATGACTGGAACAAGACACTTTTTGGTAGCACCGTGTCAACCTGGATCAAACTCAAGGGGCATTTTTGATTCTCATGCTGTATCCTTTTTCACACTGCTCCCTGTAGGCAAAAGCCACTCATTGATGTAATTGTTTACTCTGCAGTAAGCCTCTCACAAACAATAACAATAGCAACTAATGGACTGTTAATGATAGTTTACAAATTGAGATAGTTGATCAACTGGTCTTTATAGTTGACAAGTAGTATCCAAAAATTCCAATGAGGGGCAATTTTATGTGACCTTGGGACTTGCAATAGAACCTGTATCTACTACTAACAACCAAAGTTTTTTCAGTTTAGATACAGTGTGGACTCAATATTTTTAAGAGTTTTGAGTCCCATTCCCTCTGCTAATTTTCCACATGACTTAAGAAGCATCATAATTTCCTTTTGTCTTAGGAACTGCTCTGTGTGGGTGTATGTGAGAGAGAGAGAGAGAGCAGGGGTGGGGTGGGGGGGAGAGAGAGAGAGAGAGGAGATAAATCATAATAGGACCCGTTTACTTTGGGGTATCATGAGAAATAAGCCACATCAAGGTTGGATTTCTAACTAACTTGGACCGATTTACAGCACATTTATTGGAGATCCGGCTCTGTCAAATTCCCTTTATCATGGTACCACCCACTCGCCTCCCTCCAGGGCTATCATGACTCACTCCCAAATTATTTGTCCTTGGGAATGCTGTTTTTCTTTATCTCTTTTATTTGAACTCCCTTTGATCTACTTTAATCAATGTAATATTCTTAATTGTTTTTTATCTGGAGACATTCATTGCATCTATTTCTCCTGATATGGCCTAGTCCCAGTATGGCACTTTAATTTCCTTATAAAATCTGGACCCAAATAAGAGGATGTTGCATGTGAGTTAAAAGGGGAACTGGTGTAGCTCTGAGAAATTAAAACTGTTTTATCCACTAAGTTCCAACGTGGTAGTTTTTGACTTTGATGTGTCTTGACTAATAGTGCAAAAGTGGGCTTTCTCGGACTGTTTTCCCTTTTAAAGGGAATTGGGAATAATCTTTTATATATGAAATTAACACTGGACTTATCTGTTATGTGGGGGGTTTCCCTGTGGCTTAGTGGTAAAGAATCTGCTTGCTGATGCAACATGGGAGACACAGATTCAATTCCTGTGTCAGGAAGATCCCACGAAGGAGGAAATGGCAAAGGAATCTGGTGGGCTACAGTTCATAGGGTCACAATGAATCAGACATGATTCAGCAACCAAAGAACAACAAATCTGTTATGCATCTGTATTGACATGAAATCTGCTTCAGCTAATAAAGTTAGCTAGTGTACTGCCAATGCTCAGTCATGTCTGAGTCTTTCAATCCCATGGACTGTAGCCTGACGAACTCCTTTGTCCATGGAATTTTCCAGGCAAGAATACTGGAGTAGGTTGCCATTTCCTTCTCCAGTATGTAGTGCCCCCAGTACATGGTGATCTTGACTATCGAGACAGTAGATGTTAAACTTTACTCATGAATGAATCTGTTCAGATGTTTTTTATGTACTTGAATCATGAAATATTGAGATATTAGCTGTCCCTCAACAACAAGGGGTGAGGGTGCAGGACAGGGAGAGAAGACAGGGTGGAGAAATAGATCCAATCACACAACTCTGAAATAGGATGGATATAACTACATCATCTTGAGAAACTGCTGCAGGAGTTATAAAAACTTGAGAGATTCCTTCATTGTATGCCCTATGACCAATTATTAAGCTCTGGGATTTTCCAGAGCATTCAAACTACAGAAATCCTTTCCCTGCCATGAATTTGGAGAAATTTCCTTCTTTGTTCCCCGTACCAGTCTTCATGGTGTCCATGACACACTTCTGAGATATGTGAGCTCCTTCGGAGGGCATTATTTTCCAGGCTTCACATGGGTTTACTCAGTGATCTGGCTAGAGGAGGAATCAAACCACAAATAAAACTTCCCTGGACTCATGGGGAGAAAGGTAAGCAATCTCCACTCAATGTCATCAGCTGAAAACTCATATTCTGCTGTCCCTGTGTCAATTATCACTTCTTAGAATCCACTGCCCTATTTAAGCACTTATTCTATTATATTTCTTCACTGTTGAACTTCGCAAATTTGCCACAGGACTTTTAATGATATGTTTTAATTATAAACTGTTAGTGATAAGAGTCATGGCTTCATAATTTACTCAGAACAGGACCTAACGCAGGAACACAAACAAATGATTTCTTGATGATGATATTGAAACTGACATAAACTATTAGTTTTATTTCCTTTCTCATAGCAAACAATAGACTTCTACACCTAACAGTCTTATTTGTTGCTGTTGTTTTTTAACCTTTATGCTTTTCTTTGACAACAGAAACATGCTTTGGTTAGTTAGCTGAAGTAGAAATATGTCGTACTTGTCTCTCAATTTCAAAGGAATTCACAAAGTGAGAGAGCAGCAAATTCCTATATCCTGGAAATTATAATAAACTTGTGTACTTCACTTTGCAGATATACAGGAAGGTTGTCCCTTCTACATCCCTTTATCCACAATGCTAAATCTTTTTAGCAAACCAGAGTTTGTGAGTTCATAGGCCAGGATTTCTCTATCTTTAGACATCCAGCAACGTCCCTTTCAATACTTCATCACTAATTAAGTAGTCTCCTTCCTTGTTTGCCAATGCATAGATTGAATTAGGAAACGCTCCTTTACCAGATCCTAACACACACCAGCCTCCTTGTCTTAATGCAACCCAGCCAGTGCTGAGATAATTAACAACACTCACTGCTCCAACTCAGTTCTTTACATTCTTTTCTGTCCATGTAGATACTCCTGGATCTACTTGTTCCTTATTGGCTGATTGATTTGCATCAATTATCCATCAATCATTTCCAAAATGTCTAGTCCTCACACTGACCCATGTCTTCAGGATTAACAATAAATAACAAGAAACTCTGGGGAAATCCTTTCCCTGCCATGAATTTGGAGAAATTTCCTTCTTTGTTCCCCGTACCAGTCTTCATGGTGTCCATGACACACTTCTGAGATATGTGAGCTCCTTCGGAGGGCATTATTTTCCAGGCTTCACATGGGTTTACTCAGTGATCTGGCTAGAGGAGGAATCAAACCACAAATAAAACTTCCCTGGACTCATGGGGAGAAAGGTAAGCAATCTCCACTCAATGTCATCAGCTGAAAACTCATATTCTGCTGTCCCTGTGTCAATTATCACTTCTTAGAATCCACTGCCCTATTTAAGCACTTATTCTATTATATTTCTTCACTGTTGAACTTAAATTTGCCACAGGACTTTTAATGATATGTTTTAATTATAAACTGTTAGTGATAAGAGTCATGGCTTCATAATTTACTCAGAACAGGACCTAACGCAGGAACACAAACAAATGATTTCTTGATGATGATATTGAAACTGACATAAACTATTAGTTTTATTTCCTTTCTCATAGCAAACAATAGACTTCTACACCTAACAGTCTTATTTGTTGCTGTTGTTTTTTAACCTTTATGCTTTTCTTTGACAACAGAAACATGCTTTGGTTAGTTAGCTGAAGTAGAAATATGTCGTACTTGTCTCTCAATTTCAAAGGAATTCACAAAGTGAGAGAGCAGCAAATTCCTATATCCTGGAAATTATGATAAACTTGTGTACTTCACTTTCCAGATATACAGGGAAGGGTTGTCCCTTCTACATCCCTTTATCCACAATGCTAAATCTTTTTAGCAAACCAGAGTTTGTGAGTTCATAGGCCAGGATTTCTCTATCTTTAGACATCCAGCAACGTCCCTTTCAATACTTCATCACTAATTAAGTAGTCTCCTTCCTTGTTTGCCAATGCATAGATTGAATTAGGAAACGCTCCTTTACCAGATCCTAACACACACCAGCCTCCTTGTCTTAATGCAACCCAGCCAGTGCTGAGATAATTAACAACACTCACTGCTCCAACTCAGTTCTTTACATTCTTTTCTGTCCATGTAGATACTCCTGGATCTACTTGTTCCTTATTGGCTGATTGATTTGCATCAATTATCCATCAATCATTTCCAAAATGTCTAGTCCTCACACTGACCCATGTCTTCAGGATTAACAATAAATAACAAGAAACTCTGGGGAAGCAGAGTGTATCATAAGGGATAGAAAATGCAACTTTCTTCTATGTACCTAGTGGAAGAATTAGGCAATTGTAGCTTTATAATGTAAATAATATGCATCAGTGTTATAGAAATACAAAGTAAAAGAAATACTTGCTATTGGTTACATGTTATCAAAGAGAGAGCTCTTGGAAGAAATGGATTTTATGCTGAATTTCAGTGAAGAACTAGTGGGGAAAAAAGCAGAAAAATATGTAAGGTAAGGACAAGAGATGAGTAAATGAAAACTGACTAAAACAAAGACATTTTGAGTGGTAGTAAGGAAGCCAGTCATGCAAGTGGTTGAATAATAATCATATCCCTCTTCAAGTGAAGAGTTACATTTCTACAAAGTCTGAGGGTCCATCATTTTTTTAATCCCACTGACAGATATATTTGACTGAATGTCTTGTTTTGAAGAGCACATTCATATTTTTTGTACAGTCTTAAAACTTTTTTCTTTTTTAAACAACCCTAAACTTGGTTTATGCTGTGAAATGTAGCTTTGTCCCCTTTGAAGTCTGATTGTAGTCCATCTTTCTACATTCATGACTATGAGAAATCTGATAACTTCTGCTGGTACAAACCCTGTTTAGTGGGTATTTCCAGGTAAACCTCTTGTCTACATTTATTTTATTATGACCATTTGGTAGAGCAACATTTTCCTCTTGGGCTTAAATTAAGTATCCAGTTTACAAAGCACAGATGAAAATATAAGTCATATAATTCATACTTGCTTGAACACACTTATTGTCTGCACAGCATATTTACAAGCTAAATAATCGTATTGATGAAAATATCTTATTATTGACCACCAAATGAGGTGCACTGAAAGGCAGAACTGAGCTTGTAAGAGGTGAAATCTCCAAGGCAAAAAGCAGAGAAAGAAGAACTGAGAAAGGCTTGCTGTTAGAGAAACAGAATACACTTGTTGAAAAGGCTCTGGATTAGTGTCAGAAAACACTGTGAGAATCCATCCATCTTCCATGCAACAGCCAGAAGCTTTATAAAATCTAGACCTGATGGTCACTCTTTTGTTTAAAACCAGTGGTAACTCCAACTGCTTACAACATGAGACATTCTTACCATGGTTTTCACTTGTGTTTCAGACACAATCTGACAGCTTCTGTTAATGTACTAGCTACACAGGGCTTTTCTAGTGGCTCAGTGATAAAGAATCTGCGTGCAATGCAGGAGCCTCAGGAAAGGGTCAATCCCTGGGTCAGGAAGATCCTCTTGGAGGAAAAGGCAACTCCATTCTCAGTGTATAAGAAGCCAGTCATTGGGGCTGAATTTCAGTGAAGAACTAGTGGGGAAAAAAGCAGAAAAATATGTAAGGTAAGGACAAGAGATGAGTAAATGAAAACTGACTAAAACAAAGACATTTTGAGTGGTAGTAAGGAAGCCAGTCATGCAAGTGGTTGAATAATAATCATATCCCTCTTCAAGTGAAGAGTTACATTTCTACAAAGTCTGAGGGTCCATCATTTTTTTAATCCCACTGACAGATATATTTGACTGAATGTCTTGTTTTGAAGAGCACATTCATATTTTTTGTACAGTCTTAAAACTTTTTTCTTTTTTAAACAACCCTAAACTTGGTTTATGCTGTGAAATGTAGCTTTGTCCCCTTTGAAGTCTGATTGTAGTCCATCTTTCTACATTCATGACTATGAGAAATCTGATAACTTCTGCTGGTACAAACCCTGTTTAGTGGGTATTTCCAGGTAAACCTCTTGTCTACATTTATTTTATTATGACCATTTGGTAGAGCAACATTTTCCTCTTGGGCTTAAATTAAGTATCCAGTTTACAAAGCACAGATGAAAATATAAGTCATATAATTCATACTTGCTTGAACACACTTATTGTCTGCACAGCATATTTACAAGCTAAATAATCGTATTGATGAAAATATCTTATTATTGACCACCAAATGAGGTGCACTGAAAGGCAGAACTGAGCTTGTAAGAGGTGAAATCTCCAAGGCAAAAAGCAGAGAAAGAAGAACTGAGAAAGGCTTGCTGTTAGAGAAACAGAATACACTTGTTGAAAAGGCTCTGGATTAGTGTCAGAAAACACTGTGAGAATCCATCCATCTTCCATGCAACAGCCAGAAGCTTTATAAAATCTAGACCTGATGGTCACTCTTTTGTTTAAAACCAGTGGTAACTCCAACTGCTTACAACATGAGACATTCTTACCATGGTTTTCACTTGTGTTTCAGACACAATCTGACAGCTTCTGTTAATGTACTAGCTACACAGGGCTTTTCTAGTGGCTCAGTGATAAAGAATCTGCGTGCAATGCAGGAGCCTCAGGAGGCACAGGTTCAATCCCTGGGTCAGGAAGATCCTCTTGCGGAGGAAAAGGCAACCCACTCCAGTATACTTGCTTGGAAAATCCTAAGGACAGAGGAGCCTGGCGGGCTACAGTCCATGGTGTCACAAAGAGTCAGGCACGACTGAGCATGTACACAGACAGGCAAACCTATAATACCAGCTCCTTACTGTTCTTCATTTCAAGTCTTCACTTCCTCCCTCACCCATTTGTTTTTAAAAAAAAAGGTTCTGGGCTTCTCCTGGTGGTCCAGTGGGTAAGGACACCGCCTTGCATTTCAGGGGCCCCCGGTTCGAGCCCTGGCCTGGGAAGATCTCACGTGCCGCGGAGCGGCTGGACCCATGTGTCCAATTACCGAGCCGGAGCTCTGGAGCGCATGCGCCCAGAGCCAGCGCTCTGCAATGACAGACGCCACCGCGATGGGAGGCCGGCAGGAGCCAAAGAACAAAGACGGATGAACATAGAGAAACGAAAGACCACTAGAAGTGGCCCGCCTGCTCCCCCACCTCCCCAATCCGATCCCCGCCCAAAATAAATAAATAAATAAATCTTTAAAAAAAAAAAAAAGGTTCTGTACGTAGAAATTATCCTATTATTTAGGGTGATAATAAAATAAATAATTTGATAATACAAAAAAAAAAAAAAAACCCTTGTGAGAAATTACATGATTTTCTAAGCCTCCTTTGTTTACTTTCTTCCCGGGCATAAGTGGGAATAATTATAAGCACCTTTCTATTTTTACAAGGATTTTGTGAAATTATGATAATGAGATCACTGAGAAAGGCTTGCTGTTAGAGAAACAGAATACACTTGTTGAAAAGGCTCTGGATTAGTGTCAGAAAACACTGTGAGAATCCATCCATCTTCCATGCAACAGCCAGAAGCTTTATAAAATCTAGACCTGATGGTCACTCTTTTGTTTAAAACCAGTGGTAACTCCAACTGCTTACAACATGAGACATTCTTACCATGGTTTTCACTTGTGTTTCAGACACAATCTGACAGCTTCTGTTAATGTACTAGCTACACAGGGCTTTTCTAGTGGCTCAGTGATAAAGAATCTGCGTGCAATGCAGGAGCCTCAGGAGGCACAGGTTCAATCCCTGGGTCAGGAAGATCCTCTTGCGGAGGAAAAGGCAACCCACTCCAGTATACTTGCTTGGAAAATCCTAAGGACAGAGGAGCCTGGCGGGCTACAGTCCATGGTGTCACAAAGAGTCAGGCACGACTGAGCATGTACACAGACAGGCAAACCTATAATACCAGCTCCTTACTGTTCTTCATTTCAAGTCTTCACTTCCTCCCTCACCCATTTGTTTTTAAAAAAAAAGGTTCTGGGCTTCTCCTGGTGGTCCAGTGGGTAAGGACACCGCCTTGCATTTCAGGGGCCCCCGGTTCGAGCCCTGGCCTGGGAAGATCTCACGTGCCGCGGAGCGGCTGGACCCATGTGTCCAATTACCGAGCCGGAGCTCTGGAGCGCATGCGCCCAGAGCCAGCGCTCTGCAATGACAGACGCCACCGCGATGGGAGGCCGGCAGGAGCCAAAGAACAAAGACGGATGAACATAGAGAAACGAAAGACCACTAGAAGTGGCCCGCCTGCTCCCCCACCTCCCCAATCCGATCCCCGCCCAAAATAAATAAATAAATAAATCTTTAAAAAAAAAAAAAAGGTTCTGTACGTAGAAATTATCCTATTATTTAGGGTGATAATAAAATAAATAATTTGATAATACAAAAAAAAAAAAAAAACCCTTGTGAGAAATTACATGATTTTCTAAGCCTCCTTTGTTTACTTTCTTCCCGGGCATAAGTGGGAATAATTATAAGCACCTTTCTATTTTTAACAAGGATTTTGTGAAATTATGATAATGAGATCACTGTGCCCATGACCACTCCTCAGTGCTCTATTGGTGTCCTGAAAATAAAAAGTGATTTCAGGAGGCAGAAAAAACAGCACCAGGACATGGCAATTGAATGAAGGTTCATTACAGCTTTCAGAGTGTTGTCTTCCTTCCTAACGTTTGAATTTAGTGTATTCACAGAGATGAGTACAAATTTCCTAGAGCCCTATAGGCCAGACCTAAACAGAAAAAATAAAAAAGGAATGGATTATTTGGTGATTTTGCCCACTCTTAACTTCACCAACTGCCCACTCTCAATTCACCAACCCTTTGATAATTATAGTTTTCCCTGTAGATTAGACAGCAAAGAATCTGCCCATAATGCAGGAGACCTGGGTTTGATTCCTGGGTCGGGAAGATCCTCTGGAGAAGGGAATGGCTACCCACTCCAGTATTCTTGCCTGGAGAATCCCAGAGACAGAGGAGCCTGTGGGGTCACAAAGAGTTAGACATGACTGAGTGACTAACACTAATTAACTTCAGTGAATTATATGGGAAGACATTTTATGGCTAGAGTCTAGAGGAGTCTTCAGGCTTAAGTAGATGGCCCACTTTGTTCTTCCTTGACCTACCTGAAAGTCAGAAATTGGTTATTCAATTGGGATACAAGTTTTGAGTCACTCAAATCCCACCCTGCTCTCTCTACCTTCTTATACCCTCTATCTTTTCATAATCAGTAGCAGAGAAAGATGCACTTCACCATTACCACAAGGTGGAATCATTCAAATTTGTTCTGAACAAATAAAAATGTATTAGTAGATAAGCAATAAATGTGGCCACCATTACATTTAAGTAAAGGGAGTGCAATCCCAAGGAAGAGATGTGAGGATAGCGCCTTGTCCCTTTTGAAATTCCATCCTGAGATCTATGTCATTTGTACCTGCTCTATATTGATAGCGCCCAGGCGTTTTATCAGTCTCTTCATCTCTGAAGTTTCATCCACAAGAAGTTACTTTATCAGTGAACCTAAATTTCAACCTCTAAACATGTTACAGAATCAAATTAAACTACAGATAATTTTGTTCTGAAAACTGAGTGTCATCTGTAATTGCAATACTGATATGGGGAAAAAAAACACCCTAATTTTAAGCCCTTTGTTATGGATCCATATCTTCTCTGTGAAATCAGAATGTCAGTCTTCATCCCGTGGAACCAAATAAAAAAAATGTATCATGCAGTTACACAGGATATGACACCGACTCAATAAGGCACTGGGGTGTGTTAAAAAAAAAAAAAAATCCCTGGTACAGAAAAAATGGATGAAAGTAATATTGGTTGATGTTTTCTTATTATTACTGCTCTTTTTTAATATCTAGCATTTTATGTCCTTTATATTGGTTCCAAATTTTATGATTAATAGCAGTTACACTCTGAATTAGGAACTCACACTCTATATAATAAATGTTTGGTTTTTAATTTGCTAATCTACTTTGCTTTTCTCTTCTTCTGTTTATTTGCCTAATTATATAATTTAACATGTAAGGATTTTCCAAATGAGGCGTGTTAAATAAAGTTGTATTGCTTTATTGAATACCTACTTACAAAAGCTCAAGGTAAGTGAGGTCTCATGGTTTGACATGTTTTTTCTTCATTATTGCCTGGGGACAGAAGAGTCCCTCCAGACCATGACAGAGGAGCCTGTGGGGTCACAAAGAGTTAGACATGACTGAGTGACTACCACTAATTAACTTCAGTGAATTATATGGGAAGACATTTTATGGCTAGAGTCTAGAGGAGTCTTCAGGCTTAAGTAGATGGCCCACTTTGTTCTTCCTTGACCTACCTGAAAGTCAGAAATTGGTTATTCAATTGGGATACAAGTTTTGAGTCACTCAAATCCCACCCTGCTCTCTCTACCTTCTTATACCCTCTATCTTTTCATAATCAGTAGCAGAGAAAGATGCACTTCACCATTACCACAAGGTGGAATCATTCAAATTTGTTCTGAACAAATAAAAATGTATTAGTAGATAAGCAATAAATGTGGCCACCATTACATTTAAGTAAAGGGAGTGCAATCCCAAGGAAGAGATGTGAGGATAGCGCCTTGTCCCTTTTGAAATTCCATCCTGAGATCTATGTCATTTGTACCTGCTCTATATTGATAGCGCCCAGGCGTTTTATCAGTCTCTTCATCTCTGAAGTTTCATCCACAAGAAGTTACTTTATCAGTGAACCTAAATTTCAACCTCTAAACATGTTACAGAATCAAATTAAACTACAGATAATTTTGTTCTGAAAACTGAGTGTCATCTGTAATTGCAATACTGATATGGGGAAAAAAAACACCCTAATTTTAAGCCCTTTGTTATGGATCCATATCTTCTCTGTGAAATCAGAATGTCAGTCTTCATCCCGTGGAACCAAATAAAAAATGTATCATGCAGTTACACAGGATATGACACCGACTCAATAAGGCACTGGGGTGTGTTAAAAAAAAAAAAAATCCCTGGTACAGAAAAAATGGATGAAAGTAATATTGGTTGATGTTTTCTTATTATTACTGCTCTTTTTTAATATCTAGCATTTTATGTCCTTTATATTGGTTCCAAATTTTATGATTAATAGCAGTTACACTCTGAATTAGGAACTCACACTCTATATAATAAATGTTTGGTTTTTAATTTGCTAATCTACTTTGCTTTTCTCTTCTTCTGTTTATTTGCCTAATTATATAATTTAACATGTAAGGATTTTCCAAATGAGGCGTGTTAAATAAAGTTGTATTGCTTTATTGAATACCTACTTACAAAAGCTCAAGGTAAGTGAGGTCTCATGGTTTGACATGTTCTTATATTAACATATGCAGTACGTTACATGTTACTTCACTTTATTTCTCATTAATGGTTATTTTAAAAAGAGGAAATGATTAAAACTCATCTTTGAGACATTAAATTTTATTATAAATTTCAAAAATCCCATTTCAGTATTTTGGTATGAAAATAATTTTGTCTGCTACATGATTTCAATATTAGTTTCATTATTTATAAATACCTAACAGGATTATCATTGTTTTTCTATTCTCAATAAACTTAAATATTGTAAGATCTTAGTAGACAGATAAATACAAAGTTTTGAAAAATCTTATCAAAATGGTTTCAGTTTATTAAATGAACAGTTTTAATATGAAATCATCTACAACTTTTCAGAATAAAACAGTGCCTGTTTTCTAAATATATGTCCAAAGTAATATTTACTATTTCAAAAATAACCCCCTTAATAAGTATTTCCGATGAAAAGTTTAGAAAGTATGTTTGGCAATATCTGATCACTTTTGTCTGTCCAATAACAAGATACAACCTCATAAAACATCCTAGGGTTTCTGTCATGTAGAGTTTTGAAAATATACTTAAAATACACTAAAACCAGTACTAATTAATTTATACTCAATAAATACCATGTGATAAATTTAAGATCAATTTTCTATCCCTTTATGTGTTTTTCATAATTAACAAGGAAACTAACATTTACCAGACATTTCAACTTCTACCATTAATCACCACATCATCTAATTTTTCTGAATCCTCATTGTATAAACCCAATGGCATCCAACTGTGAGTCTGAAACAGGTGAATGTTTGGATAGGTGGGTGAACACGAATCATGAATCTGGTGCAGAGAACAGATTCGGGAGCTACTAGTTTTCAGGTAAGAATTGACAAGACCTCTAATCAATACAAGCCCAAGTGGTAAACCTCACCTAGCACTAACACGGTTTCACTGG
This sequence comes from Tragulus kanchil, assembly GCA_022376925.1. Lineage (NCBI taxonomy): Eukaryota > Metazoa > Chordata > Mammalia > Artiodactyla > Tragulidae > Tragulus > Tragulus kanchil. The sequence continues at coordinate 70,991,661 of JAIOJX010000031.1, read as the reverse complement.
GAGAAGAGATAGTCACATGATTACCAATCTTAAAATTATTACAATGGAGAGATTAAACCTTACTGAAGTTATAGTTTAGATATGTTTAGGTGCTGTCTTTTTGACTCACCTATAAGCAAATGAAAGAGACACATTTTATACTGCTTGATGGAAAATGGGTAAAACATACTTGCCTTTTATTTTTGTAAATTAAAAAAATTTTCTAACCATGTCCTTACAAACATGAAAAAAATAAAAAAATTTGGGAATGTCAAGTCAAAGAGAGCTGAAATATAGATTTAGATACTAGCTTGATTTAACTTACAAAATTAATTCTGAAAAATATGTGCCTTTTATGTTTAGAAAAGTATTATTTTGAGGATTTTAGGTAATATAATTATTGAGCATCCACTAATTTCTCTTTTTATAAGTTTACATCACAAAAGTGCTAGTTAAAGGAGGAAGATAATCAAATCTGTCAGAAAAATGTTTATTTTAAGTAACAGTGTGACTTTTTTCTTCTATGAGAGAGAAAGACATAAGTGAGAAGTAGAAGAGAAAGTAAGCCTACACCAAAAACAAAAGCAAACACCCTAAATTAATTTATACTCCCTTAATAAGTATTTCCGATGAAAAGTTTAGAAAGTATGTTTGGCAATATCTGATCACTTTTGTCTGTCCAATAACAAGATACAACCTCATAAAACATCCTAGGGTTTCTGTCATGTAGAGTTTTGAAAATATACTTAAAATACACTAAAACCAGTACTAATTAATTTATACTCAATAAATACCATGTGATAAATTTAAGATCAATTTTCTATCCCTTTATGTGTTTTTCATAATTAACAAGGAAACTAACATTTACCAGACATTTCAACTTCTACCATTAATCACCACATCATCTAATTTTTCTGAATCCTCATTGTATAAACCCAATGGCATCCAACTGTGAGTCTGAAACAGGTGAATGTTTGGATAGGTGGGTGAACACGAATCATGAATCTGGTGCAGAGAACAGATTCGGGAGCTACTAGTTTTCAGGTAAGAATTGACAAGACCTCTAATCAATACAAGCCCAAGTGGTAAACCTCACCTAGCACTAACACGGTTTCACTGGGAGAAGAGATAGTCACATGATTACCAATCTTAAAATTATTACAATGGAGAGATTAAACCTTACTGAAGTTATAGTTTAGATATGTTTAGGTGCTGTCTTTTTGACTCACCTATAAGCAAATGAAAGAGACACATTTTATACTGCTTGATGGAAAATGGGTAAAACATACTTGCCTTTTATTTTTGTAAATTAAAAAAATTTTCTAACCATGTCCTTACAAACATGAAAAAAATAAAAAAATTTGGGAATGTCAAGTCAAAGAGAGCTGAAATATAGATTTAGATACTAGCTTGATTTAACTTACAAAATTAATTCTGAAAAATATGTGCCTTTTATGTTTAGAAAAGTATTATTTTGAGGATTTTAGGTAATATAATTATTGAGCATCCACTAATTTCTCTTTTTATAAGTTTACATCACAAAAGTGCTAGTTAAAGGAGGAAGATAATCAAATCTGTCAGAAAAATGTTTATTTTAAGTAACAGTGTGACTTTTTTCTTCTATGAGAGAGAAAGACATAAGTGAGAAGTAGAAGAGAAAGTAAGCCTACACCAAAAACAAAAGCAAACACCCTAAATGTCATGGCATTCTTTTTCAGATTCACTGACCTCTTCGATTAATACTTCAGCTAACACACACCATATATGTAAAACTAAATATCAAAATAAGATGAAAGTTAAGTAAGACACACAAAGAATAGAACTGCAAATTTTTTTTTAAATTTTGGGAAAAACTTAAGTAGGAGATAAATTTAATCCTCATAAGACTATATGCAAGTACTAGTCTATAATACAAACATATACTAATCAAATGTATTAATAACCATAATGAACTATAGGACATTTTAAAGCTATACATGGTGACTGATGTTTTAGCAATGTTGAGAACTACAGATTAAAAAAACATAGTGACCATGAAAGTTAAACTCAGATCAAACCAGTTTTCCAAATCTGAAACAAAATCCAAATAGTAGAGATAACAGAGGAACCACTCCTACACATTTGGTTTTATGTATGGATTCATTCACTCAGGGGAAGCAGAACAGGGCATGGTACAGATAAAGGCAGAGTCATTTCCACTGGAAACAGACAAGTGGAATTATGGTTCCCCTTAATTTAATGACTACACACCCTACTGCCAACATTCTCACAGGTGAGGTAAAGTGCTTTGTACAATCATACTCAGTAAAAATGTCTCTGTGTGAAGAAACCTAAAAATAATGCTAGCTAGAACCTTTTCTGCAGCAGAGGATGGCCCTAAGAAAGTTTGAATCCAAATCTAAGACACGTTAAATGGGCAGTCAGAACTCAGGGTACACAAGTATCTCACACACCAACAGAGAATATGGACTTGATGCTTGCTTGTGTGTTTGATTAATTCTGAGAGCTGAAATATGATTTAGATACTAGCTTGATTTAACTTACAAAATTAATTCTGAAAAATATGTGCCTTTTATGTTTAGAAAAGTATTATTTTGAGGATTTTAGGTAATATAATTATTGAGCATCCACTAATTTCTCTTTTTATAAGTTTACATCACAAAAGTGCTAGTTAAAGGAGGAAGATAATCAAATCTGTCAGAAAAATGTTTATTTTAAGTAACAGTGTGACTTTTTTCTTCTATGAGAGAGAAAGACATAAGTGAGAAGTAGAAGAGAAAGTAAGCCTACACCAAAAACAAAAGCAAACACCCTAAATGTCATGGCATTCTTTTTCAGATTCACTGACCTCTTCGATTAATACTTCAGCTAACACACACCATATATGTAAAACTAAATATCAAAATAAGATGAAAGTTAAGTAAGACACACAAAGAATAGAACTGCAAATTTTTTTTTAATTTGGCAAAAACTTAAGTAGGAGATAAATTTAATCCTCATAAGACTATATGCAAGTACTAGTCTATAATACAAACATATACTAATCAAATGTATTAATAACCATAATGAACTATAGGACATTTTAAAGCTATACATGGTGACTGATGTTTTAGCAATGTTGAGAACTACAGATTAAAAAAACATAGTGACCATGAAAGTTAAACTCAGATCAAACCAGTTTTCCAAATCTGAAACAAAATCCAAATAGTAGAGATAACAGAGGAACCACTCCTACACATTTGGTTTTATGTATGGATTCATTCACTCAGGGGAAGCAGAACAGGGCATGGTACAGATAAAGGCAGAGTCATTTCCACTGGAAACAGACAAGTGGAATTATGGTTCCCCTTAATTTAATGACTACACACCCTACTGCCAACATTCTCACAGGTGAGGTAAAGTGCTTTGTACAATCATACTCAGTAAAAATGTCTCTGTGTGAAGAAACCTAAAAATAATGCTAGCTAGAACCTTTTCTGCAGCAGAGGATGGCCCTAAGAAAGTTTGAATCCAAATCTAAGACACGTTAAATGGGCAGTCAGAACTCAGGGGTACACAGTGATGTGCTGAAAGTATCAACAAATCACACACCAACAGAGAATATGGACTTGATGCTTGCTTGTGTGTTTGCTTTATTTTGATGGATTTTTTTAAAATTGATAAGTCCAAATTTAATTTTTTTAATTTAAAAAAGATACAGGTTTGGATAGATTCAGAGGCTTTGTAATCCTAAATTGTAGGGAGACACTTTTGTTAAAACTGAAAGTTATGTAATTTAGTACTTTAGGGTCATTGGTTGGGGACTAGAAAAGAGAGATTCTGATAATCTGAGGCATCATAGATGATCAGACTAGATGAATATTGAAAAGCCACTGTAGTGAGGAGACATGGGTTCATTTTCTAGCTTCCCTGCAAATCAGCTGTGCTGTCCTGGGAAAGTCACTTAATTTCTGAGTCTCAGGGACTTCAGATTTAAAATGAAGGCATTAGCTAAATATTCTCTAAGTACCTAAACTTCTAATTAATATTTATTTTTTAATTTAGTTCATCAATCCTAAAGTAGTTTCGATGTCTTTTCTATAACGATAACATCTCTTGCCATTTTAATTTCATTGTACTTTCTTTTATTTTTATTTAAATTTAAAAGTATCTACAGGTAAATACATGTTTAGAAAGTTCTATAAGAGAATTTCCATTTTCCTCTCATCTGTTCATGTGTGAGTCTACTCAGTCATCAGTAACATGAACTTTTATTGTTGCTGAAATACATTATTTTTGAACTTACCAAGTTTGAAAAAATGTAAAAGCTTAATGTTTTGGTTAATCTATCTGACCTCTCCATGTATTTGCACTGAACTATCTGGCTAAACTTTTCACAAAATTGAGCTTTTATTAAAACAGTTGTTTCTAGAAGAGAATAATCAGAGGCTCAGAGATTTGGAGAGTCTTGGAACATAAATGAATTATTTTCAGTTTATGGCTTGATTACTAGCAACTGTATATTTAATCATATTAACAAAGATAATTTGAGAGTAGGGTAGAGAGACCACTGTTCTAGGTGGAGATGGAGCGTTTGGTACTGACATTGCCATTGATTTCTCTTAAAAAGTTTGTACTTGAATATCTTTACTGTCCACCCCAATCTCATTTGTTATGATCATCAATAATATACATTTATGAATATGGACTAATTCCTGATTATTTTACTGACCAGGAAACCTACTTTTTAAACACTGACTTAGGAAGAGACATTTCTCGGGTGAAGACGATCTTTTTTATGTAATTCAGTATATTTATATTTCCAAATTTGTTTTTCAAAATTTAGTTGATATCCCTCCTTCAAATTGAGACACTTTTGTTAAAACTGAAAGTTATGTAATTTAGTACTTTAGGGTCATTGGTTGGGGACTAGAAAAGAGAGATTCTGATAATCTGAGGCATCATAGATGATCAGACTAGATGAATATTGAAAAGCCACTGTAGTGAGGAGACATGGGTTCATTTTCTAGCTTCCCTGCAAATCAGCTGTGCTGTCCTGGGAAAGTCACTTAATTTCTGAGTCTCAGGGACTTCAGATTTAAAATGAAGGCATTAGCTAAATATTCTCTAAGTACCTAAACTTCTAATTAATATTTATTTTTTAATTTAGTTCATCAATCCTAAAGTAGTTTCGATGTCTTTTCTATAACGATAACATCTCTTGCCATTTTAATTTCATTGTACTTTCTTTTATTTTTATTTAAATTTAAAAGTATCTACAGGTAAATACATGTTTAGAAAGTTCTATAAGAGAATTTCCATTTTCCTCTCATCTGTTCATGTGTGAGTCTACTCAGTCATCAGTAACATGAACTTTTATTGTTGCTGAAATACATTATTTTTGAACTTACCAAGTTTGAAAAAATGTAAAAGCTTAATGTTTTGGTTAATCTATCTGACCTCTCCATGTATTTGCACTGAACTATCTGGCTAAACTTTTCACAAAATTGAGCTTTTATTAAAACAGTTGTTTCTAGAAGAGAATAATCAGAGGCTCAGAGATTTGGAGAGTCTTGGAACATAAATGAATTATTTTCAGTTTATGGCTTGATTACTAGCAACTGTATATTTAATCATATTAACAAAGATAATTTGAGAGTAGGGTAGAGAGACCACTGTTCTAGGTGGAGATGGAGCGTTTGGTACTGACATTGCCATTGATTTCTCTTAAAAAGTTTGTACTTGAATATCTTTACTGTCCACCCCAATCTCATTTGTTATGATCATCAATAATATACATTTATGAATATGGACTAATTCCTGATTATTTTACTGACCAGGAAACCTACTTTTTAAACACTGACTTAGGAAGAGACATTTCTCGGGTGAAGACGATCTTTTTTATGTAATTCAGTATATTTATATTTCCAAATTTGTTTTTTCATATTTAGTTGATACCCTCCTTCAAATTGAACATCACTTAGTTAAAAAATTGAGCTTCTGTATTTGAGCACTCAAAAGATAAAAACAAAAGAAATTATCTACAATGCCAAAATGGAGGGAAAAGAATAACAACAAACCCCTAAAAAGCAGACAATTACCAAACAAAATAGCTTTTTACAATAAAATGAAAATTATGTACCATGGAACCTATGTGAGATTTAACCTAATGCATGTAATAATGCACTCTACATTTTAAAAACATAATTTAGTCAACATTATCTGGAAAACTGAGCCATTGGTTTGTTGCAAATGGTTACAGTAAAGTGAAATTCACTGAAATATAAAAACTGATATGTCACAATGTCTATGAAAGGAGCAGAGAGAAAGGAACAGGCCTACTATTCTCACTAGTGGTTAGTCAAAGTTATACCTGTTTGTTTCTTTTTATTTTAAATTATGCTCAGTGTCAAAATTAAACTATACATCTGGTTTCAAAGTCAGTAAAAGAAGACGGCAACAGGGCTGACCTGAAGACCTACATTCCATCCTTACCCAAAAGTTGATATTTTAGTTTGGTTTGCAGCAGTGTCATCAAAGACTTTGTGTTTCAGTTTAACTTGAGTGCTCTCTCTTCCATTCTTTAGCTCAGGGAGGGTGCAGGGAAAGGGTAGAAGAAGAAAAAGAAGGAGAAGAGGAGGAGAAGGAAAAGAAAAAAGAGACCAGGTCCCCCCAAAATGGGCATGGTTTTCCTTGTAAGCTTTGGAGAAATGCATAAACCTGGGAAGCAATAAATGTAATGCACCTTGCATTCCCTTCTGGGGGGGGGGAAATGCACTAAAAAAGGGGCCTGGAAGCAATAGTAATGCACTCTTAAAAGTTTGTACTTGAATATCTTTACTGTCCACCCCAATCTCATTTGTTATGATCATCAATAATATACATTTATGAATATGGACTAATTCCTGATTATTTTACTGACCAGGAAACCTACTTTTTAAACACTGACTTAGGAAGAGACATTTCTCGGGTGAAGACGATCTTTTTTATGTAATTCAGTATATTTATATTTCCAAATTTGTTTTTTCATATTTAGTTGATACCCTCCTTCAAATTGAACATCACTTAGTTAAAAAATTGAGCTTCTGTATTTGAGCACTCAAAAGATAAAAACAAAAGAAATTATCTACAATGCCAAAATGGAGGAAAAGAATAACAAAAAACCCCCTAAAAGCAGACAATTACCAAACAAAATAGCTTTTTACAATAAAATGAAAATTATGTACCATGGAACCTATGTGAGATTTAACCTAATGCATGTAATAATGCACTCTACATTTTAAAAACATAATTTAGTCAACATTATCTGGAAAACTGAGCCATTGGTTTGTTGCAAATGGTTACAGTAAAGTGAAATTCACTGAAATATAAAAACTGATATGTCACAATGTCTATGAAAGGAGCAGAGAGAAAGGAACAGGCCTACTATTCTCACTAGTGGTTAGTCAAAGTTATACCTGTTTGTTTCTTTTTATTTTAAATTATGCTCAGTGTCAAAATTAAACTATACATCTGGTTTCAAAGTCAGTAAAAGAAGACGGCAACAGGGCTGACCTGAAGACCTACATTCCATCCTTACCCAAAAGTTGATATTTTAGTTTGGTTTGCAGCAGTGTCATCAAAGACTTTGTGTTTCAGTTTAACTTGAGTGCTCTCTCTTCCATTCTTTAGCTCAGGGAGGGTGCAGGGAAAGGGTAGAAGAAGAAAAAGAAGGAGAAGAGGAGGAGAAGGAAAAGAAAAAAGAGACCAGGTCCCCCCAAAATGGGCATGGTTTTCCTTGTAAGCTTTGGAGAAATGCATAAACCTGGGAAGCAATAAAATGTAATGCACCTTGCATTCCCTTCTAAATACAAAAACAAGAATGGGGGCAAGGGGAGAGCAGAAGAAAGAGTACAGGCCAGAGTGCATGCTGAAACCCAAGCAGGCTGGTGCCTCTCTAATGGGGCACTCAGAAGGACAACCTGTATGGGCACTAGATGTGGCCAACTTGTGAATCACCCTCGACAGGAACCTCCAGGAGTGCTTGTCAAGAAGGGGAAGAAAAAAAACCAACTCTGTGCATGAGACTGGGTGGCAGTCACGCAGATCTGGCCTCTCTCTCACCCAGCGGTGACCTTGGTATATTTTCATGTTTATCTAAAAAAGATAAAAGGTATGATTCCTCAGGAATGAAAACATGGGTAACATTCAAACAGAGGAAAGCAGAAACAGCAGTTTAAGACGATGAGGGAAATGTAAACCAGCCCTGAGAAACATCTGACATTGCCTCTCCCTCCGCAGAGGTCATGGTTCTAGTCTATTGAAACAAATAGGAGCGACCGGGCAGACGGTTTTGATAATGGTGCACAGAGTTTTCCTGGGTTTCTGTCTTCCTGTCAGAATTTGTAAGATCCTAAAACTAACAACATGGTCCCAGCCAGGACAAATGGCTTCAAATTTTCTGAACTGCAAAGAGTTATTAGATTCAGGGATTTAGGCAACAAACTAGTAAAAACACAAAGATTTGATTAGACTCAATGTATGTAATGTTGTGTTATGCCACAAAGGGATTATGTAAGGCTCCAGAAAAATGTAATGAGGGAAAACGAAGCCTTTTGTGCGAATTTTAAAGGTAGGGAATTGAGAAAGACAGACTAAAGATGTTTTGAATTCAGATACTGTGTTTGTCACTTGAGGTCTATACATCTGGTTTCAAAGTCAGTAAAGAAGACGGCAACAGGGCTGACCTGAAGACCTACATTCCATCCTTACCCAAAAGTTGATATTTTAGTTTGGTTTGCAGCAGTGTCATCAAAGACTTTGTGTTTCAGTTTAACTTGAGTGCTCTCTCTTCCATTCTTTAGCTCAGGGAGGGTGCAGGGAAAGGGTAGAAGAAGAAAAAGAAGGAGAAGAGGAGGAGAAGGAAAAGAAAAAAGAGACCAGGTCCCCCCAAAATGGGCATGGTTTTCCTTGTAAGCTTTGGAGAAATGCATAAACCTGGGAAGCAATAAAATGTAATGCACCTTGCATTCCCTTCTAAATACAAAAACAAGAATGGGGGCAAGGGGAGAGCAGAAGAAAGAGTACAGGCCAGAGTGCATGCTGAAACCCAAGCAGGCTGGTGCCTCTCTAATGGGGCACTCAGAAGGACAACCTGTATGGGCACTAGATGTGGCCAACTTGTGAATCACCCTCGACAGGAACCTCCAGGAGTGCTTGTCAAGAAGGGGAAGGAAAAAAAAAAACTCTGTGTATGAGACTGGGTGGCAGTCACGCAGATCTGGCCTCTCTCTCACCCAGCGGTGACCTTGGTATATTTTCATGTTTATCTAAAAAAGATAAAAGGTATGATTCCTCAGGAATGAAAACATGGGTAACATTCAAACAGAGGAAAGCAGAAACAGCAGTTTAAGACGATGAGGGAAATGTAAACCAGCCCTGAGAAACATCTGACATTGCCTCTCCCTCCGCAGAGGTCATGGTTCTAGTCTATTGAAACAAATAGGAGCGACCGGGCAGACGGTTTTGATAATGGTGCACAGAGTTTTCCTGGGTTTCTGTCTTCCTGTCAGAATTTGTAAGATCCTAAAACTAACAACATGGTCCCAGCCAGGACAAATGGCTTCAAATTTTCTGAACTGCAAAGAGTTATTAGATTCAGGGATTTAGGCAACAAACTAGTAAAAACACAAAGATTTGATTAGACTCAATGTATGTAATGTTGTGTTATGCCACAAAGGGATTATGTAAGGCTCCAGAAAAATGTAATGAGGGGGGAAAACGAAGCCTTTTGTGCGAATTTTAAAAGGTAGGGAATTGAGAAAGACAGACTAAAGATGTTTTGAATTCAGATACTGTGTTTGTCACTTGAGGTCTTGAGCCAGGTATACTGTCCATGCTTAATCAGAGTTAATTCTGACCTTAAAAAACTACGTATTTAAACACGTCAAACTGGAGTTGCCTTTGGGAGGGTCTTGATATCATGGGAATATATTGTGGTTTATGCAAAGTTTCTTCCATCATAAGTTTTCCATTGATGAACAGCAACAAAAAAATAGTTAAATAAAAAGATCAATTTTTCATTTGACACAAAGTAAATCATTACTTTTTTCTGGGATGTGTGGTACCTTTCTCCTACTGTTGGTTCCATTTCCCATCATACCCTTGACCTTGGAGGTCAGCTGTCATTGGAAGATGAAGCTCTGAATAAACAGAGAAGACCCTGTGGTGTGTCTTATCTCTGCATTTTGCCTCAAATCTCCAGGCGGAGCTTTAAATTATTCATCCACTAGTGCTCTCTCCGAGTTACACATCTCCATCACCCACTCCCCCTTCCCCCTCCTCCTGTGTGAGTGAAGGCGTATCCTTGGGAACCTTATCAGCGATCACAGATTCAGGCACCAGAAATGAAATAAAAGAGGAAATTGGCTGTATTAGCATAAGAGGAGTCAGCCTGGAGTTGAATACACACATCACCCAGCAGCACACTGGCTTCCCTTATCAGTAGCGTTTGATCACTACTTTCCTTTATATATATATATATATATATATATATACACATATATATATATATTCTTTAATTCCATCCAGCCCACTTCTTTGTTCCAACTCATATGAGGGAATATATGAAATAAGGGCAGATGGCATAAGGTCCTGAATAGTTTTCAACACTCCCAACCTTTCCTAGGTTCAATAAAAACAGCATAAATAAAATACTCATTTTCAGATAGCTTTTACAACATAACCTCTCTCTCTACCCCCAGGAAAAGAGTTGTTATTTCAATATCAAGAGGGAAAAAACTGTAAATAGTTAAAGTTTGATTTGACGGATGTTGCTGCAAATCCTGAGTATCATTCAAGAACCTAATCTAAGATACAGGTTAAATACAGCAATGCATTTGCCTTTTTTGGAGGGAGCACAGGTAGCAAACTGTGATTTTATTTATTTATTCTTTTCTGCAAGAAAAATGAGTGTTTCCTCATTGTATCCATCAAAACTTTTCTTTGAGGTGAGGCCATTAGAATATATTCTGTAAGGATGTTGCCTTAACGAATTTATTTTACCTATGAAAATAATCACCCAAAATGCTATTTTCAAAGATGCATTTCATTAAAGTCACACAAATGTACATTATAACAATTAAATGCACCACACTCTTCTGAAGGCAACTTTTCCAAGATTTATGTATAATGCAAGGATTAATTATGCTAGGTCAATTAGGTTTCTTGGTTCTTGTTTAGTTGATAAGTCATGTCTGACTTCTGTGACCCCATGGGCTGTAGCCTGTCAGGCTCCCCTGTCCATGGAATTTTCCAGTAAATAATATGGGAATGGGTTGCCATTTCCTCCTTCAGGGGATCTTCCTAACCCAGGGATTGAACCTGGGATCTGGCCATCCACTAGTGCTCTCTCCGAGTTACACCTCTCCATCACCCACTCCCCCTTCCCCCTCCTCCTGTGTGAGTGAAGGCGTATCCTTGGGAACCTTATCAGCGATCACAGATTCAGGCACCAGAAATGAAATAAAAGAGGAAATTGGCTGTATTAGCATAAGAGGAGTCAGCCTGGAGTTGAATACACACATCACCCAGCAGCACACTGGCTTCCCTTATCAGTAGCGTTTGATCACTACTTTCCTTTATATATATATATATATATATATATATATACACATATATATATATATATTCTTTAATTCCATCCAGCCCACTTCTTTGTTCCAACTCATATGAGGGAATATATGAAATAAGGGCAGATGGCATAAGGTCCTGAATAGTTTTCAACACTCCCAACCTTTCCTAGGTTCAATAAAAACAGCATAAATAAAATACTCATTTTCAGATAGCTTTTACAACATAACCTCTCTCTCCTACCCCCAGGAAAAGAGTTGTTATTTCAATATCAAGAGGGAAAAAAACTGTAAATAGTTAAAGTTTGATTTGACGGATGTTGCTGCAAATCCTGAGTATCATTCAAGAACCTAATCTAAGATACAGGTTAAATACAGCAATGCATTTGCCTTTTTTGGAGGGAGCACAGGTAGCAAACTGTGATTTTATTTATTTATTCTTTTCTGCAAGAAAAATGAGTGTTTCCTCATTGTATCCATCAAAACTTTTCTTTGAGGTGAGGCCATTAGAATATATTCTGTAAGGATGTTGCCTTAACGAATTTATTTTACCTATGAAAATAATCACCCAAAATGCTATTTTCAAAGATGCATTTCATTAAAGTCACACAAATGTACATTATAACAATTAAATGCACCACACTCTTCTGAAGGCAACTTTTCCAAGATTTATGTATAATGCAAGGATTAATTATGCTAGGTCAATTAGGTTTCTTGGTTCTTGTTTAGTTGATAAGTCATGTCTGACTTCTGTGACCCCATGGGCTGTAGCCTGTCAGGCTCCCCTGTCCATGGAATTTTCCAGTAAATAATATGGGAATGGGTTGCCATTTCCTCCTTCAGGGGATCTTCCTAACCCAGGGATTGAACCTGGATCTCCTGCACTCTGGGCAGGTTCTTTATGGACTGAGCTACCAGGGAAGATTCAATGTATGTTTACTCCATACTTAATATTTTTTTGTCCCTAAAACTCATCAAATGTCACCTCTGGCTTTCTTGGGGAGACTAATTTGTGGTAGGCAAAATATGACACTGATTACTAAGTCACATTTAAGAAAACTGAACATTTCAGCATCATTAATATCCTATATTACTCATTGCTACTGATTACATGACAGATAAATAGTTCTAGGTTTGGTATTGCATGATAACAGTTATCGTGACTTTTTTTTTTTTTTTTTTTTCAGATTTCACTACCATAGCTTTTCTAAGAAGACTAATAACTGGCAATGTCCCTTTTACATCTGGGCTAACTGTGGTCTTCCATGTAGTATTTGACTTGAGGTAGTTTCTAATTGGAGTTTCCCTGGTGGCTTAGATGGTAAAGATTCTGCCTGTGATGTAAAAGACCCAGGTTCAGTCCCTGGATTGGGAAGATCCCCAGGAAAAGGAAATGGCAGCCCACTCCAGTATTCTTGCCTCTAGAATTCCATGGACAGAGAAGCCTGGTGGGCTACAGTCCATGGTGTCACGAAGTTATCAGACATGCTCAAAGGACTGACATTTCCACTTCACCTGCACATGTTTGTTTCATTTAAGTCCCATCACAACTTTTTAGAATAATTTTTTTTTCTTTTTTTACTCCTTTTTATACCTGCCTCCTCAAAGAGTCAGAAAAGACTTAGAGAATAACCCACATTCACATACCTGCCTCCTATTAAAAAGAAGAGACTAAGCTTTGGATTTATTCAGTAAATGATAAGCTCAGCCCTTCCTCTCAAAGGCCTCTTGGAAATTTTCTTTATATTCCTTTAGTAAGAAATTAGATGAGCCATCACCTTTATCCCTAAATCATGGGCAAAAACGAGAAAGTGATGTAATGATAAACCAGGACACTCATGGCAGGGTCCGGCAGAGCTCAAGCATGATAACCAAGTTTTCAGTCATGTACTGTACTTCTTTCTCCAAAAGATTCTTAAGAGATATAGGAAAATGGGTATTTCAATTCTGAAACCAGACAAAACACAGTATGTTGGTTGAAAAGAACTGATAATATTTTTTATTATCTCAAATAATAAAAATAATGCTCCAAACAGCATTCTGATTATTGAAGTAAGGAAGGAAATAATTAAGTTAATGTAGTATGAAATGTTTGCTAATCTAGGCTGTCAATGTATAGTAGAAATGTATTTTCAAAGTCAGCAGTGAGAGTGAGACAGATAATTAAGATTCAACAGATTAGTCCCTCATAATTGACTCACCCACAAATGTTTACTCGATGCTTATAATAAACAGGCTTAAGAGATCCAGAACAAACACATAAATGAAAGCAAGTTTTCAAGAAAGCAACTTTTTTCCTATATATGAATATGTTTAAAATTAAATAATACAAAAGGACTTAAATTGAAAGGTAATGATTTCATACATGATTCTTGTTCTTCTTCATAACCAACCAGTTTTCATACTTCCTATTTTTATTAGTCTACACACTTTAAAGTTTTGTTTTCACTACCACCAAATCCTCCAAAATTGAGATAAATTGGTCTGCTTTTCTATCTTCTAACAAGAGTGCCTATTTTTCACTGATTTCTCTCTGTTAAGCGCTGTCTCAGTCACTTGGTATGCATTAAATTAATTATTTCTAAAAGTCACCATACAAGATAGATACGTTCATTATTCTGCCCACTTTACAGACGAGGAGACTGAGTTTCAGAATGCAGTTTGCAAACAATTATTTAAATTCAATTTTTCCACCTGTAAAAGTATATGTGTATATACATATATATATACTTATATATAGTATATTACATTTAAGTAAATTTTTGCTACTTTTAATGTGTGTGCTTGAAAGATTCAGTGTGACAAACAAAATGATAAGAAAAATTCATGTCATATTTACATCTTTAAATAGTTAAAGTGTTAATGTAAACTATTACTACTTTAGGTAAAGGCATTTTCAACAAAAGAGCAATGAACACAGATACTTATGTAAATTACCATTTTGTGTATTATAACTAACCTGTTTTTTTCTTTGCTATATGTGATTTACATCTTTTTAAAAAACAGGATTATTTCTCATCTCCTGTGTAATATATTATGGCATATATCCCTGTATAACACTGTCTCTCTTAGTGGTCTACCAGTTGACTGGCAGTAACATGCTATGTTTTCCCTTTTTTCAGTTTTTTCCACCTGCTTATTTGGTATTTTGTAAGATTGATATTGGAAAATAATTAAGTTAATGTAGTATGAAATGTTTGCTAATCTAGGCTGTCAATGTATAGTAGAAATGTATTTTCAAAGTCAGCAGTGAGAGTGAGACAGATAATTAAGATTCAACAGATTAGTCCTCATAATTGACTCACCCACAAATGTTTACTCGATGCTTATAATAAACAGGCTTAAGAGATCCAGAACAAACACATAAATGAAAGCAAGTTTTCAAGAAAGCAACTTTTTTCCTATATATGAATATGTTTAAAATTAAATAATACAAAAGGACTTAAATTGAAAGGTAATGATTTCATACATGATTCTTGTTCTTCTTCATAACCAACCAGTTTTCATACTTCCTATTTTTATTAGTCTACACACTTTAAAGTTTTGTTTTCACTACCACCAAATCCTCCAAAATTGAGATAAATTGGTCTGCTTTTCTATCTTCTAACAAGAGTGCCTATTTTTCACTGATTTCTCTCTGTTAAGCGCTGTCTCAGTCACTTGGTATGCATTAAATTAATTATTTCTAAAAGTCACCATACAAGATAGATACGTTCATTATTCTGCCCACTTTACAGACGAGGAGACTGAGTTTCAGAATGCAGTTTGCAAACAATTATTTAAATTCAATTTTTCCACCTGTAAAAGTATATGTGTATATACATATATATATACTTATATATAGTATATTACATTTAAGTAAATTTTTGCTACTTTTAATGTGTGTGCTTGAAAGATTCAGTGTGACAAACAAAATGATAAGAAAAATTCATGTCATATTTACATCTTTAAATAGTTAAAGTGTTAATGTAAACTATTACTACTTTAGGTAAAGGCATTTTCAACAAAAGAGCAATGAACACAGATACTTATGTAAATTACCATTTTGTGTATTATAACTAACCTGTTTTTTTCTTTGCTATATGTGATTTACATCTTTTTAAAAAACAGGATTATTTCTCATCTCCCTGTGTAATATATTATGGCATATATCCCTGTATAACACTGTCTCTCTTAGTGGTCTACCAGTTGACTGGCAGTAACATGCTATGTTCTATTCAGTACACCCTATTTGGTATTCAGTCCTTACAATTCATACTCTCAAGTTCCTTTTCTGCTTTGAGTAATGTGTATTATTTCACTGATATTTTTCTCCATATCTATTTTCCCTGCTCTCTTTTTAGAAATCCTAATAGTATCATGTTGGGTGTTCCAGATAGCCTGCCTATATTTTTCTACTTTTACCCTGTATTTTCAGACTGTCTTTTCTATTTTGATCTTCTTGCATTTATCTTCTGAATCTACATCTGAAGTCTTTAGTTGGAAATTTACTTTAAATTTATGTGCTCTTTTTTCACAGCAACTGCTTCTCTTTTACTTGCTCATTCACTTTGTGTTGTGTGTGTATGCATGTACACATCATTCATGCATAAATGTGTGTATCTTCTCATAATGTTCTAAGAATACTACATTTTTTTTACTTATTTTCTACATCTACTTTATTCCTTTACCATCATTATAATGTATCTAATGAGTGAGTCAAGATACAGAAGTATGCTTGATCTGTCATCTTAAAGAAAAGATCTCTTGATAACTCATATATTTAAAAGTTACTCACAGGCTAAGAAAATTGACTTGGTTAGTTAACCTTCACTAACATGCTGTAAACAAGGTTGTTTTTTTTTTTTTTTTCTTTATCTCAGTTACTGTTTTTAGTGTCTCTTTTAAGTTATTGCTCACATTTCTCAAATATTTTTTCTTTGTTATCATCATGATGGGTTGTACTGCTGATGTAAATAAAAGGATCAAAGTCTTAAAGTGTAAAATTAAGGTGAAAAAACTGAGGTACATGGTAATGTCTATAGTAAAAGCATTAAAGCAAACAACCAATAATACTGAAGTACTTTGTAGAATACAACATTTACCATGCTATGGAACTAATTTGTGAGTACAATACTTAGGTACAAATATACAAGAAAAAAAAAAGAAGAAAATATAAATAAGAAATGGTATAATGAATTATAAAAAGTTATTAAAGCAATATCACTTGTCTACTTACAGTATTGAATTTCTTGATATTTTACCAAATAACTATATAAAACTGCTAATTTCAAATGAATTTAGCAAATAATTGTACCTTTTCCAGCAAACTGAGGTTTTTCAGAAAAGCACAGGGAATTACTTCCAAAACATAATGTTTCTGACATCTAGCAACCCTCTTCTGGATAAGTCTCTAAAAGAATTGAAATCAGAATCTCGAAGAGGCACTTGGAATCCCACGTTCAAAGCAGCATTATTCACAAGAGCCAAGATGGAAACCACATACATGGTCCTCAATGAATGAAATGGATAAAGAAAATGTAGCACTTTCATACAACAGGATACTGTGTCACCAAAAGAAGAAGACAATCCTGAGAATACAACAATATGAATGAACCAGGACAATATGCCAAGTGAAATAAGCCACAGAAGAACAATTTTTGCATGATTCCTGTTACATGAGGAATCTATAAGAGTCAAACTCCATGTTGCTGCAAATGGTCTTATTTCATTCTTTTAAATGGCTGAGTAATATTCCTATGTTTTTATAGGAATATCATGTATATACCACATCTTCTTTATCCATTCCTCTGTTGATGGACATTTAGGCTGTTTCCAAGTCTTGGCCATTGGCTATTGTAAACAGTGCTGCAGTGAACATTGGGGAGCATGTATCTCTTCAGGATTGCAGGGTCATATGGTAGCTCTATATTGAGTTTCTTAAGGAACTTCCATATAATTCTCCTAGTGACTGTACCAATTTACATTCCCACCAACAGTACAGGAGGGTGCCCTTCTTTCCACAACCTCTTCAGCATTTGTTGCTTGCGAATCTTTTGATGATAGCCATTCTGACCAGTGTGAGGTGGTATATCACTGTAGTTTCCACTTGCATTTCTCTAATAACATCTTTTGACGTGCCTGTTATGTTAATGAACATTTTTTCATGTCCCTGTTGGCCATCTGTATGTCCTCTTTAGAGAAATGTCTATTCAGATATTCTGCCCACTTTCTAAGTGCGTTGTTTCTTTTGATGCTATTGAGTGTCATAAACTGTTTATATATCTGGAGACTACTTCCTTATCAGTCATATCATATGCAAATGAATGGACCTAGAGAGTGTCATATTGACTGAAGTCAGACAGAGAAGGACAAACATCATATAACGTCCCTTTTATGTCGATCATAAAAAGAAATGATACAAAAAAACTTATTTACAGAACAGAAAGAGACTCATAGACTTAGGAATGCACAGCTATAGAGCAGGAGGGGATAGTTAAGGACTTTTGGGAAAGTCATGTACATGCTGCTATATTTAAAATGGATAACCAACAAAAATCTATTGTATAGCACATAGAACTCTACTCAGTGTTCTGTGCTAGCCTGGATGGGAGGGACACCTGGGGGAGAATGGATACACATGTTTGTATGGCAAAGTCCCTTCACCGTTCACCCTGAAAGTATCATTGTTATTGTCAATTAACTAGCATTGCTAATTGGCTATATCCCAACACAAAATGTTCCTGGTGTTAACAATTTTTAAAAAGAAGATAAAATAAAAAGGGATGTGGGCTCAAAAGAAATAAATAAACAAAAATAAAATAGTCAAACTCACAGATACAGAGAGTAGAATGGGGTCTGCCAGGGGCTGATAGTTGGAAGAAAAGGGGAGATGCTGTTCGATGGGTATGAAGTTTCTGTTACAACTTCTAAGAGATCTTCTGTACAACGTTGTGCCTATAGCTGACCCATATCAGGTGTTCTTATCACAAATAAAAAAATTAACCCAAAAGATTGTTTCCTTTGTTGTAAAATTCAAAGCAGAGATCAGAGTTACAAAGAACTGTTGAAGGTTACATTTTAAAATGAAAAGTGGCATGGATCACTTCCAAAAAACTCAAAAAAGCCACTTATAATTTAATGACTTCTTAGTATTTTTTTCCTAGAGAGCAAAATGAACTATTGGGTAAATGATTTACACTGACTGGGTATATCACTGACCTTGCATTTCTCTAATAACATCTTTTGACGTGCCTGTTATGTTAATGAACATTTTTTCATGTCCCTGTTGGCCATCTGTATGTCCTCTTTAGAGAAATGTCTATTCAGATATTCTGCCCACTTTCTAAGTGCGTTGTTTCTTTTGATGCTATTGAGTGTCATAAACTGTTTATATATCTGGAGACTACTTCCTTATCAGTCATATCATATGCAAATGAATGGACCTAGAGAGTGTCATATTGACTGAAGTCAGACAGAGAAGGACAAACATCATATAACGTCCCTTTTATGTCGATCATAAAAAGAAATGATACAAAAAAACTTATTTACAGAACAGAAAGAGACTCATAGACTTAGGAATGCACAGCTATAGAGCAGGAGGGGATAGTTAAGGACTTTTGGGAAAGTCATGTACATGCTGCTATATTTAAAATGGATAACCAACAAAAATCTATTGTATAGCACATAGAACTCTACTCAGTGTTCTGTGCTAGCCTGGATGGGAGGGACACCTGGGGGAGAATGGATACACATGTTTGTATGGCAAAGTCCCTTCACCGTTCACCCTGAAAGTATCATTGTTATTGTCAATTAACTAGCATTGCTAATTGGCTATATCCCAACACAAAATGTTCCTGGTGTTAACAATTTTTAAAAAGAAGATAAAATAAAAAGGGATGTGGGCTCAAAAGAAATAAATAAACAAAAATAAAATAGTCAAACTCACAGATACAGAGAGTAGAATGGGGTCTGCCAGGGGCTGATAGTTGGAAGAAAAGGGGAGATGCTGTTCGATGGGTATGAAGTTTCTGTTACAACTTCTAAGAGATCTTCTGTACAACGTTGTGCCTATAGCTGACCCATATCAGGTGTTCTTATCACAAATAAAAAAATTAACCCAAAAGATTGTTTCCCTTTGTTGTAAAATTCAAAGCAGAGATCAGAGTTACAAAGAACTGTTGAAGGTTACATTTTAAAATGAAAAGTGGCATGGATCACTTCCAAAAAACTCAAAAAAGCCACTTATAATTTAATGACTTCTTAGTATTTTTTTTTTCCTAGAGAGCAAAATGAACTATTGGGTAAATGATTTTATAAAATGACAGTGTGCACTTTTTGCCTTTGGATGAATTGCAGTCATTCGGATGGGCACAAGTAAGCAGGTATTTTATGTTGTAATTAGATGGAATTACTGGTGGGTTGACTAAAAATGATCTCAGCAAACGTGTGTTGTACGTGTGGGGAAAATGCTGGATGACTTTTGGTTTCATTGATTATGGCAACAAGAGAAGTCACTTCAGTAAGAAGCCCAGGCATTGCACATGGAGAGTAGGCCCCGCTCTTCACAACTAGAGAAAGCCCAAGTGCAGCAACAAAGACACAGAACAGCCAAAAATAAGTAACCGTTTAAATTAAAAGAAAAAAAATTAAAAATAGAAAATGCAAATTCAAAAACAAAAAACAAGAGAGTTGTGCATGTCCTAAATTGTGTGGGACCACCTTGAGGTGTTGAAGGCATTCAGAGGAGGAAAATCAATGAGTGTTGACACAGTCAGGGAAATACTCAAAAGGAGAGGATTTCCAGGGTCCTCCAGGGGGGCAGAGCAACTGGTCATTCTAGGTCACACATTTCCCTGATTCTGCTTCCTTTTGGCAGGAGAAATGTAAACTGTCCACTTTCTTTCCATCATCAATCTCAGAGGTATGAGAAGAGGCACGCTGTCTGCACATGACTTAGCAGCTACAAAATCCTTATCAAATCTCACAATGGTGTGTGTATGTGTACCCGTGTGTGCACAAGTGTTTTTCTCCCTTGCACAGCCTGCATGAATCCAAAGGGGCATCATCATGAAATCCCTGAAATCTGCATGATTTGTGAGAGGCTCATGTGAGCTGGCAAGGCCATGGCAGCTTAAACAAAATGTGCAGCTGCCCTAACTCCCAGCTCCCTGGCATTGGACCCCTCAGCCCCTCCTTCCTGTGTCCCCAGTACCAACCAGACCAGCTGCACTTCTTCCCTATAAAGGTACAGTGTCCAAATATTTCTAAATAAAAGCCACTTATAATTTAATGACTTCTTAGTATTTTTTCCTAGAGAGCAAAATGAACTATTGGGTAAATGATTTTATAAAATGACAGTGTGCACTTTTTGCCTTTGGATGAATTGCAGTCATTCGGATGGGCACAAGTAAGCAGGTATTTTATGTTGTAATTAGATGGAATTACTGGTGGGTTGACTAAAAATGATCTCAGCAAACGTGTGTTGTACGTGTGGGGAAAATGCTGGATGACTTTTGGTTTCATTGATTATGGCAACAAGAGAAGTCACTTCAGTAAGAAGCCCAGGCATTGCACATGGAGAGTAGGCCCCGCTCTTCACAACTAGAGAAAGCCCAAGTGCAGCAACAAAGACACAGAACAGCCAAAAATAAGTAACCGTTTAAATTAAAAGAAAAAAAATTAAAAATAGAAAATGCAAATTCAAAAACAAAAAACAAGAGAGTTGTGCATGTCCTAAATTGTGTGGGACCACCTTGAGGTGTTGAAGGCATTCAGAGGAGGAAAATCAATGAGTGTTGACACAGTCAGGGAAATACTCAAAAGGAGAGGATTTCCAGGGTCCTCCAGGGGGGCAGAGCAACTGGTCATTCTAGGTCACACATTTCCCTGATTCTGCTTCCTTTTGGCAGGAGAAATGTAAACTGTCCACTTTCTTTCCATCATCAATCTCAGAGGTATGAGAAGAGGCACGCTGTCTGCACATGACTTAGCAGCTACAAAATCCTTATCAAATCTCACAATGGTGTGTGTATGTGTACCCGTGTGTGCACAAGTGTTTTTCTCCCTTGCACAGCCTGCATGAATCCAAAGGGGCATCATCATGAAATCCCTGAAATCTGCATGATTTGTGAGAGGCTCATGTGAGCTGGCAAGGCCATGGCAGCTTAAACAAAATGTGCAGCTGCCCTAACTCCCAGCTCCCTGGCATTGGACCCCTCAGCCCCTCCTTCCTGTGTCCCCAGTACCAACCAGACCAGCTGCACTTCTTCCCTATAAAGGTACAGTGTCCAAATATTTCTAATATAAATACTTCCATTACACTGATTACTCTCCATGCTATAATCTTTCTGAGAGGTATTTTTTCTAGGATTGAGGTGGTAACCTCAAAACATAAGATCTGTACCAGTATAGACAGTTATGAGATTTATATTATGGAAAGAATAAAATCTTCCTCAAACACTAAATAGTATTGTTGTTTAGTCACTCAGTTGTGTCCAACTCTTTGTGAGCCTATGGAATGTAGCCCACCAGGCTCCTTTGTCCATGGGATTTTCCAAGCAAGAATAATGGGGTGGGTTGCCATGCCTTCCTCCAGGGGATCTTCCTAACTCATGGACTGAATCCATGTCTCCTGCATTACAGGCAGTTTCTTTACCACTGAGTCACCTGAGAAACCCCACTAAATAGTAATACATACTCCTGAAATCTCAGTGGGTAAAGAATCCACCGGCAGTGCAGGAGTCACAGAAGACATGGGTTTGATCCCTGGGTTGGGAAGATCCCCTGGAGAAGGAATGGTGGTTATCGTCTCCTGGTGGGTAAATAATAACCACCATTATGTCAGGTAAGCATGAATGTATCTATATTTCCCTTCATTTTATTCAAATCAAGTTGAAGGTTTTTTTTTAAATCCCTACAAAAATGGAGTATTTTAAATTGCATATTACTGTTCTAGTATAGAGTCATAGAGAGATGTTGAAAAAATTCTTTATTTCAGTTTGTTAAGGGATGCTGTTATATGGTGGGATGAACACTGGATGTGGGAGCAGGAAGTAACTGTGACGATCTCCCCTTCTGCTGTGGAAGTGCAGAGACCTTTGAGTGTCACATGACTAGCAGCTACAAAATCCTTATCAAATCTCACAATGGTGTGTGTATGTGTACCCGTGTGTGCACAAGTGTTTTTCTCCCTTGCACAGCCTGCATGAATCCAAAGGGGCATCATCATGAAATCCCTGAAATCTGCATGATTTGTGAGAGGCTCATGTGAGCTGGCAAGGCCATGGCAGCTTAAACAAAATGTGCAGCTGCCCTAACTCCCAGCTCCCTGGCATTGGACCCCTCAGCCCCTCCTTCCTGTGTCCCCAGTACCAACCAGACCAGCTGCACTTCTTCCCTATAAAGGTACAGTGTCCAAATATTTCTAATATAAATACTTCCATTACACTGATTACTCTCCATGCTATAATCTTTCTGAGAGGTATTTTTTCTAGGATTGAGGTGGTAACCTCAAAACATAAGATCTGTACCAGTATAGACAGTTATGAGATTTATATTATGGAAAGAATAAAATCTTCCTCAAACACTAAATAGTATTGTTGTTTAGTCACTCAGTTGTGTCCAACTCTTTGTGAGCCTATGGAATGTAGCCCACCAGGCTCCTTTGTCCATGGGATTTTCCAAGCAAGAATAATGGGGTGGGTTGCCATGCCTTCCTCCAGGGGATCTTCCTAACTCATGGACTGAATCCATGTCTCCTGCATTACAGGCAGTTTCTTTACCACTGAGTCACCTGAGAAACCCCACTAAATAGTAATACATACTCCTGAAATCTCAGTGGGTAAAGAATCCACCGGCAGTGCAGGAGTCACAGAAGACATGGGTTTGATCCCTGGGTTGGGAAGATCCCCTGGAGAAGGAATGGTGGTTATCGTCTCCTGGTGGGTAAATAATAACCACCATTATGTCAGGTAAGCATGAATGTATCTATATTTCCCTTCATTTTATTCAAATCAAGTTGAAGGTTTTTTTTTAAATCCCTACAAAAATGGAGTATTTTAAATTGCATATTACTGTTCTAGTATAGAGTCATAGAGAGATGTTGAAAAAATTCTTTATTTCAGTTTGTTAAGGGATGCTGTTATATGGTGGGATGAACACTGGATGTGGGAGCAGGAAGTAACTGTGACGATCTCCCCTTCTGCTGTGGAAGTGCAGAGACCTTTGAGTGTCACTGATCTCTAGACACTCCTTTCTCCTTGTCTGTGGCACGGCTTCTTGGCAACACCTCAGACACCTACTAGCTAGTTGTCACACCATCACCGAGGCATCAGTATTTCACAGTATTTCACATCCTACATACATCTTCTTGGGTTCTTCTCATTAACTCATAGTGCAGCTCCCCCACAGTATACAAGAATTAAGTCTCACCCTTTGATATGCTATTTTAGGTATAATTTAACCATTTTGTTTTACTATGAAACATCCCTGTGGCCTGCCATTAGATGAGGGGGAAAATGCTCTATTTTTTACAATTAATATCTCTAATACAATGATGAAAACATACAGATATCTTATTTACACAGAGCATATGGAAATTCTGCAGACTATTTGACTATTTACAGTTTGTGGGATCTTATTTCCTTAGACTGGGCCACTGAACCCTAATCCCTGACAGCCAGGGGATTGCCCAGGACATTTGTTCATGCTGCACATGACAATAAAACTTCTCTGGCCCATTCACGTAGGAATTCATGTTTTATATCCTATAGACACATTGCCTTCTTCATCACTGCCCTCCCGTTTTGCATTTATTCATTTATCCTTCATACATTTATGTACAAATACACTAATTTGCTTATTCAGAGACATTGATTAAGCTCTTCCTCATACCTGACACCATTCACAGCACTGGGAACACATCCCTGGACCAGACATACCTGGTACACCTCTTCATGCACCTTATAACCCAACTTGAGAAACATTCATTCAATAAGTACAATTAATTTGGACTAAAGCATGTTATGAAAGCATTTAACCTAACAGATCATTTTTGTTCTTGAAATATTTACTTGCTTTGCTTCTGTAAGATCACCTCTCCAGCTTTCCTCTTGCTTTCTGAACCATTCTCTGGCTCCTTGGTTAGATAATTCTCTCATTGTACCTCAAAACACTGGAGTTGTCCAGGGCACTTTTCTAGAACCATCTGCCTTCTGGTTAGATACATTCTCTCCCATTGAGTAAAAAAAGTTGAAGGTTTTTTTTTAAATCCCTACAAAAATGGAGTATTTTAAATTGCATATTACTGTTCTAGTATAGAGTCATAGAGAGATGTTGAAAAAATTCTTTATTTCAGTTTGTTAAGGGATGCTGTTATATGGTGGGATGAACACTGGATGTGGGAGCAGGAAGTAACTGTGACGATCTCCCCTTCTGCTGTGGAAGTGCAGAGACCTTTGAGTGTCACTGATCTCTAGACACTCCTTTCTCCTTGTCTGTGGCACGGCTTCTTGGCAACACCTCAGACACCTACTAGCTAGTTGTCACACCATCACCGAGGCATCAGTATTTCACAGTATTTCACATCCTACATACATCTTCTTGGGTTCTTCTCATTAACTCATAGTGCAGCTCCCCCACAGTATACAAGAATTAAGTCTCACCCTTTGATATGCTATTTTAGGTATAATTTAACCATTTTGTTTTACTATGAAACATCCCTGTGGCCTGCCATTAGATGAGGGGGAAAATGCTCTATTTTTTACAATTAATATCTCTAATACAATGATGAAAACATACAGATATCTTATTTACACAGAGCATATGGAAATTCTGCAGACTATTTGACTATTTACAGTTTGTGGGATCTTATTTCCTTAGACTGGGCCACTGAACCCTAATCCCTGACAGCCAGGGGATTGCCCAGGACATTTGTTCATGCTGCACATGACAATAAAACTTCTCTGGCCCATTCACGTAGGAATTCATGTTTTATATCCTATAGACACATTGCCTTCTTCATCACTGCCCTCCCGTTTTGCATTTATTCATTTATCCTTCATACATTTATGTACAAATACACTAATTTGCTTATTCAGAGACATTGATTAAGCTCTTCCTCATACCTGACACCATTCACAGCACTGGGAACACATCCCTGGACCAGACATACCTGGTACACCTCTTCATGCACCTTATAACCCAACTTGAGAAACATTCATTCAATAAGTACAATTAATTTGGACTAAAGCATGTTATGAAAGCATTTAACCTAACAGATCATTTTTGTTCTTGAAATATTTACTTGCTTTGCTTCTGTAAGATCACCTCTCCAGCTTTCCTCTTGCTTTCTGAACCATTCTCTGGCTCCTTGGTTAGATAATTCTCTCATTGTACCTCAAAACACTGGAGTTGTCCAGGGCACTTTTCTAGAACCATCTGCCTTCTGGATCCACATTCTTCATGGCTAATCTTATGCACTTCCCCAGGCCTACATCCTGACCACACCAATACTCCCTAGGCCTCACCCCCAGGTATCCCATGATTCCTCATCCTGAAATCTCTACTTGTATGTTTCATAGGTGTCTGAAACTGAACTCTTAAATTTAAATGAAAACCCCTTCCTGTAAGCACACTTATTCTCTTCATTCCCTTTTCCCTGTATGTGAAATTCCTTTTCATTCTGTGTCTTAAAATATTTTGTGTCTGCAAAAGCATCCCTGGGGCTTCCCTGGTGGTCCAGTGGGTAAGGACATTGCCTTGCAGTGCAAGGGGCGCTGGTTCGAGCCCTGGCCTGGGAAGATCCCACGTGCCGCGGAGCGGCTGGACTGATGTGTCCAGTCACCGAGCCGGGGCTCTGGAGCACATGCGCCCAGAGCCAGTGCTCTGAGACAACAGAGGCCACCGCGATGGGAGGCCAACACGGGCCAAAGAACAAAGATGGATGAAAAACCAGATAAATGAAAGACCAATAGGGGTGGCCCGCCTGCCCCCTCCCTCCCCAACTTGCCCC
This sequence comes from Tragulus kanchil, assembly GCA_022376925.1. Classification (NCBI taxonomy): domain Eukaryota; kingdom Metazoa; phylum Chordata; class Mammalia; order Artiodactyla; family Tragulidae; genus Tragulus; species Tragulus kanchil. The sequence goes on along the minus strand of JAIOJX010000031.1, from coordinate 70,965,102 downwards.
CTCCAATAAATAAATAAATAAAATCTTTAAAAAAAAAAAAAAAAAAAGCATCCCTGGTTATTAGCCAGGAATTCAAAGAAGCATCTTTTGAAAACAACAGAATAATTAGGGTCAAATTGTTGATTGAAGAGTGATGTAAAATAACTTAGTTAAATGTTTCTTTGCTTATGATTTTATTAAAATTATGGCAAACCAAAGTTACCAAAGCAGCATGGGTTGGGAATATGGATCAGAAATGCCAGTTTCAGTAGATTGCATTGCATAAATCACACACTGTTTATTTAGTATTCAGCTCCAGTTTGAAACCACCCCTCCTCAACACACACACACACACACACGCACACACACAATGATCGCAAAACTCATAGCTGCCCATATTCATCGCCAGCATCAATCTTTGGATCATATGACAGAATAACATATTTCAAATGAGAATGCATTGCCTAAATTAAGGAATCTGCTATGTACTAAGATTTGCAAATCTCAGTCAGTTTTTAAATGTTAAAGGCAAATTGATTTTGTAATTCTTATTTACATATCCAATTTCATTACAGTTTAATTATTAATGAAGGCTGTTAAAGAAGCTTTTTATGTCTGATCTGTCTTAGCATAGGTCTAATGAATGTGTGAGAATAGAGAGTTCAAAACAAAAATAAGTAAACGTACACTAAATCCCACTATAATTCTAGGTCTTAAAATAGGTTGTTGTGAAATACAGTTTAATAAGTGAAGAGTCCCAGACCCTCTTAAAGTAATCATCATTTAAAATTTGCCATTGAAATACTTACACAGAAAAAAAAGTTCTGTCCCTTTTCACCCACAAGGTCTGGCCCATGCTCCCTGGCTTCTTTCTCACCAAAGACTAATGTCTTTGTGTACTTACCACAATAGTCCCCTTTGGCAAATGAATATTTTTATTGTAGCAGCATTTGGAAGTATAACAAAGAAAGATGAATAGAGATATCCACCCACAACATCAATGTTTGCTTTTTCTTATTTATTGACATCAAAAACAGTTATTTTGCAATGTTTAAACAAAGTTAATCCTTGGAAAGACTTAGATTTGACATTACTGGTCATAATTTTTAAAATCTATTAAATAAAACTCTACTTTTCCTTAACATATGTAGCATATTGGATGTTTGTCAAATAGAGCCATTTCAAAATTTTATGATCTTTACCTAAAGTTCTAGTTGGGGCTGCAGGAAACAAATACTCTCCTCACAACACATATACACACTTCCTTCTCTGTATTAATACAGAATCAGATGCTGGACATTTGCCAGAAAGAGACAAATATTTACCTTGAGTCATAACACCTAACAATATCTGCGGTAGAAATTCAGAACAGAGTTCAGACTCAGAAAAAGACATTTTTTTTTTCTAATTTATAAACCCAGATTTATTTTTTTCTAATTTGAAAACTAGCTATCCAATGTTTAATTCTTCTTCACATTGGCATTTTAGAAGGGATGTCAGAAATTCACTATGCTATGACACCCGCCAGCACTTTGAGAAAACACTTAAGTACTTTTAAGTTGGGGCCTCCCTGGTGGCTCAGAAGTAAAGAATCTGCCTGCAATGCAGGAGACACAGGTTTGATTCCTGGGTTGAGAAGATCCCCTGGAAAACTCACTCCAATATTCTTGCCTGGAGAATCCCACAGATAGAGAAGCCTGGTGCACTACAGTCCATGGGATAACAAGAGAGATGGACACGTTTTAGCAAATAAACAACAATGATAACTTTTAGATACAGGAAAATAATACATTCCCTATTAAAAACTACTCTTCAGAATCATTTTCACATATTCCTACCATAGAATAAAATTTATTTCCATACAATGAAATGGGTTTGAATAATTCAGGTTTTGTTTGCAGAAACTTCTACTGAAGACAGTAGACAGACAAGACTTATCAGGAACTTCATTACATGGATGTTCATGGAGACAGAAGAGAGGGAGGTAAGGAAGGAAAATAAAATGAAACAAGAAGTCTCTACTCATTATCAGATCAAATACCAGACATAGGAATAATGCTGGAAAATTTTTATAACTAAAAATTATCTTTGTACATATAAATATGCACATAACTATATATACACATCTATATATCTATTTCTACCTATACATATATAAAGTTAGCTGCAATTCAGCATTCCCAGAATATCTCTTTAAATTATTTTTAAAAATTCTGAATCTGAACAGCATAATAAATCTCTTCAGCTTCTGTCATCATCATAAAAAAGAACCAGAGATTTTGTTTCATTTAAGTGGATCTCATGTCACGTGTTAATGCTTCCAATAAGCTGATCACTTATGATATCTATAGTCATTCATGAGGAGTCAAACCAACCTATTTTGCATGTCAGAGTTTTAATCCCAATTACTTCACATTTACCAATTCACATGTATTCTATTACATTGCAACTATGAAATACTATTTCTTACCTTCCTAAAAGGAGTTAAAGAGGCTCATCTAAGAAATAATCTTACTCTATGATTATTTTCCTCTTACTCATGATAATTCAAATGATTAATTCCACACATTGCTTTTAGGAGCAAAAATAACATGGATATATATTTAAAATTCTATTCCTAAATAAGGAGCTTATTTATCTCACACCCAGTTACTTCTCGGTCCAGTTTTTAAACGAAGGTCTTTCCCCAACTTGGTTAAGTTTTGGGGCCTCCTGGTGGCTCAGAAGTAAAGAATCTGCCTGCAATGCAGGAGACACAGGTTTGATTCCTGGGTTGAGAAGATCCCCTGGAAAACTCACTCCAATATTCTTGCCTGGAGAATCCCACAGATAGAGAAGCCTGGTGCACTACAGTCCATGGGATAACAAGAGAGATGGACACGTTTTAGCAAATAAACAACAATGATAACTTTTAGATACAGGAAAATAATACATTCCCTATTAAAAACTACTCTTCAGAATCATTTTCACATATTCCTACCATAGAATAAAATTTATTTCCATACAATGAAATGGGTTTGAATAATTCAGGTTTTGTTTGCAGAAACTTCTACTGAAGACAGTAGACAGACAAGACTTATCAGGAACTTCATTACATGGATGTTCATGGAGACAGAAGAGAGGGAGGTAAGGAAGGAAAATAAAATGAAACAAGAAGTCTCTACTCATTATCAGATCAAATACCAGACATAGGAATAATGCTGGAAAATTTTTATAACTAAAAATTATCTTTGTACATATAAATATGCACATAACTATATATACACATCTATATATCTATTTCTACCTATACATATATAAAGTTAGCTGCAATTCAGCATTCCCAGAATATCTCTTTAAATTATTTTTAAAAATTCTGAATCTGAACAGCATAATAAATCTCTTCAGCTTCTGTCATCATCATAAAAAAGAACCAGAGATTTTGTTTCATTTAAGTGGATCTCATGTCACGTGTTAATGCTTCCAATAAGCTGATCACTTATGATATCTATAGTCATTCATGAGGAGTCAAACCAACCTATTTTGCATGTCAGAGTTTTAATCCCAATTACTTCACATTTACCAATTCACATGTATTCTATTACATTGCAACTATGAAATACTATTTCTTACCTTCCTAAAAGGAGTTAAAGAGGCTCATCTAAGAAATAATCTTACTCTATGATTATTTTCCTCTTACTCATGATAATTCAAATGATTAATTCCACACATTGCTTTTAGGAGCAAAAATAACATGGATATATATTTAAAAATTCTATTCCTAAATATAACTTTGACTTTTGTAGCTTATTTATCTACACTCACACCCAGTTACCTTCTCGGTCCAGCATTGATATTGTTTCCTAAAAAGCACAATGTTACATTACTTTAAAGGACTAACACCCTAGTCCTTTTGGGCATTTTCCCAGAAGAATAGTTTGGAAAAGCTTTCTATCTTGTGCCCTATGTGGCCATTTCAGAAAATATCACAGAAAACACAAGAAATGGCCAAACAAGTATTTGGAGTCTAGGAAGAATCTATACATTTTTGGAAAAGGGGGAAGCAGCAAAGAAATTGGAGCATTTCCTGTCTTTACACTGAATCAGGAAGGAAGCAGTTGAAGGAGCATTGTGCCAAATAGTGCCACTTATTTGGGGTATTTTCTATTCAAAATAATTATAAAGCAATAGAATATATATATATATATGTATATATATATACATATATATATATATATATATATGTACGCGGTATGCGTGTGTGAGAGAGTGTGTGTACGTCTGTGCACGCATGCAGTCACTAAATCCTACCCGACACTTTACAGCCCACCAGGCTCCTCTGTCCTTGGAATTTTCCAGGCAAGAACACTGCAGTGGGCTGCCATTTCCTTCTCCAGGGAATCTTCCTGACCCAGGGACTGAACCCACATTTCCTGCATGGGCAGGCAAATTCTTTACCACTGAGCCACCTGGGAAGCCATGAAATGGTGCTGTTGAAGGATCCCTATCATCAGTCATAAAAGAACCAAAAAGATTTTGTTTCATTTAAGTGGATCTCATGTCACGTGTTAATGCTTCCAATAAGCTGATCACTTATGATATCTATAGTCATTCATGAGGAGTCAAACCAACCTATTTTGCATGTCAGAGTTTTAATCCCAATTACTTCACATTTACCAATTCACATGTATTCTATTACATTGCAACTATGAAATACTATTTCTTACCTTCCTAAAAGGAGTTAAAGAGGCTCATCTAAGAAATAATCTTACTCTATGATTATTTTCCTCTTACTCATGATAATTCAAATGATTAATTCCACACATTGCTTTTAGGAGCAAAAATAACATGGATATATATTTAAAAATTCTATTCCTAAATATAACTTTGACTTTTGTAGCTTATTTATCTACACTCACACCCAGTTACCTTCTCGGTCCAGCATTGATATTGTTTCCTAAAAAGCACAATGTTACATTACTTTAAAGGACTAACACCCTAGTCCTTTTGGGCATTTTCCCAGAAGAATAGTTTGGAAAAGCTTTCTATCTTGTGCCCTATGTGGCCATTTCAGAAAATATCACAGAAAACACAAGAAATGGCCAAACAAGTATTTGGAGTCTAGGAAGAATCTATACATTTTTGGAAAAGGGGGAAGCAGCAAAGAAATTGGAGCATTTCCTGTCTTTACACTGAATCAGGAAGGAAGCAGTTGAAGGAGCATTGTGCCAAATAGTGCCACTTATTTGGGGTATTTTCTATTCAAAATAATTATAAAGCAATAGAATATATATATATATATGTATATATATATACATATATATATATATATATATATATATATATGTACGCGGTATGCGTGTGTGAGAGAGTGTGTGTACGTCTGTGCACGCATGCAGTCACTAAATCCTACCCGACACTTTACAGCCCACCAGGCTCCTCTGTCCTTGGAATTTTCCAGGCAAGAACACTGCAGTGGGCTGCCATTTCCTTCTCCAGGGAATCTTCCTGACCCAGGGACTGAACCCACATTTCCTGCATGGGCAGGCAAATTCTTTACCACTGAGCCACCTGGGAAGCCATGAAATGGTGCTGTTGAAGGATCCCCTATCATCAGTCAGTAATGACATCAATCAGGAAGCTGAGTAATTTCACTCACTGATTGTCCCTATAAAGTAATAAATGAGAGCCACTACAATTTCTTCTGGATACTACAGGAGAGTGCTTAGGAACTATGTAGGTCAAGAGAAACTGTCTCCTCAGTGAAAATTTTAAGCCTGTGGAAGCTGGAATCAGGATAGATCACTGGGCTTAGAGTACAATGCATTAGCCATTTAGGAAAACAAACAAGAAAAGCATAGGCAGAGAAATGTTTTGCATTTTGATGTTCACTTGAACAGTTATTTCTGAGCATCTCTTTTCACTTCATTTAATATCTGGTCATAGGGTTTGTGTCCCATTCGTTCTGGGAACATAAAGTGAGCACAAACCCTGCCCAGGAAATGAATGCATTGTAAAACTGTTAAACTATTCTTGAAAGAGTGACTTATAAAACATATCTTATCCATTCATTAAAATAGTAAAATTTATTCAACAAAATATAAGTGTTATTGAGTATCCAAAAGATACTTGAAGAAAGAAAGGATACAGTAATGAAGAGATGGTAAAGTTTGAACATCTATTGTTCTCAGCTGTTGATTTTTCTAGTGTTAGAATTGACTGACTGTTTGCTTGCTGTCTTCTAAAACCAGATAATAAACTCTATGTATATTTTTCAAGTTTGATTATCATGACGTTGTTTGAAGTATGAATTAGAATCAACTATCTTTTGCCATGAAACACACACACTCTCATACCAAGCAGTCACTAAATTGAACGTTACAATTGCCCAAGGAAACAACACAGTGATACTTTCCTGCACACAGATGAGCTTATATAAAAGGACAAAAGGCCCTAGTGGCCTATAGAAGACAATCAAATTTGATGCACAGAAGACAAGAAGATCATGAGATTAAAATTTTTAATGTAGTGATGGATGATGAATAATGTCAGTAGAACCTGCTGATAGACAAAACCACAGAACAGTTAAATACCTGTATTAAGAGAATAAAAGCATGTAGAGAAAAAGTGATCATATGGGACACAATTATTTTGGGAAGATTTTGATGAGTTGAGGTCAGGCTGCACCAGGAATCCCTGGGCACTTCATGGACTTTCTGCTGGATCCTAGTTCCACTGGAAACAAATATTTAGGGAGAGAAAAGTAAAAGATAGGACTATGTGGTGATCAAGACTTCTTTCCAGTTTTCAGCCAGGTATGTTGTATTCAGAACTGCAGGAAAAACTTGATTTTCTAGGGCTGCGTTATTTTAAAGATTATTAGCATTTTTTTCTTAAGGTACAATGTGATGGTCTTTAAAAAATTCTTTTCTGGACTTTTCTGCCATTTTTATGCAGTTGACAATACCAACATTCTCATATTCTGTTAATATTGCATGCTGTGCATGTGCTTCTGTGTACCTGTGCTCTTATGTGTCTGTGTTTATTGTACCAAATGCAATTGTATCACTATTATGCACTTAAGAGAATTAAGTCACATCTGTAAAGGAATATTTGGGATCAACACAGAACTGCAGCAATACTATTCTCATCTCAGTATATTTCTTTTTATTGCAGTTTCTCAATTAATGTGTCATTTATCATTAAAAAAAAATGTAAAAACAATTAGACTTGAATTTTACCAATAAACCTTCAATCCTATCTTCTCTGGCATGCTGTTGGAGCAGTTTGCTCCTTCAACTTGTCTTTCTATTCTGGATCATAAGCCTCATCGATACTACTAAATGATTCTCACTCATACACAAAATATACCTTATCTTTTTTTTCTGTGTTGACTTAAATTTATTTTTATATATTGAAGCAAAGACCTAATTTAGAACAAAATACTTGTGAATTCTTATTTAAACATAAGAGAAAACAGAGACAAATTATTACATCTTTTTAACCGTTTTAGATCTACAGTTGTTGCAAAGTCTAAATTTTGTGGGTTTTTTTTAATATACTTTTTAGACGGCCTGGAGGGATGGGATGGGGGGTGGCCTGGGAGAGGGGTGGAGGGGGGATAGGGGCCAAGGATATACATATGACTAATCTGGGATTATACATATCTGTAAACAACAAAACACTGTAAAATTAAAAAAAAAAAAAAAGTATGCCTTATCTTTAAAGCAAATGCCAGTAGCTTTAAAACAAAAACTTCCCTGACTCCAGCCTGTTTCTTTCTTGCGCTCCAGAGACAAAGTTCTTGAATCATCAACATATGCTGGTGTCTCTTACTTGTTCATGTCCTTTTGGCCTCACCCTCAAGTACATTATTGCTATCTTTGCTCCACTGACCCTGTTCTCATCATTTGTTGTCATTCAGTCACTAAGTTGTGTCCAACTCTTTGTGACCCTGTGGACTACAGCCTTATATTTGCAGTACAACCTTCCCTTCCGAATTTCAAACTCATATGTGTAATTGCTGACTTACCTAAATAAATAATGTAGCAAAGTAATAATGGTCAGATGGGAGAAATGAAATTTTTAAAAACCAAGATTTTGAAGTCAGACTACACAGGCTTGAATTCCAGTTTCACTGCTTTTTAGCTATGTGACATTAGAGTACTTTATTTAACTTTACTCAGTTTTCTCATCTGTAAAATAGGGATAGTAACAGGAGCAACATTATTGAAAGTATACATGTAGCTATTCAAGCTGATTAAAACTCTGCCTGGCAGATAGTAAAGAACAGGATAAATATTATTAATAGCTATTCTTCTTTTGATATCTATAAGCATTTCCAATTAGCACACCCAAATATATTCCTTGGACTTTTAAAAGATTGTTTTGATGTCAGCCATTTTTAAAGTCTCTTCTGAATTTGGCACAGTATTGCATCTGCTTTATATTTTCTTTTGGTTTGTTTTTTAATTTTGGCCACTTATATTGGTCTTTCATTTATTTATCTTTGTTTTTTGGCCTGTGTGGGCCTCCCATCGCTGTGCGCTCCGGAGCTCCGGCCTAGTAGTTGGACACATGGATCTAGCTGCTCTGTGGCACATGGATCTTCCCAGACTAGGGATCGAACCGGCACCTCTTGCACTTCAAGGGGGTGTCCTTACCCACTGAACCACCAGGGAAACCCTGTTTTCTGTTTCGATTTTCTAGCCCCGAGGCCTGTGGGATCTTAGCTCCCCAACCGGGGATCAAACCTGCTCCCGCCTTGCATTGGAAGGCAAACTCTTAACCATGGGACCACTAGGGAAGTCCCTTCTTCCTTGACTTTTAATCTTTACATCTATGGACCTGCTCAACAACACTCTCGTCTCAGTAAACACCATACCCTCTCTCACAGGAGCTCAAGCCAGAGTCTAGCATCATTTTGTCTTCTTCCCCCTCTCACTGTTAAAGTCTCAACATATGCTGGTGTCTCTTACTTGTTCATGTCCTTTTGGCCTCACCCTCAAGTACATTATTGCTATCTTTGCTCCACTGACCCTGTTCTCATCATTTGTTGTCATTCAGTCACTAAGTTGTGTCCAACTCTTTGTGACCCTGTGGACTACAGCCTTATATTTGCAGTACAACCTTCCCTTCCGAATTTCAAACTCATATGTGTAATTGCTGACTTACCTAAATAAATAATGTAGCAAAGTAATAATGGTCAGATGGGAGAAATGAAATTTTTAAAAACCAAGATTTTGAAGTCAGACTACACAGGCTTGAATTCCAGTTTCACTGCTTTTTAGCTATGTGACATTAGAGTACTTTATTTAACTTTACTCAGTTTTCTCATCTGTAAAATAGGGATAGTAACAGGAGCAACATTATTGAAAGTATACATGTAGCTATTCAAGCTGATTAAAACTCTGCCTGGCAGATAGTAAAGAACAGGATAAATATTATTAATAGCTATTCTTCTTTTGATATCTATAAGCATTTCCAATTAGCACACCCAAATATATTCCTTGGACTTTTAAAAGATTGTTTTGATGTCAGCCATTTTTAAAGTCTCTTCTGAATTTGGCACAGTATTGCATCTGCTTTATATTTTCTTTTGGTTTGTTTTTTAATTTTGGCCACTTATATTGGTCTTTCATTTATTTATCTTTGTTTTTTGGCCTGTGTGGGCCTCCCATCGCTGTGCGCTCCGGAGCTCCGGCCTAGTAGTTGGACACATGGATCTAGCTGCTCTGTGGCACATGGATCTTCCCAGACTAGGGATCGAACCGGCACCTCTTGCACTTCAAGGGGGTGTCCTTACCCACTGAACCACCAGGGAAACCCTGTTTTCTGTTTCGATTTTCTAGCCCCGAGGCCTGTGGGATCTTAGCTCCCCAACCGGGGATCAAACCTGCTCCCCGCCTTGCATTGGAAGGCAAACTCTTAACCATGGGACCACTAGGGAAGTCCCTTCTTCCTTGACTTTTAATCTTTACATCTATGGACCTGCTCAACAACACTCTCGTCTCAGTAAACACCATACCCTCTCTCACAGGAGCTCAAGCCAGAGTCTAGCATCATTTTTGTCTTCTTCCCCGCCCCTCTCACTGTACTCAATTAGTTCTCTGTCTTTCCATCACCTAGTTCAAGGACCAGAATCCATGGTGTGGTCTATTAAATTCCTAACTGGACATATCGCTTCCACATCTATTCCAATTACTTCTCCCCTCTGCACCAGAGTAATTTTCTTAAAATGCAAATGGGGTCGTGTTGCTCTCTACATCCATCCCAGCTCAAAACCTAGAGTGAGCTCCCACAAGAATGACATTCAAAGTCAGCCACAGTAAAGTCCAGCATCAACTCTCCCAAGCTACTTCACCTCTCCTTAATAACGCTATGGCCATTTGACTCCCAGAGGGTCCCACCAGCGCTACCAGACCCAAGAGTCCAGTGGGCCTGCAGGTGCTGACAAAAATGCTTTCCCCAAGTACGTAAGGTGGTAGCCTGGGACCCTGAACATTCCTGAGAATGCCTCAGTCAGAGTACTCTCTCCTGAGTTCTGCGACCTGAGCAATTTGCCCCTGTGGCCCCTTGGAGTTTTCAAGACTTTTAATAGGATTTCAGATTCTTACAGGACTCAACAAACATTTTGCATGAATGCTCCAGCCTTAAGACTTTAAATTTGTTTTTCTGTGACCTCTTAAACCAAGTCATATGTTTCACATTTGTTTTCACTTCAATGGAAATGGCAAGTCTCAAGTAAGATAAAACTTCTTAAATGATTGCTTAATTTTTTCCAATTTTGCATCATTTTGTAATCTCCTCTCTCTGCCCTCATCAAAAATAAAGTAAAAACAAAATGGATTTTTTACTTACCTCCATAACATCTCTCTTTAGAACAACAGATATATTTTGAAAATGAACCAGATGTTAGACACCACCTTGCCCTTCGCGACCTTCATATATGCACCTGACTTGTGATGCCTCACATATGTAAGGTACAGATTCACTAAATGGCTCCTGCCTTTACTAGGTTACATTGCTTTTCAGTATTTTCTTTGAGAACGGTATTTTCTGAAACCATATCTTCCACCTTCCCATTCCCAGTAAAAACAAACAGAATCCATATAACATTCACGTCACTAGAGACAGGAAGGGATGCAAGAAAAAGCATTCAAGGATACAAATTTGTTTTTTTCAGCTATACTTTTTTTCAACCCTCTCTAACTGTTCCTGATAGGCTACTTTTTCAGTAGATCCTTGGACATATATTTCATACATGAATTTCTGAGTCTTGGGTCAGCCTGGAAAAGCTCAGTAATCAAAGAGGCAATCCCCTTCGCCATTGCAACCAAAAGAATCAAATATCTAGGAATAAACCTACCCAAAGAAACAAAAGAACTATACACAGAAAATTACAAGACACTCATGAGAGACAGTAAAGAAGAGTTAAACAGATGGAGAGATATTCCATGTTCCTGGGTCGGAAGAATCAATATTGTGAAAATGACCATACTACCAAATGTCATCTATAGATTCAATGCGATCCCTATCAAACTTCCAATGACATTCTTCACAGAACTAGACCAAAGAATAACACAGTTCATATGGAAACACAAAAGAACTCGAATAGCCAAAGCAATCCTGAGGAAGAAGAATGGAGCTGGAGGGATCAGCCTCCCTAACTTCAGACTCTACTACAAAGCAACAGTCCTCAAGACAGTATGGTACTGGCACAAAAACAGAACTATAGATCAATGGAACAAGATCGAGAACCCAGAGATAAACACACGCACCTGTGGGTACCTTATTTTTGACAAAGGAGGAGAAATTATAAAATGGGACAAAGACAACCTCTTCAACAAGTGGTGTTGGGAAAACTGGACAGCTACATGCAAAAAAATGAAGTTGGAACATTCCCTGACCCCATACACTAAGATCAACTCAAAATGGATTAAAGACCTAAATGTAAGACCAGAAACCATCAAACTCTTAGAGGAGAATATAGGCAAAACCCTCAGGGACATCAATCAAAGCAAGATCTTCTCAGACCCACCTACTAAAATAGCGGAACTAAAAAGAAAAATGAACATATGGGACCTCATGAAACTTAAAAGCTTTTGTACAGCAAACGAAATTACAAAAAAGCTGAACAGACAGCCCACAGAGTGAGAGAAAATCACAGCAAATGAAACAACAGACAAAGAATTAGTCTCCAAAATCTACAAGCAACTCAGACAACTCAGCACAGGAAAAACGACCAACCCGATCAAAAAATGGGAAAAAGATCTAAAGAGACGCTTCTCCAAAGAGGACATGCAGATGGCCCAAAAACACATGAAATGATGCTCAACCTCGCTTATTATTAGAGAAATGCAAATTAAAACTACAAGGAGATATCACCTCACACCCATCAGAATGGCCATCATCCACAAATCAACAGACAATAAATGCTGGAGAGGGTGTGGAGAAAAGGGAACCCTCTTGCATTGCTGGTGGGAATGCAAATTGATACAGCCTCTATGGAAGACAGTATGGAGATTCCTTAAAAAACTAAAAATAGAAGCACTCTATGACCCAGCAATCCCACTATTAGGCTTATATCCTGATGAAATCAAAATTGAAAGAAGCACCTGTACGCCAATGTTCATTGCAGCTCTCTATACAATAGCTAGAGCATGGAAGCAACCTAGATGTCCATCGACAAATGAATGGATACAGAAGCTCTAGTACATACATACAGTGGAATACGACCCAGCTGTAAAGAGAAATGCAGAAGACTCAGTCCTAATGAAGTGGTTGGCTCTAGAACCTATCATAAAAAGTGAAGTAAGTCAAAAAGCGAAAGACAAGTACAGTATACTAACACATATATATGGAACCTAGTAGGACAGTCTTGATAACACACACAGTGAACTCATGGAAAAACAGACAGAGCATAGACATAGGGACATTGTGGGGAAGAAATAGGGAGGGGGAGGCATGGAGGGAGTAACATGGAAAACTATACTGTCATGTGTGGAAAAGATAGCTGTTGTCATTGTGCTAAGGGAATAGGAGTGCTTACAATGGCATGGGGCGATGGTCTGAAGGGGTGGAATGGGGTGAATTGGGGGAGTGGGGACCAGGGATATGCATATGACTGATCTGGGAACATATATGTCTGTGAACAACAAAACTCTGTAAAACCTTTAAAATAAAGAATAAAAAATATATATTACAAACTGAACAGACAGCCCACAGAGTGAGAGAAAATCACAGCAAATGAAACAACAGACAAAGAATTAGTCTCCAAAATCTACAAGCAACTCAGACAACTCAGCACAGGAAAAACGACCAACCCGATCAAAAAATGGGAAAAAGATCTAAAGAGACGCTTCTCCAAAGAGGACATGCAGATGGCCCAAAAACACATGAAATGATGCTCAACCTCGCTTATTATTAGAGAAATGCAAATTAAAACTACAAGGAGATATCACCTCACACCCATCAGAATGGCCATCATCCACAAATCAACAGACAATAAATGCTGGAGAGGGTGTGGAGAAAAGGGAACCCTCTTGCATTGCTGGTGGGAATGCAAATTGATACAGCCTCTATGGAAGACAGTATGGAGATTCCTTAAAAAACTAAAAATAGAAGCACTCTATGACCCAGCAATCCCACTATTAGGCTTATATCCTGATGAAATCAAAATTGAAAGAAGCACCTGTACGCCAATGTTCATTGCAGCTCTCTATACAATAGCTAGAGCATGGAAGCAACCTAGATGTCCATCGACAAATGAATGGATACAGAAGCTCTAGTACATACATACAGTGGAATACGACCCAGCTGTAAAGAGAAATGCAGAAGACTCAGTCCTAATGAAGTGGTTGGCTCTAGAACCTATCATAAAAAGTGAAGTAAGTCAAAAAGCGAAAGACAAGTACAGTATACTAACACATATATATGGAACCTAGTAGGACAGTCTTGATAACACACACAGTGAACTCATGGAAAAACAGACAGAGCATAGACATAGGGACATTGTGGGGAAGAAATAGGGAGGGGGAGGCATGGAGGGAGTAACATGGAAAACTATACTGTCATGTGTGGAAAAGATAGCTGTTGTCATTGTGCTAAGGGAATAGGAGTGCTTACAATGGCATGGGGCGATGGTCTGAAGGGGTGGAATGGGGTGAATTGGGGGAGTGGGGACCAGGGATATGCATATGACTGATCTGGGAACATATATGTCTGTGAACAACAAAACTCTGTAAAACCTTTAAAATAAAGAATAAAAAATATATATTACAAAACACTGCTTGTATAAAGTATATTTTTCTTGTGTTTCACACCCTTAAACCATAAATCCTCAGGAAATTAGAAGGAATAGTGTTAGAGAAGAAACCAAAGAGCAGGAAGGAGAGAACACAGACTCCCTGGATTGAAAATAACACAATGGAAGGTGAGCACCTCCATTCTCAATAGCATTTGCCCCCCTGACTTGGCTAGGACGACAAAGCAGGACAGGTAGCTGGAAGAACATGAGAGAATCATAAACTCTCTCCCTGAAGTAACCTTGACTTCAGGGAGAAGTTAACTACAACTTTTCTCAGAACTAAAAAAGGATTGTCTGTAGGGAACCACTGAACTCAGAGGACAAGCCTCTATGTGGGAGTGATTTTCTATTATTGAAGAGAATGTTTTCTCTGCTTTTCACTAATTTGTTATTCAAGATCCAGTATCTTGTTGATATGTGGGCTTGAGGTAAGGTTCCCAGAGTCTTGGTCACACAGCAGAATCATATTACCCCAAGAGAGATAAGGATCATTCCAAGTCTGCGTGTCAGCTTCTATAGTTCTGTTATCTTCTTAACTGTGGAAAGGTGTGCTAGACACACACAAATACAGTCGATGAGAAAAAAGTCATAATGTTAGGAATTTGCCAACTCTCAGGTTCGCTCAAGTGTAATAAGCAGAATATTACAGATTTAATTGAAAATTTCCCTGCTGTTTAATATTTTTGTTAACGAAGTATCCTGGATGTAGGGAAATACATAGGAGGAAAGGTATTAAAAATGTTTAGCTTCATTTAACTTTCTAAAAGAAGAATTAAGGTTTTAAATATCTATTTTCATAAAGATCAGCTTTTGATATAAAGCAAATGGCTAGAATTATCATTATTCTGGGACTGTTATTTTGAAGTTAGGCTTTATAAGGACTCACAATAAAATAATGAATTAAGTTAACTTTTTGGCAAGCACATAGTAACAGTTGCATAAGCCATGGTGTCCAGTAACATAGAGATCAAGGTTATTTCATTGTTCTGTTCTGATTTTTAAATAATGCCATACCAATAGTTAAGGGAAAAAATGCTTTTACATGTCATTGATTTCCTAGTTTCAATAGTAAATATATCAAAATACCAGAGGAAAGGCCATTCTCAGAGCAAATTCTGCTTTGTGCCTGTCAGAAAGGAAGTAACAATCATCCAGAGAGCCTGCTTTATCAAGATTTCTACGCTAACTTGTAGGGCAAAGTGCTTGGATAAATTTAGATAAGATTTTGGCAGGCATACCAACTACTGGAGGTTTAACCTGACAATTTCTGTTTAATATTACATGCCAGCCCTGGGTTTGGTATCCTTAGGAACCTCCACTATTTTAGATATATTACTGGAGGAAGGTTAGAGTTATTGGATCACAAGTGATATAAACAATGCTATGTGCAAAGTAATATGGAAAGTATATGATTGTAGTTTTACCCTTAAAAAGCAAGTAGTTTCAAAGAGTGAGCAGAAGCACAAAGAGCTAATGCTTGACTGTTTTGCTGACTTTCAAATAAAGTCCACATTTTTTATCTTTGGATTCAAGACACTTCCAGATTTCATGCCATTCTGACTTCCTACATGTCATTCCCCCATTACTTCTCCCTTTGAAGTGAAGTGAAAGTCACTCAGTTGTGTCCGGCTCTAAGACCTATGGATGAGTCATGGAATTCTCCAGGCAAGAATACTGGAGTAGGTAGCCTTTCCCTTCTCCAGGGGATCTTCCCAACTCAGGGATTAAACTCATGCCTCCCATACTGTAGGCAGATTCATTACTGACTGAGCCACCAAGGAAGCCCAAGAACACCAGAATGGGTAGCCTATCCCTTCTCCAGGGCATCTTCTCAAGCCAGGAATTGAACTGGGGTCTCCTGCATTGCAGGTGGATTCTTTACCAACTGAGCTGCAAGGGAATCCCCATTCCTCCCTTTCCTAAGACCTAATTCTCAAGCCAAATTATTTATTGTCCCTATATCTACATTTTTAAGCACAGGGTATTTTACTTTATCTCTTTGATACCTAATGCTTAAATAGTTCTACATGGCCATATTCTTCTTACCCTCTTTTAAAATGTAAATCAGAAACCAGTTCTTTTCTGCTTACCTCAATACAAGAAATCTCATTCCTTTATGAATAAACAAAATGGTCCATATATTCCTCTCTGTTAGCATAAAGATGTTCTATGTTGCACTGTTACCATCCAAATTCAAAGTGCATCTTCCTAACAAGACAGTAACTCTTTAAGGCTGATATTAATAGTAGCTATTTCTAAAGCACCCCACTGCTTCTCAAAGTGAGATGTCTTTTATATGTGTGGATGTATGGAAATAGACATATTAGGAGTATATGTTGAATAAATGAATGAGTATACATTAAAATATCTATGTAGAATATTAAAATTTTAAGGTAATACTGTAACACAAAAATTAGAAGTCAAAATACAAATACAAGATTATTCTACATTTCAATAACAGAAATACATGGATGTTATGTGATAAGAATGGTAGTAAAGAAAAATCAGGAGAGGAAGGTTCACCAAATATTTGGAAATGTGTAAGGATGTCCAGGAAAACTTTGTGGAAGAGACAAATCTTCAGTGACTTCTAAAGCAGACAAGCATTATTTCGAGTATATACAGTACTCACCATCATCAGACTTTATACAAACCTATGGAAAAACTTAATTAAGTAGATGCTAGATTATTAACATTGTAACCACACAAAGGACCGATTTGATTGGCAGAATAAAATTTTTAGAATAATAAATTTTCCCAAAGAATTTCATCCTTTTTTCTCTTATCAAAGCGTTTGATTCCTGCTGAGAATTACAACCTCCTCATGATGTACAGTTCTCTTAATTATCAATTAATTCATTTCGGCAGTTCTGTGATACTTTTTAAAAAATTCTTTATTTTGTATTGGGGTACTAACAAACGATGCTGTGATAGTTTCAGTGAACAGGGAAGGAACTCTGCCATACATGTACTTAGGTGAATTTTCCCCAAACTCCCCTCCTATTCAGGCTGGCACCTAACATTGAGCAGAGTTCCCCATGCTGTACAGCAGGTCCTTGTTGACTATCCATTTTAAATATAGCAGTGTCAAACTCCCCATCCCTTCCTCCCATCTTTCCCACTGGCAACCATAAACTCATTCTCAAAGTCCGTGAGCCTGTTTCTCTTCTGTGAGTTCATTGGTAAACTTAACTTTTTTACTCTAATATGCTCAATGTTTGTGGATCTAACATGAACCCAATATTTTTAGAAAGAAATAAATCAGTGCAAAATAGTCATATAGTATTCTTGTAGCTATGCTTTTTGCCAACTAAAATATACTAAAATTTTTTAAGGAGGTGAGATTATAAGATAACGAACAAAGTCAACAACTTAAAACGATTTTCATGCAGAGAAAATGCAAAGTCCCTTTAACCAACATCACAGAGGTTATAGGAGAAATTCTAGTTATGTCCTGAGGTTTACATATTTTCAAATGGAGAAGATGAATTCTATTAATAAATGTACTCTATCTTGTACCATCAGAAAGAAAATAAATGTCTTATCATGGAAACAATTTTTAAGAACTAACAATTTTATGCTATTTTCACAATGCTCAACTTGATCATGATTTTTTAAAAAAGTAGACTTTTAAGACTAGTCTACCAGAAAAAAGAAGACTGATAATTGGTTTACTCCAAACATTTAATTCTCATTTTTCCATAAAATGATAAAATATTTATATGACTGAAAGTTAGTCATTATGTGGGAAACAGACTAGATAAATCTAGAGACAGTCAGGATACTGTCCATGAATGTAAAAGCCTATGAAAATGTACATCATTTAAGTTATTGGATGCTTTTCTCACTAATCAAATACTTTATAAACAATTCATTTTGTTTAATGTTTTTAAATATTGTTCTTGCTCAAGTTTGAGATCAGATATACATGAAAGTATATGAATTGAATTGACTTGCTGACTTGCTTCTTTGTTCCTTTGTGCCAGAGCAGAATCTTTTGTAGATCAACATTTATTGTTTGAGAAAGCTAAAAGTTAGAAAGTTAATAATGGAAAAGGCCAGAGGAATTTCCCCCAAACTCCCTCCTATTCAGGCTGGCACCTAACATTGAGCAGAGTTCCCCATGCTGTACAGCAGGTCCTTGTTGACTATCCATTTTAAATATAGCAGTGTCAAACTCCCCATCCCTTCCTCCCATCTTTCCCACTGGCAACCATAAACTCATTCTCAAAGTCCGTGAGCCTGTTTCTCTTCTGTGAGTTCATTGGTAAACTTAACTTTTTTACTCTAATATGCTCAATGTTTGTGGATCTAACATGAACCCAATATTTTTAGAAAGAAATAAATCAGTGCAAAATAGTCATATAGTATTCTTGTAGCTATGCTTTTTGCCAACTAAAATATACAAAAATTTTTTTAAGGAGGTGAGATTATAAGATAACGAACAAAGTCAACAACTTAAAACGATTTTCATGCAGAGAAAATGCAAAGTCCCTTTAACCAACATCACAGAGGTTATAGGAGAAATTCTAGTTATGTCCTGAGGTTTACATATTTTCAAATGGAGAAGATGAATTCTATTAATAAATGTACTCTATCTTGTACCATCAGAAAGAAAATAAATGTCTTATCATGGAAACAATTTTTAAGAACTAACAATTTTATGCTATTTTCACAATGCTCAACTTGATCATGATTTTTTAAAAAAGTAGACTTTTAAGACTAGTCTACCAGAAAAAAGAAGACTGATAATTGGTTTACTCCAAACATTTAATTCTCATTTTTCCATAAAATGATAAAATATTTATATGACTGAAAGTTAGTCATTATGTGGGAAACAGACTAGATAAATCTAGAGACAGTCAGGATACTGTCCATGAATGTAAAAGCCTATGAAAATGTACATCATTTAAGTTATTGGATGCTTTTCTCACTAATCAAATACTTTATAAACAATTCATTTTGTTTAATGTTTTTAAATATTGTTCTTGCTCAAGTTTGAGATCAGATATACATGAAAGTATATGAATTGAATTGACTTGCTGACTTGCTTCTTTGTTCCTTTGTGCCAGAGCAGAATCTTTTGTAGATCAACATTTATTGTTTGAGAAAGCTAAAAGTTAGAAAGTTAATAATGGAATTTATCAAACTGTTAAGCTGTTCTTATTATATTGAGCCACCATCAAACTTAAAAACTTATTAGTTGCAGTGGAAATATTATTCCTCATGCTTTTGCTCTAATAAAATCTGAATTCTATGATTAGAGATGGCAGTTTCCTTGAATTATTTTTAAAAAAGTAAAATAGAATTGAAATCACATGGGTGAGGAAGTGAGATAAAGTGTCTAAAAAGTGTCATATGGTGTTTAATTCTCAGTCATGAGATCCTAATGGAATTGTATGAATTTGAATAGCATATAGAATTGTAATATATTCCCCCAGATTAAAATCTATGTAGATACTTTTCTAAATCTTCTATATTATCTATTGGTAATGAATACTTTTCCTTGAAGTCTGCATCTGAAATATTGAATAACCAGGTTCATTCTGACAAAGTGAAACAAAGAAGAGGTACAACTCTCAGACCACAAAGAGATATAAAATATTTCCCTCATTTAAATTTAGCAGAATAATGAAACATGACCCTGAAGAGGACATTGTTTGCCCCTGAATTTGCTAGATTTTTGTGTTGAATGGAAAACTAGACTCTAGTGTTTCTAGAGTGGACTGAGAGTGTCTGTAAGGTTTAACTATGATCTGGAGTAATAATTGCATTGAATCATATAGGAAGAGTAATGGAGCACCTTGAAACACAGGGTGACACATTGACTTTGCTTTTACTTCTCTGACTCATGGAAACCATGAGAACATGAATTTATCCACCCATTGAAGAGCATATGAAGTGATAAAGTGACACAGGCACACTTCAACGTCTGAGCCACCATCATACTGAGACTTGGAGGTATGAAGAGATGTATAGAAATCACTGTCCATCTTTTCTCATCTTTCCATAATGCACATACTCAAATTTCTCCATCCATCCACCTGGCTGGGGCTTCCCAGGTGGCGCTAGTGGTAAAGATCTTTTAAACAAATCAAAATTTTGTTTAGTTTTTGCCAGTTTGAGATCAGATATACATGAAAGTATATGAATTGAATTGACTTGCTGACTTGCTTCTTTGTTCCTTTGTGCCAGAGCAGAATCTTTTGTAGATCAACATTTATTGTTTGAGAAAGCTAAAAGTTAGAAAGTTAATAATGGAATTTATCAAACTGTTAAGCTGTTCTTATTATATTGAGCCACCATCAAACTTAAAAACTTATTAGTTGCAGTGGAAATATTATTCCTCATGCTTTTGCTCTAATAAAATCTGAATTCTATGATTAGAGATGGCAGTTTCCTTGAATTATTTTTAAAAAAGTAACATAGAATTGAAATCACATGGGTGAGGAAGTGAGATAAAGTGTCAAAAATGTGTCATATGGTGTTTAATTCTCAGTCATGAGATCCTAATGGAATTGTATGAATTTGAATAGCATATAGAATTGTAATATATTCCCCCAGATTAAAATCTATGTAGATACTTTTCTAAATCTTCTATATTATCTATTGGTAATGAATACTTTTCCTTGAAGTCTGCATCTGAAATATTGAATAACCAGGTTCATTCTGACAAAGTGAAACAAAGAAGAGGTACAACTCTCAGACCACAAAGAGATATAAAATATTTCCCTCATTTAAATTTAGCAGAATAATGAAACATGACCCTGAAGAGGACATTGTTTGCCCCTGAATTTGCTAGATTTTTGTGTTGAATGGAAAACTAGACTCTAGTGTTTCTAGAGTGGACTGAGAGTGTCTGTAAGGTTTAACTATGATCTGGAGTAATAATTGCATTGAATCATATAGGAAGAGTAATGGAGCACCTTGAAACACAGGGTGACACATTGACTTTGCTTTTACTTCTCTGACTCATGGAAACCATGAGAACATGAATTTATCCACCCATTGAAGAGCATATGAAGTGATAAAGTGACACAGGCACACTTCAACGTCTGAGCCACCATCATACTGAGACTTGGAGGTATGAAGAGATGTATAGAAATCACTGTCCATCTTTTCTCATCTTTCCATAATGCACATACTCAAATTTCTCTCCATCCATCCACCTGGCTGGGGCTTCCCAGGTGGCGCTAGTGGTAAAGAAACGCGTGCCAAATCAGGAGACAAAAAAGAGGCAGGTTCAATCCCTGGGTCAGGAAAAGCTCCTACAGGAGGGCATGGCAACTCACTCCAGTATTCTTGCCTGGGAAATCCCATGGATTGAGGAGTTTGGTGGGCTACAGTTCCTAGGGTCACAAAGAGCCAGACCTGACTGAACAATGTAGCACCCATGCACATCCATGTAGCCAATAAGTATCTTTGGTACAATTCAGGGTCCTGGGAAAAGAAATCAACAAATCTCTGGGCTCCCAGACCAACTTCCCTATTTGTGGGGGAACCTCTTAGACCTGTGAGAAGAGATGATTTCAATATTAGATGAGGAAATGTATACACTTTCTAAGATGTGTTCTGTGTGGGGCAGAGAAATCACTCTGAATTAAATAGGAAATGGCTTAATGACCGAAAAAGGACACTCTTTGTTGAGTGCAATTCTTCCATGGGCACTTTGGTGATAGTAAAGCACAGATGGTAATTCCTACCTGCAGCATAGTTGTTAGCATTAGAAGAGATGGCATGTGTAGAATAGACAAGTTCAGCAAACACAAGGCCAGAGGAAGAAGTGGAGAGCCAGACTTGGCTGAACCAAGGTCCACAATGGGCTGTATTGTCTTGTGACTCCCTCGCCCTTTGGCCTCTGGAACCTTGGTCCACAATGCATTCTTGTGTTGAATGGAAAACTAGACTCTAGTGTTTCTAGAGTGGACTGAGAGTGTCTGTAAGGTTTAACTATGATCTGGAGTAATAATTGCATTGAATCATATAGGAAGAGTAATGGAGCACCTTGAAACACAGGGTGACACATTGACTTTGCTTTTACTTCTCTGACTCATGGAAACCATGAGAACATGAATTTATCCACCCATTGAAGAGCATATGAAGTGATAAAGTGACACAGGCACACTTCAACGTCTGAGCCACCATCATACTGAGACTTGGAGGTATGAAGAGATGTATAGAAATCACTGTCCATCTTTTCTCATCTTTCCATAATGCACATACTCAAATTTCTCTCCATCCATCCACCTGGCTGGGGCTTCCCAGGTGGCGCTAGTGGTAAAGAAACGCGTGCCAAATCAGGAGACAAAAAAGAGGCAGGTTCAATCCCTGGGTCAGGAAAAGCTCCTACAGGAGGGCATGGCAACTCACTCCAGTATTCTTGCCTGGGAAATCCCATGGATTGAGGAGTTTGGTGGGCTACAGTTCCTAGGGTCACAAAGAGCCAGACCTGACTGAACAATGTAGCACCCATGCACATCCATGTAGCCAATAAGTATCTTTGGTACAATTCAGGGTCCTGGGAAAAGAAATCAACAAATCTCTGGGCTCCCAGACCAACTTCCCTATTTGTGGGGGAACCTCTTAGACCTGTGAGAAGAGATGATTTCAATATTAGATGAGGAAATGTATACACTTTCTAAGATGTGTTCTGTGTGGGGCAGAGAAATCACTCTGAATTAAATAGGAAATGGCTTAATGACCGAAAAAGGACACTCTTTGTTGAGTGCAATTCTTCCATGGGCACTTTGGTGATAGTAAAGCACAGATGGTAATTCCTACCTGCAGCATAGTTGTTAGCATTAGAAGAGATGGCATGTGTAGAATAGACAAGTTCAGCAAACACAAGGCCAGAGGAAGAAGTGGAGAGCCAGACTTGGCTGAACCAAGGTCCACAATGGGCTGTATTGTCTTGTGACTCCCTCGCCCTTTGGCCTCTGGAACCTTGTATTTACTCCTAAAGCTCTTCACAATGCATTCTTGTGTGAAATCTATTGCTATACATGGTTGTGTAAGTTTTTATATAGCTACTAAGATTCAACAAGTATTGATGACATATCTACTGCATTTCAACCCTTGGGAACTCAGAGATCTAAGACCTATGGATGGCAGACTGTTTCTGTCCCCCTCCACCCAAATGACAGACTCCAAGTTCATTCTACAGATGGGCTGAGGTGGGAATAGGCATGAGGGGAAAGCAAACAGGGAAGGGAGGAGGGGAGATAAGCTTTGGAGCACAGTACTCTATTCAAATACACAGGTGAAATTAGTATCTCTAGGTTGCTGTCGACGGAAACATCAGGTTTTAACAAAATTTGTAAGCAATGTGCTCTCCTTTCTAAAAGTCAATTTCTTCACAGATAAAGGTGGTGATAGCTTTCTTGTGTCTTACAAAAATACATTTCACACATACACACATACACACTTATCAACAAATGAACTGCCTCTCCATCATATGTATGTGTGTGTATATATATATATAAGTGCATGCATACACATATATGTTCTTTGTGAATGGTTTTATACATGAACTTCCCTTGTAGCTCATATATATAAGACAAGGAATTGGAAAAATGACTGTTGCAATGTTTCTAAAGAAAAGTCCTTGTTCTTCAGTTATAACAACAGCCCAGGAGAGAAAGGAAAAGGGAGAAGAGACAGTCTAAGTGATTTCACTTGATCTTGACCTTGAATAACAAAAAAGCCCAGGAGAAAAAAAGGAGACTTTCTAAGATGTGTTCTGTGTGGGGCAGAGAAATCACTCTGAATTAAATAGGAAATGGCTTAATGACCGAAAAAGGACACTCTTTGTTGAGTGCAATTCTTCCATGGGCACTTTGGTGATAGTAAAGCACAGATGGTAATTCCTACCTGCAGCATAGTTGTTAGCATTAGAAGAGATGGCATGTGTAGAATAGACAAGTTCAGCAAACACAAGGCCAGAGGAAGAAGTGGAGAGCCAGACTTGGCTGAACCAAGGTCCACAATGGGCTGTATTGTCTTGTGACTCCCTCGCCCTTTGGCCTCTGGAACCTTGTATTTACTCCTAAAGCTCTTCACAATGCATTCTTGTGTGAAATCTATTGCTATACATGGTTGTGTAAGTTTTTATATAGCTACTAAGATTCAACAAGTATTGATGACATATCTACTGCATTTCAACCCTTGGGAACTCAGAGATCTAAGACCTATGGATGGCAGACTGTTTCTGTCCCCCTCCACCCAAATGACAGACTCCAAGTTCATTCTACAGATGGGCTGAGGTGGGAATAGGCATGAGGGGAAAGCAAACAGGGAAGGGAGGAGGGGAGATAAGCTTTGGAGCACAGTACTCTATTCAAATACACAGGTGAAATTAGTATCTCTAGGTTGCTGTCGACGGAAACATCAGGTTTTAACAAAATTTGTAAGCAATGTGCTCTCCTTTCTAAAAGTCAATTTCTTCACAGATAAAGGTGGTGATAGCTTTCTTGTGTCTTACAAAAATACATTTCACACATACACACATACACACTTATCAACAAATGAACTGCCTCTCCATCATATGTATGTGTGTGTATATATATATATAAGTGCATGCATACACATATATGTTCTTTGTGAATGGTTTTATACATGAACTTCCCTTGTAGCTCATATATATAAGACAAGGAATTGGAAAAATGACTGTTGCAATGTTTCTAAAGAAAAGTCCTTGTTCTTCAGTTATAACAACAGCCCAGGAGAGAAAGGAAAAGGGAGACAGAGAAAGAGAGAGAGGAGTCTAAGTGATTTCACTTGATCTTGACCTTGAATGCAACTGTTTCATAGGAGATGTGAACATGTGAGTAGAACTTATTTTCTAGATGGAGCAAGAGGAGAAAAGAGTAAGAATTAACGGACTAGCCTGAAAAAGCATATGTAGTTGTATGTATCAGCGGGGTTGGAGAAAATATAAGGACATCAGTTGACAAGGAAAATGTCAAGGTTAATGAGAATTGGTTAGGAGAAGTATGTCTCACAGTCTGAATCACAAATCCAGGACACAGTCACTATAGACTTGCTTTTCTTCCCCTAATTTGCAAGACAAATGCACGATAGGTTGCTTCAGTCCTGTCTCACTCTTTGGACTGTAGTCCCTCAGGCTCCTCTGTCCATGGGATTCTCCAGGCAAGAATACTAGAGCTGTTGCTGTGCCCTCCTCTGGGCAATCTTTCCAACCCAAGGACTGAACCCACATCTCATGTCTCCTGCACCAGCAGGTAAATACATTACTGTGGTGCGCAAGGATGAAACAACAAGGTAAACTAGGAGGGTCTTGGAATGCATGACCCTTATTGCCCTCCTCTCTCCCAGGCTGTAGTACACCACTCAGTCCTTAAGACCTCTATGTCACTCCTTGGACCTCAGGTATAAAATGGATCAAAGACCTCTGCTTAGGGTTAGTTCTCCTTTGAGCCGAACTGCTGTTCTAGCAGCATCTTCCACTTTAACAATGCCAATTCTCCCTTAAGCTGGCCTGCTGCACTGGCAGCGACTTTCCCTTCCCTCACTCCAATAAAATTTACTTTCCTCTCACTCTGCCTCATGTCTGGAAATTCTTTTCCAACCTGCACACGGACCTCGACACTTACCACAGGTGCCACTTGGAAAGCCTGATTTCCAAGGGCAGGAAGATGCAAGAACTCAAATTTACATGTTGTATCACCATTTCATTTACTCTCAGACAAAGAAAGTAGTCTGGAGAAATAAAATCTTTAGACATGTTGGTCTTCTGGACTCTTACAGAGATTTGCTATTAATTTGGACTGTTGCAATGTTTCTAAGAAAAGTCTTTTTAGTAAAAGAAAAAGGGGGGGGAGGAGTCTAAGTGATTTCACTTGATCTTGACCTTGAATGCAACTGTTTCATAGGAGATGTGAACATGTGAGTAGAACTTATTTTCTAGATGGAGCAAGAGGAGAAAAGAGTAAGAATTAACGGACTAGCCTGAAAAAGCATATGTAGTTGTATGTATCAGCGGGGTTGGAGAAAATATAAGGACATCAGTTGACAAGGAAAATGTCAAGGTTAATGAGAATTGGTTAGGAGAAGTATGTCTCACAGTCTGAATCACAAATCCAGGACACAGTCACTATAGACTTGCTTTTCTTCCCCTAATTTGCAAGACAAATGCACGATAGGTTGCTTCAGTCCTGTCTCACTCTTTGGACTGTAGTCCCTCAGGCTCCTCTGTCCATGGGATTCTCCAGGCAAGAATACTAGAGCTGTTGCTGTGCCCTCCTCTGGGCAATCTTTCCAACCCAAGGACTGAACCCACATCTCATGTCTCCTGCACCAGCAGGTAAATACATTACTGTGGTGCGCAAGGATGAAACAACAAGGTAAACTAGGAGGGTCTTGGAATGCATGACCCTTATTGCCCTCCTCTCTCCCAGGCTGTAGTACACCACTCAGTCCTTAAGACCTCTATGTCACTCCTTGGACCTCAGGTATAAAATGGATCAAAGACCTCTGCTTAGGGTTAGTTCTCCTTTGAGCCGAACTGCTGTTCTAGCAGCATCTTCCACTTTAACAATGCCAATTCTCCCTTAAGCTGGCCTGCTGCACTGGCAGCGACTTTCCCTTCCCTCACTCCAATAAAATTTACTTTCCTCTCACTCTGCCTCATGTCTGGAAATTCTTTTCCAACCTGCACACGGACCTCGACACTTACCACAGGTGCCACTTGGAAAGCCTGATTTCCAAGGGCAGGAAGATGCAAGAACTCAAATTTACATGTTGTATCACCATTTCATTTACTCTCAGACAAAGAAAGTAGTCTGGAGAAATAAAATCTTTAGACATGTTGGTCTTCTGGACTCTTACAGAGATTTGCTATTAATTTGGATGTGACTTGGAGTAACTTAATGGACTTCATGTCCAAACGCCTCCCTTGGGTTCACTTTCTTTCCCATTGGAGTGCTACCCACAGTTTTACAATAACCTTAAATATACAACCAATTTTTTTTTTTTTAACGTAGCGTTCTTAGTTGTTTTTTTTTTTTTTTTTTCTGATTCAGGTTCATCTTCTTATTCTATGAACACATATTTACTGTTAGGTTTTATGACAAGTCATTTGAGGTTTCATTCTTCTAATTTTTCTGCAACAGTGTCTCTTCAAATAAATCATAAGCACTTTGAAGCTCAGAAATCATATCTTAAACTCTGAATTTTACAATTTAATTTCACAACTGATTCCAGAACAACCATGGCTTCTCAGTCTTACAGCTGGTGAGACTAAACAGGCAAGTAAGTCAGGGCTGCATTTCCCATAATGCCTACCCATATTGATTCTCTATTGTTTGCTATTTTGCAAATGGATTAGACAGAAATACTTGGTTAATTTGTAGAGCATCTATCTGATGGTACAGTAATCGATCTTTGATGGATCATAATACAATATACTCTAAGGCAGCTTTCCCAGATAAGTAATAGTGATAAAAGTGACCTTAACCCTAGAGATATTCTTGTCTTGAAGCTAATAGGAGTGTCTGCAGGGTACTTTAGGAAATTAACATAGATAAGCCTTACAGCTTCAGATTTACATCTGTATCAGCTAAGAGTATGTAACTTCTGAGCTTGGGTAATTGCCTTTATATTTTGTATGAATCGTTCTTCTATTTGTAACCGTATTTTCTGCATAAATTAAACTATGACGTTTTCGAGTTTCTATTTCACGTTTCTAGATGCATATGGGTTCTTTTTTTGTTACTTTTTTTGACTGTGCTGTGTTTTCCTTGCTTTTTGGGCTCTTCTCTAGCTGAGGCTCATGGTCTCTAGGCTCTAGTTGTAGCACACAGGCTTAAGTGCTCAGAGGCATATGGGGTCCTTCCGGAACAGGGATTGAGCCCATGTCTCTCCCACTGGCCAGTGGATTCTGAGCCACATTGAGCCACCAGGGAAACCCCTAAATGTGTATAGGTTCTGACATCATGAATAGAATCATCAGAAATAAAATGATGATCTTTTAAGTTAACTGAGTTATCAGACTCATCATTATATCAAAGATTATCCTAATTAGTCAATTAATGACTTAGGAGATAAAAAGAAAAAAAAGTCAGTGCTAATTGGCACTGTTTAATTGGAAAGCAATTACTTTGTGTGTCTATCCAATGATTATGTATCAATTTTTATAAGAATTGGCCTATAATTTTCTACCTACACATTCAAGGGATCAACGTATCTGTCAAGACATAAGAGAGAGATTATAGAGTGATCTGAATAACAGCAAGGTCTTGTAGCCATAGGCGGCTCTAGAGGTAAAGAACCTGCCTGCCAATGCCAGAGATGAGAGAGATGCGGGTTCGATCCCTGGTCGTAGAAGATCTCCTGGAGGAGGAAATGGCGACCTACTCCAGTATTCTTGCCTAGAGAATCCCATGGACAGAGGAGCTTGGCGGGCTATAGTCCTTAGGGTCACAGAGAGTCAAACACAACTGAAGTGATTTAGTACGTACACAGACTGGGTTTAAATAATGGACAGTCATTTATTTGCTGTGTGACAATGGGAAGATTACTTAACCTCCCTGTGTCTCATTTTCCACATCTATAATAGAGAAACTTCAGGAATATTAACTAATTCACTCATAACACTTACAGTTGTGCCTGACTCATAAGAAATGCTACAATATTATTATCATCATTAACAGAAAGGTGTTTTTTTTGGCTGAACAGCATGTAGGATCTTAGTTCCCCAACCAGGGACCAAAACCCTGCCATGGAAGCATGGTGTTTTAACCACTGGACCACCAGGAAAATCCCCAAACAAATTTATTAAAATATTTTCCAAATCAAATTAATAACAAAGATTCAGAAGGAAATGTTAAGAAAATAAATTTGTCTTTACATCAAATGTAGAAATTTAAAACATACTTGTTGACTAGCTAACTATTACATACTGGCTTACGCTATGTCTTTATTTTTAGTGATTAGGCTGAGAAACCTTTGTTAGTTATTTGGTTATTAGCTTTACACAGTTGCTATACGGTCTCGAAGCTTGCTAGTTTTCTGTTATATGTGACAGAGATAAATTGATGCTTTTTTGGGTTTCTCAAATAAAAGATTATCCTAATTAGTCAATTAATGACTTAGGAGATAAAAAGAAAAAGTCAGTGCTAATTGGCACTGTTTAATTGGAAAGCAATTACTTTGTGTGTCTATCCAATGATTATGTATCAATTTTTATAAGAATTGGCCTATAATTTTCTACCTACACATTCAAGGGATCAACGTATCTGTCAAGACATAAGAGAGAGATTATAGAGTGATCTGAATAACAGCAAGGTCTTGTAGCCATAGGCGGCTCTAGAGGTAAAGAACCTGCCTGCCAATGCCAGAGATGAGAGAGATGCGGGTTCGATCCCTGGTCGTAGAAGATCTCCTGGAGGAGGAAATGGCGACCTACTCCAGTATTCTTGCCTAGAGAATCCCATGGACAGAGGAGCTTGGCGGGCTATAGTCCTTAGGGTCACAGAGAGTCAAACACAACTGAAGTGATTTAGTACGTACACAGACTGGGTTTAAATAATGGACAGTCATTTATTTGCTGTGTGACAATGGGAAGATTACTTAACCTCCCTGTGTCTCATTTTCCACATCTATAATAGAGAAACTTCAGGAATATTAACTAATTCACTCATAACACTTACAGTTGTGCCTGACTCATAAGAAATGCTACAATATTATTATCATCATTAACAGAAAGGTGTTTTTTTTGGCTGAACAGCATGTAGGATCTTAGTTCCCCAACCAGGGACCAAAACCCTGCCATGGAAGCATGGTGTTTTAACCACTGGACCACCAGGAAAATCCCCAAACAAATTTATTAAAATATTTTCCAAATCAAATTAATAACAAAGATTCAGAAGGAAATGTTAAGAAAATAAATTTGTCTTTACATCAAATGTAGAAATTTAAAACATACTTGTTGACTAGCTAACTATTACATACTGGCTTACGCTATGTCTTTATTTTTAGTGATTAGGCTGAGAAACCTTTGTTAGTTATTTGGTTATTAGCTTTACACAGTTGCTATACGGTCTCGAAGCTTGCTAGTTTTCTGTTATATGTGACAGAGATAAATTGATGCTGTTTTTGTTTGGATTTCTCAAATAAAACATTTCATTTTTTTGTTTACACATGCTTTCAAGATACAAAAGAATGCACAAATGATATTGATAGAACCTATTTTGATATTAACATGAAGGAATGAAGTGAAGTCTCTCATTGTGTCCAACTCTTTGCAACTCATGGACAAGCCATGGAATTCTCTAGGCAAGAATACTTAAGTGGGTAGCCTTACCCTTTTCCAGAGGATCTTCTCAACTCAGGGATAAAACCCAAGTTTCCGGCATTGCAGACAAATCCTTTACCTCTGAGCCACCAGGAAAGCCCAAGAATATTGGAGTGTGTAGCCTATCCTTTCTCCAGGGGATTTTTCCAACCCAGGAATTGAACCAGGGTCTCCTGCATTGCTGGCAGATTCTTTACCAGCTGAGCTACAAGGGAATGTGGTTAAATAAGGCCACTAAATCTCTACAGGTTAAATCAGATAGTTAAACACTTAAATAAAAATTTTCTTGAATTGTAACATAGCTTCATTTTAACATTTTACATTTTCTTCAATAAGACACAATATTGCTGGCACTATATTAATTAATGCTACATCTAGAGCAAATATGTCATTTTCTTAAATCTTATTTCCTCAGCCAAAGCTCACTAGGTAAACCTAGGTATTAAGACTTAATGGGTTTTCATATAAATCAGTAGTGATGGCCCTCTGCACACAAAAGTTAACCCTGACCTCTTAAGAGCACAGCTGTAAACTTTTTAATTTTACTAATGTCTATAAATTGCACTGAACTTTATCACTTGATCCTTCATGTCTCAATGGCCTATATATGTGAAGTATCATGAATGATGAGGGAACAAACTTTAGTTTCTTTGACTTACCCTTAATATATGTGAATGTAACACTAATGAGATTTGCTCTCATTTCATCTAGCTTGTACTATTTCATTTACATGTGTGTGTGTGGAGGCATAGGCTAGGACTAGCTAAACATATCTTTTTCTCTGGTGCTTTTGATTGAATATATCTTTTCTGCATGTTGGTCTTTTTTGTTCATTTGAAAGTCTGCGAGTACGTAGGACTTATATCCCTACCTTCACAACAATCATACAGAGATGAGGTTAAATAATATGTCTGTGGCCGCTTACGCAGATAACCGATGAGCAGAACTACGACTGAAATCCATTTTTCTGGGGCTTCAAGTCTTATCTACTATTAATAAAATGTATTACTCTGCATCTTTGGCCTGATACTAAGAAGTCTATATTAAGCAAGTCAAAAAGAAAAGGTTTTTAATGTATTAAATAATGCTAGTAAGAGTAGGTAACAGAGAATGTAAATTGGTAACTATCCCAAGTTTCTCTAGGCCCATTCGACCCCAACTCAGGGATAAAACCCAAGTTTCCGGCCTTGCAGACAAATCCTTTACCTCTGAGCCACCAGGAAAGCCCAAGAATATTGGAGTGTGTAGCCTATCCTTTCTCCAGGGGATTTTTCCAACCCAGGAATTGAACCAGGGTCTCCTGCATTGCTGGCAGATTCTTTACCAGCTGAGCTACAAGGGAATGTGGTTAAATAAGGCCACTAAATCTCTACAGGTTAAATCAGATAGTTAAACACTTAAATAAAAATTTTCTTGAATTGTAACATAGCTTCATTTTAACATTTTACATTTTCTTCAATAAGACACAATATTGCTGGCACTATATTAATTAATGCTACATCTAGAGCAAATATGTCATTTTCTTAAATCTTATTTCCTCAGCCAAAGCTCACTAGGTAAACCTAGGTATTAAGACTTAATGGGTTTTCATATAAATCAGTAGTGATGGCCCTCTGCACACAAAAGTTAACCCTGACCTCTTAAGAGCATAGCTGTTAACTTTTTATTTTACTAATGTCTATAAATTGCACTGAACTTTATCACTTGATCCTTCATGTCTCAATGGCCTATATATGTGAAGTATCATGAATGATGAGGGAACAAACTTTAGTTTCTTTGACTTACCCTTAATATATGTGAATGTAACACTAATGAGATTTGCTCTCATTTCATCTAGCTTGTACTATTTCATTTACATGTGTGTGTGTGGAGGCATAGGCTAGGACTAGCTAAACATATCTTTTTCTCTGGTGCTTTTGATTGAATATATCTTTTCTGCATGTTGGTCTTTTTTGTTCATTTGAAAGTCTGCGAGTACGTAGGACTTATATCCCTACCTTCACAACAATCATACAGAGATGAGGTTAAATAATATGTCTGTGGCCGCTTACGCAGATAACCGATGAGCAGAACTACGACTGAAATCCATTTTTCTGGGGCTTCAAGTCTTATCTACTATTAATAAAATGTATTACTCTGCATCTTTGGCCTGATACTAAGAAGTCTATATTAAGCAAGTCAAAAAGAAAAGGTTTTTTTTAATGTATTAAATAATGCTAGTAAGAGTAGGTAACAGAGAATGTAAATTGGTATCATTTCTATAGGGCCTTTAATGATTTTTTAAAGAAAAAAATTTTAATCATATTACTGTTTCAAAATAATTATAAAAGTTTTAAAGTATATATTTGTTGGTCCAGCAGTCAATATTCAGGTAAAATGATGTTCACTGCAGCTTTGATTTTAAGAGCAAAATTATTATAGAGCCTTTCAAAAGAATGAAATAGACCTATATGGAATGGCATGAAAATTTATATTTTAAGCATAAGCTATCTTTGCAGAACATCATGTAAAATATTTCTTTATAATTTTAAAAAAAAGGATATCGATGTGTGAGAGACTATGTATGTGCGTATCAGTGTGTGTCTGTGTGCATCTGTGTAAAATATATATCCCAAAGCTTTAACAGCAAATTTCAAGGCGTGAATTGTGAACTGGTAGAAGAGAGAGAAAGTAGGAAACCTTCAATTACTGGTTTATATAATTTACAGTGCTTGGGTTTTCACAAATATGCAGCTATCAATGTTATAACTGAACATAAATAAAGATGCAAGCACACAAAAAATGTTAAATGTATTAGATAAGACGTAATTTTCCAGGTTGTAGCATATCCCAGTTTTCTCACATGAGTACTCAAGACCATATACCTTGAAACAAAAAATGGGCAGCTCTGGCCAGTATAAGGTCATCTCTAAGCCTAAACACTACAACTGATGGAGACAAATATCACATTTTAACATACAACAAAAAATGTTAAGTCACAGCATTTGATTCATAATGTCAAAATCTCTCCAGGCCCAGTCAATCAATCCCAGGTTCATTTCATTCTCAGAATTTCATCCACATTTGCCTGAGATTTTTAAATTGAATAATAGACTGACTGTGTGAACAAAACGCATGCATTTCTTTTATACTTTTTAAATAGCAATGCAATCTAGGGAGACCCTGATGAGGAAGCAGGGGGGCCAGTGGCAGCTGGAGAATGGGTGTTGTGTGAGATAGGGACTTAATGAGATAAGGGAATATGTATTTTTATGAAAGGAAAAAACTTCATAACATTTTTCATAGGAAACATACACAAGAATAATGGAATAGATTATATCTCATGAAATGTGGCCCACAGTAAGTTACTGTTGCATGTCTTCCTCCCATAGAAAAGGAATGAATTGGAGACATTCACTTATAATGAAAATTGTCTGTATTTTTCTCAATTGAGAGAGTTCATTGAGACTTCATAGAGTAGTTTTATTACATATTACATGGGAAGGAAAAAACACATTTTTTTGTCCCAATAACAACCTTTTATCAGACACAACAATACACCTCCGAAGCAGTTGTATCAAAAAGAAACTGCTGCAGATTGAAATAGTCAAAGTAGAGTTTCTTTTCCAAGTGGCCTTCACTGCAGCTTGCAGCAGAGGAAGCAATGGCCTATCCTGGGGGAAAACTGAAGCACCCCCTTCTACGACCTACCATGGTGCAGCTTCTCCTGTGTGTGAATGTGTGTGTGCTTGCTGCTGTTCTTGTTTGTTGCCAGCTCTCCAAACTGTGTATTAAAAGAGAAGAAAAAGGAGAGAGAAAAAGACTGTAACCCCTCTGCTATGTAGTGGTCATGCTCTGAAGGCTTTGAAAACACAGCAGTCAGCTGATGTGGAAAGATAGGACAGATGCTGCATGTTAACTCTTTTTCAGTCTTACCAAGGCTCCTGGCATCTCCTGTTTTATTGCAACCTGTCAGCTCACCCACATTTGAAAGGTGCCCCCACATCTTCTAGGTTCTCCTTCTCAAGCAGTGGTCATGTTTCCTCTTTTGAGCTGTTGCAAACACTTCTGAGCATGGCTTTTAAGAGCCCTTTTTTTTTTGTAAAACTTCTTTTAACAACATTTTTCTGAAGCTCCTACTCAAGCAATACTAAATGACAGCATTTCAACTAAAACCACTCCTTACACTGATAATTCAATTTTAGTTTATGTTGAATCCTCCTTAGCAACACTGACATATGATAGATTCTGGTTTTATGAACGCTTTTGTTTGTTCCCAGCATTGGAATGAAGTCTTATTATTATTGCTTTATCCTGAGAAACATTCTGTGATTTCCTCTTTGTCCAGGGATTCTTTGGGAGATGCATTTTAAGTTATTTTTCTTATTTATTTCTGATACCTGGGATCACATTCATACCATGTGGATCTTAAATGCTCTACTTTGTGAAATTTATTTAAATTTTCTTTGAGGCTAAGTATGTGAGCAATTCTGACAAATCTTCCATGACTCTAAGAAAAGAATTCATATTCTTTCTTTGCTTGGTACAATGTTATAGTTTCAAATACTTACTATCAAACAGTGGAATGACATCAAGTTGTATCAAAAGAAACTGCTTGGGCAGATTTTGACACAACAATACACCTCCGAAGCAGTTGTATCAAAAGAAACTGCTGCAGATTGAAATAGTCAAAGTAGAGTTTCTTTTCCAAGTGGCCTTCACTGCAGCTTGCAGCAGAGGAAGCAATGGCCTATCCTGGGGGAAAACTGAAGCACCCCCTTCTACGACCTACCATGGTGCAGCTTCTCCTGTGTGTGAATGTGTGTGTGCTTGCTGCTGTTCTTGTTTGTTGCCAGCTCTCCAAACTGTGTATTAAAAGAGAAGAAAAAGGAGAGAGAAAAAGACTGTAACCCCTCTGCTATGTAGTGGTCATGCTCTGAAGGCTTTGAAAACACAGCAGTCAGCTGATGTGGAAAGATAGGACAGATGCTGCATGTTAACTCTTTTTCAGTCTTACCAAGGCTCCTGGCATCTCCTGTTTTATTGCAACCTGTCAGCTCACCCACATTTGAAAGGTGCCCCCACATCTTCTAGGTTCTCCTTCTCAAGCAGTGGTCATGTTTCCTCTTTTGAGCTGTTGCAAACACTTCTGAGCATGGCTTTTAAGAGCCCTTTTTTTTTTGTAAAACTTCTTTTAACAACATTTTTCTGAAGCTCCTACTCAAGCAATACTAAATGACAGCATTTCAACTAAAACCACTCCTTACACTGATAATTCAATTTTAGTTTATGTTGAATCCTCCTTAGCAACACTGACATATGATAGATTCTGGTTTTATGAACGCTTTTGTTTGTTCCCAGCATTGGAATGAAGTCTTATTATTATTGCTTTATCCTGAGAAACATTCTGTGATTTCCTCTTTGTCCAGGGATTCTTTGGGAGATGCATTTTAAGTTATTTTTCTTATTTATTTCTGATACCTGGGATCACATTCATACCATGTGGATCTTAAATGCTCTACTTTGTGAAATTTATTTAAATTTTCTTTGAGGCTAAGTATGTGAGCAATTCTGACAAATCTTCCATGACTCTAAGAAAAGAATTCATATTCTTTCTTTGCTTGGTACAATGTTATAGTTTCAAATACTTACTATCAAACAGTGGAATGACATCAAGTAGTAGGAAGCAAAATGGTTTTGATCTCTGTAGACTTACGAGAAACTAACTGGCAAAATCCTACCTCTATATAATAATGTGTAAATGAGAATTTCTATCTCCTAATTTGTTCTAGAACAAAAGTCTTTCTTTTCTAAAGTTTACCAAAAAGTCAAAGGTGATTCAGATCACTGGTGTAATTCTCCTGTATTTCTTCTGCAGTTAGGTAGATCACAATCACACCCAGGACAAGACACAACTAATGTGTTGGAAAGATGAAGCTTCTCTCTAAGGGCACCAGAGACTTTGTAGGTGGCCATTAAACCCTAACAGTCACCAGTCAATCCTAAAGGAAATCAACCCTGAATATTCATCAGAAGGACTGAAGCTGAAGCTCCAATAATTTGGTGCTGAGCAAAGAGACGATTCATTGGAAAAGACCCTGATGCTGAGAAAGATTGAGGGCAGGAGGAGAAGGGGGAGACAGAGGATGAGATGGTCTAATGGCATCATTAACTCAATGGACATGAGTTTGACAAACTCAGGGAGATGGTGAAGGGCAGAAAAGCCTGGTGTGTTGCAGTCCATGGGGTCACAAAGAGTCAGACATGCCTTAGCGACTGAACAACCACCATTAAACCCTAGAGAGGAAAGCCTTCTTTGTTGCCACTGATCACTTGCTGGCGAGGAATGAGAAAAGAAGACTACAGTGTTTTTAAGGAGAGCATGGAAAACCTCAGAACCTAGTAGAATAGTTAAAGGACGCCAAGTTTTCCTGACACAAAAAGAACATGTGATTACTTTCCTCTCATGCCAACTCAGAGGACATTTTCCATTTTCAACTCTAAGACATTCCACAACTGGTCTCCTAAGACTGCAAACCCTCCTTACATGTTTCTCTCTATATTATAATGCAAACTTCTTGAGGTCATGAGTTTCATCTTTGAGCATGTTATATACAAGACTGATCACAGAGCTGTTGCTAATTAGTGGTTTTATATCATCATCAGTAAGTGTAGCTGTGTATCTACCGGACTCTAAGAAAAGAATTCATATTCTTTCTTTGCTTGGTACAATGTTATAGTTTCAAATACTTACTATCAAACAGTGGAATGACATCAAGTAGTAGGAAGCAAAATGGTTTTGATCTCTGTAGACTTACGAGAAACTAACTGGCAAAATCCTACCTCTATATAATAATGTGTAAATGAGAATTTCTATCTCCTAATTTGTTCTAGAACAAAAGTCTTTCTTTTCTAAAGTTTACCAAAAAGTCAAAGGTGATTCAGATCACTGGTGTAATTCTCCTGTATTTCTTCTGCAGTTAGGTAGATCACAATCACACCCAGGACAAGACACAACTAATGTGTTGGAAAGATGAAGCTTCTCTCTAAGGGCACCAGAGACTTTGTAGGTGGCCATTAAACCCTAACAGTCACCAGTCAATCCTAAAGGAAATCAACCCTGAATATTCATCAGAAGGACTGAAGCTGAAGCTCCAATAATTTGGTGCTGAGCAAAGAGACGATTCATTGGAAAAGACCCTGATGCTGAGAAAGATTGAGGGCAGGAGGAGAAGGGGGAGACAGAGGATGAGATGGTCTAATGGCATCATTAACTCAATGGACATGAGTTTGACAAACTCAGGGAGATGGTGAAGGGCAGAAAAGCCTGGTGTGTTGCAGTCCATGGGGTCACAAAGAGTCAGACATGCCTTAGCGACTGAACAACCACCATTAAACCCTAGAGAGGAAAGCCTTCTTTGTTGCCACTGATCACTTGCTGGCGAGGAATGAGAAAAGAAGACTACAGTGTTTTTAAGGAGAGCATGGAAAACCTCAGAACCTAGTAGAATAGTTAAAGGACGCCAAGTTTTCCTGACACAAAAAGAACATGTGATTACTTTCCTCTCATGCCAACTCAGAGGACATTTTCCATTTTCAACTCTAAGACATTCCACAACTGGTCTCCTAAGACTGCAAACCCTCCTTACATGTTTCTCTCTATATTATAATGCAAACTTCTTGAGGTCATGAGTTTCATCTTTGAGCATGTTATATACAAGACTGATCACAGAGCTGTTGCTAATTAGTGGTTTTATATCATCATCATTGTTACCATTTTAAGTGTAGCTGTGTATCTACCGGACAGTTCGCATTTATAGGACAGATAAATGGAGAACACTTACTTACTCTACAAACAAGGTCTGTCCAGGGCTTATTATATTTCTCATTCCTTAAAGTTCCATCAATGTAACATAGGACATTCCAGAAACACACACAATTTTATAAAGTAGAAAATGCAGTCTAAGCCAGATAAAAATGAATGTAAGTTTCTTTCCTGGATTTCCCTCTTAAGGACATATTCAAACAGGATGTGTGTCCTGCTGCCTCTCCAGCATCGCCCCACCTTCACAAACCAGTGGATTGAGAGACTTCTCCCATTAACATCCACTTTCAGGGTCTACCTACAGTTTGGTCTCTTACTCTCATCTGCACCCTTTCTTTCCTGTACATAAGTGAAATGAAAATAAAACAGATTATTCAATGCTAATAATTATCTTATAGCTATAAATTATATACTGAGACACAACTTACAGAAAATCAGCTTACTCAAATGATACATTATTCTTTTAGTAAAATCCTTTTTTAGTTTCACTTACAGGTTTGCTGCGCTTCCCAGGAGGTGCTGATGGTACAGAACCTACCTGCTAATGCAGGAGATGCGGACAAGAGACTCAGGTTCTATCCATGAGGGGTGAAGCCTGGTGGGCTACAATCCACAGGGTAGTGAAGACTCAGACATGCTTCAAGTGACTTAGTGGTAGCAACAGAGGTTTGCTAGAGTCTTTTGAAATCCATGGTTCCAGGAAATTCTGGATTATTTTGACTTTCAGATATATGTCAACAGAGTTTTCTGTTTCTTTAACCCTAGAAAAAAAGGAAAGCCTTCTTTGTTGCCACTGATCACTTGCTGGCGAGGAATGAGAAAAGAAGACTACAGTGTTTTTAAGGAGAGCATGGAAAACCTCAGAACCTAGTAGAATAGTTAAAGGACGCCAAGTTTTCCTGACACAAAAAGAACATGTGATTACTTTCCTCTCATGCCAACTCAGAGGACATTTTCCATTTTCAACTCTAAGACATTCCACAACTGGTCTCCTAAGACTGCAAACCCTCCTTACATGTTTCTCTCTATATTATAATGCAAACTTCTTGAGGTCATGAGTTTCATCTTTGAGCATGTTATATACAAGACTGATCACAGAGCTGTTGCTAATTAGTGGTTTTATATCATCATCATTGTTACCATTTTAAGTGTAGCTGTGTATCTACCGGACAGTTCGCATTTATAGGACAGATAAATGGAGAACACTTACTTACTCTACAAACAAGGTCTGTCCAGGGCTTATTATATTTCTCATTCCTTAAAGTTCCATCAATGTAACATAGGACATTCCAGAAACACACACAATTTTATAAAGTAGAAAATGCAGTCTAAGCCAGATAAAAATGAATGTAAGTTTCTTTCCTGGATTTCCCTCTTAAGGACATATTCAAACATGATGTGTGTCCTGCTGCCACTCAGCATCGCCCCACCTTCACAAACCAGTGGATTGAGAGACTTCTCCCATTAACATCCACTTTCAGGGTCTACCTACAGTTTGGTCTCTTACTCTCATCTGCACCCTTTCTTTCCTGTACATAAGTGAAATGAAAATAAAACAGATTATTCAATGCTAATAATTATCTTATAGCTATAAATTATATACTGAGACACAACTTACAGAAAATCAGCTTACTCAAATGATACATTATTCTTTTAGTAAAATCCTTTTTTAGTTTCACTTACAGGTTTGCTGCGCTTCCCAGGAGGTGCTGATGGTAAAGAACCTACCTGCTAATGCAGGAGATGCGGACAAGAGACTCAGGTTCTATCCATGAGGGGTGAAGCCTGGTGGGCTACAATCCACAGGGTAGTGAAGACTCAGACATGCTTCAAGTGACTTAGTGGTAGCAACAGAGGTTTGCTAGAGTCTTTTGAAATCCATGGTTCTAGGAAATTCTGGATTATTTTTGACTGGATCCAGATATATGTCAACAGAGTTTTCTGTTTCTTTTGTGGGTTTTATTTTGGTTATTCACTTCACTGCAGGTACCTGGAGATCATTTGATTAAATTTTAGACACCTGATACTGCAACAAATACAATTAAATTATATTACTAAGAAAGAACAAACATCACTAATGATCAAGTGAGATACCACTGATTCTGAGATGAACTCTCAAGTCAATGTTCAAATGTGAAAGCATCTGTGACATACAAATGATGAAATTCAGAAGCGAGTATTTTCTAGGCTGCCGTGCAGAAACTTCAGGACTAGTTTTACTAGGACCATGGCTTAGATCAGCCTAATGCCCTCCACTTTCATAATCTACCCTTTCTAATTTCTGGATCAACTTCACCATAGCCGGGAATACAGAATGATTACTGCCCCACCAGTCGTGAGGCCTAGTAAATCTCGCATCCTTAATCAGGGCTAATAGGAGGAGTCGGTGTCCTTAGAACTCACGGTTTTCCCTTTCTGATCATAATGCTAGTTTGTTTGCTTTTAACAACTTTACTTCTGTTTTCCAACCTGACGTGCCAGTCTCTTCCTGGACCTTGAGACTGTACAAAGGCCAGACTGGCGTCGTAGTTTGTTTGGGCTGCTCTGAGAGAAATACCTTAGATTGGGTGGCTCCCTTATTTTTCTGGAGCCTAGAAGTCTTTGGGGCACTGGAATCACTTGGAGACTTCAAAGTGAATAAAATCAGATTATTCAATGCTAATAATTATCTTATAGCTATAAATTATATACTGAGACACAACTTACAGAAAATCAGCTTACTCAAATGATACATTATT
Organism: Tragulus kanchil; assembly: GCA_022376925.1. Classification (NCBI taxonomy): domain Eukaryota; kingdom Metazoa; phylum Chordata; class Mammalia; order Artiodactyla; family Tragulidae; genus Tragulus; species Tragulus kanchil. The sequence continues at coordinate 70,923,982 of JAIOJX010000031.1, read as the reverse complement.
CTTTTAGTAAAATCCTTTTTTAGTTTCACTTACAGGTTTGCTGCGCTTCCCAGGAGGTGCTGATGGTAAAGAACCTACCTGCTAATGCAGGAGATGCGGACAAGAGACTCAGGTTCTATCCATGAGGGGTGAAGCCTGGTGGGCTACAATCCACAGGGTAGTGAAGACTCAGACATGCTTCAAGTGACTTAGTGGTAGCAACAGAGGTTTGCTAGAGTCTTTTGAAATCCATGGTTCTAGGAAATTCTGGATTATTTTTGACTGGATCCAGATATATGTCAACAGAGTTTTCTGTTTCTTTTGTGGGTTTTATTTTGGTTATTCACTTCACTGCAGGTACCTGGAGATCATTTGATTAAATTTTAGACACCTGATACTGCAACAAATACAATTAAATTATATTACTAAGAAAGAACAAACATCACTAATGATCAAGTGAGATACCACTGATTCTGAGATGAACTCTCAAGTCAATGTTCAAATGTGAAAGCATCTGTGACATACAAATGATGAAATTCAGAAGCGAGTATTTTCTAGGCTGCCGTGCAGAAACTTCAGGACTAGTTTTACTAGGACCATGGCTTAGATCAGCCTAATGCCCTCCACTTTCATAATCTACCCTTTCTAATTTCTGGATCAACTTCACCATAGCCGGGAATACAGAATGATTACTGCCCCACCAGTCGTGAGGCCTAGTAAATCTCGCATCCTTAATCAGGGCTAATAGGAGGAGTCGGTGTCCTTAGAACTCACGGTTTTCCCTTTCTGATCATAATGCTAGTTTGTTTGCTTTTAACAACTTTACTTCTGTTTTCCAACCTGACGTGCCAGTCTCTTCCTGGACCTTGAGACTGTACAAAGGCCAGACTGGCGTCGTAGTTTGTTTGGGCTGCTCTGAGAGAAATACCTTAGATTGGGTGGCTCACAAACAAAGAAACTTATTCTGTTCTGGAGCCTAGAAGTCTTGGGGGTTCTGGGGCACTGCTGACAGCCCTCTCTAGACTGTAGACTGCAGAGCTTTTCTATCTGACATGCAGAGAGCAGAGAAGGGAAGTCAACTCTCTCCTGACCTTATAAGGGCCCTAATCCTGTTTAAGGTGGCTCCATCCTCATGATTTCACATCACTTTAATTACTTCCCAAAGGCCTCATTTACTGGGACTCCCAAGTAAAGAATCTGCCTGCCAATGCAAGAGAAGTAAGAGACTCGGATTTGATCCCAGGGTTGAGAAGATCTCCTAGAGGAGGGCATAGCAACACATTCTAGTATTCATGCCTGGAGAATGCCACAGACAGGAGAGCCTTCTGGGTTATGGTCCATAGGGTCACAGAGTCAGATATGACTGAAGCGACTTAGCATGTACATACAATGTATACACACATGCATGCACAACCTGAGTTTAGACTCCTAATTGCCGCTGATCAGCTGTGAGATGTAAGAGAAGTTTTCTCGTTTCTCTGAGACTCAGTTTCCCCTTGTAAACCAAGGGCTGTCACCTGCCTGTGTGTATCACTCTAGTGCAACAGGGAATCAAAACAAAATAACATAGTAAATGTGACAGACCCTGTAAACTTTAAATTGCTGCTGCGTACCTGACAGAGAAAAACAACAATCATTTTCCTGGGGACTGTCTCATCTAATGATGTGCATTTTGTATTCCTTTCCTTTTTCTCTCCTGGCTCTACTACTGTGAGTAGCTCTGGACACTTCAGGATCTGATGACCTTGCCTAAGGGTGGTTGTGCCTGAACTAACGCTGGATTCACAGACTGACAGTTCTCCCCGAGGAGCTAATTTTAAATTAGGAATAGATGGGGGGAAATGGTGAGAATGTCTGAATCTCGGAGAAGCAAACAGAAAGCTTCCATGTGCCAGTTCAAGACTGAGATTGAAAACGGTGTCCTTGATCCACACACCCCTCTCCCAACACACTTAATTCTGAAAAACACTTCAATTGTGTGCTATTCTACAGCCTGAACAATAAAATCAGACTGTTCATGCACAGAGTGCTTGCACATCTAAGAAACAGACCCATTGTGCATTTTTATTCATTTTACCCATATTTTTCTATAAAGTCTATTTGTATGTAGGAAATGCCCAGTATTTCGGCTGTTTCACTGAATGATCTTTTAAGCAATGGTCAATCCTCTTTGTGTTACGCTTACAGGGATCCTTAAATTTCCTAAACTAAAGGGGAGAATCTGTTATTTAGCTAGGAAATCTGTTCACCTTAATACAGATTTTATACTTCTTTTCAAATCCCAGTCTGGGCTTTCCTTTTTCTGGTTTTCAGAAGTCAAGAAGCACTTATTTCTAACGAAGCTGTGAATGCAGGGCATATCTCTATTACTAAAGGCAAACAGCATCTTTCTTATATAATAGGAATATGAGTCATCAACTCTAAATCTGATCTGGTCCTAATTCAATTAAATTATTACATTCTTGCCTTGCACTGATTTTCTTGCCTACAAAAAACCATGCAATGAATGTGTTAAATGGTCATTTTAAAATAGTGTGCGCATTCAAAGAGGGAGAAAAAAAACACAATTTAATGCTAAAAAGGGGAATAAATTGCTAATCTTTTTTTTTTTTTTAACAAATGGCCAGGAGGGTTATAATGTATTAGATTTTTTTTTTCCAGAGGTAATCTTAGATGTGGAGTGAATGAAGTGAAGTCTCTTATCAATCCATAACATCTGCCGCAGTGTCAAGTGATGAAATGGGCGACTCCGGAGCCCAAGACAGCTGGGACGGCTTTCTTAATGCAGGAGGGTATTGTGCAAACAAACAGACACTGATACGGTCTATGGTTGTCACAATTATTCAGGCTGGTGATACATCTTCCTGTATTAGCTGCTTGAGCAGTCCTATTTCTTTTAAAAGTAAACTACTGTATAACAATCACCATCCTGGCCTGTGAGTCAGTGGGTCCAAATAGAATAAATACTCTAAAAACAAAAGAATAAATATAAATTAAATTTTATCACCAGAGCAATAAACTGAAAAACAGATGCAAGATGAAACAAAACAAGACAGAACATGTAGAGTAACAGGGAGGGGAGAGGAGAAGCAAAATAAATAAATAAATAGACACTCAAAACACTACTTAAAAAAAAACAACTAGGAATTAATAAGACTTTCCTTTAAGCTTCATCACGCTAGGGATGCATGTGTATTTTAAGTGAAAGGTATGAAACACAGTTAGTGAAGCTAATTTTAATTAATTCATGTTTCTGCTGAGGTCTGTGATCAGCATTACAGGAATGGTTATTAAATATGATGGGCCAAAGTTTTAAGCATAAAGAAAGGTTTTATAAAATTAAGAAAAGTATTAATTCAATAATTTATTATTTACATAAATCTATATCTAAAGAAGCTACAGAATTCAATTACAAGTGGAAGCTTGACTTCATCCAGATAAGCTTGCTGGTGGGTATGGAAATGTTCTGATTCTAATTGGAAATTTTACAGCCTGTGCATGACTTCCAGCACTAATATTACACAACACATTCTCAGATATATAGTCTACTTTTTGGATAAACAATCTGGAACCCACTGCAAGAATTATTATACATTTAAGTTCTCTGTGCATTGGGCACTAAGAATCACTAAGCAAGACCGTTTTTATAAGCCCTCAAAGCTCATTTGCATGCTAAGTGTCCCACTCTGTGTGACCCTGTATTGTAGCCCACCAGGCTCCTGTGTCCATGGGATTCTCCAGACAAGAATACTAGAATAGGTTGCCATTCCTTTCTCCAGAGGATCTTCCTGACCCAGGGATCAAACCTGTGTCTCCTTCACTGGTAGGTAGCTTTTTCACACTAGTGCCACCAAAGCTCACTTGGTCTCATTTAATAACTGTGTTAACATGAAGAGTACTATTGAAAAGGTAAAGGTTTTCCTAGCAGGCCATGTGCTTTGGGCTCTGTGTTTATCATGTTAAGCTGCATCTTTCTCTGTCATCAATATCCCTATGGTGGTATACAAAGTAAGCTAGTTTCTGTTGAAGCTACCTGAGGACTAAACAAAAGTGGGAAATTAAATCCAAGTTACTCAACTTTGACTGAGACATACTGGTTCTTAATAATAAGGATTAACAAATCCCAAATATCCATACAGATTTTTTATTTTAAATTTTAATAAATGAATTTTACTGGAATGAATTTTGTAACACATTTTTTTTCTTTTTGTGTCAAGCTAAAAGCTCCAAAATGCCTAAATTGTTGTTTCTAAAAGGATGAAACACAGTTAGTGAAGCTAATTTTAATTAATTCATGTTTCTGCTGAGGTCTGTGATCAGCATTACAGGAATGGTTATTAAATATGATGGGCCAAAGTTTTAAGCATAAAGAAAGGTTTTATAAAATTAAGAAAAGTATTAATTCAATAATTTATTATTTACATAAATCTATATCTAAAGAAGCTACAGAATTCAATTACAAGTGGAAGCTTGACTTCATCCAGATAAGCTTGCTGGTGGGTATGGAAATGTTCTGATTCTAATTGGAAATTTTACAGCCTGTGCATGACTTCCAGCACTAATATTACACAACACATTCTCAGATATATAGTCTACTTTTTGGATAAACAATCTGGAACCCACTGCAAGAATTATTATACATTTAAGTTCTCTGTGCATTGGGCACTAAGAATCACTAAGCAAGACCGTTTTTATAAGCCCTCAAAGCTCATTTGCATGCTAAGTGTCCCACTCTGTGTGACCCTGTATTGTAGCCCACCAGGCTCCTGTGTCCATGGGATTCTCCAGACAAGAATACTAGAATAGGTTGCCATTCCTTTCTCCAGAGGATCTTCCTGACCCAGGGATCAAACCTGTGTCTCCTTCACTGGTAGGTAGCTTTTTCACACTAGTGCCACCAAAGCTCACTTGGTCTCATTTAATAACTGTGTTAACATGAAGAGTACTATTGAAAAGGTAAAGGTTTTCCTAGCAGGCCATGTGCTTTGGGCTCTGTGTTTATCATGTTAAGCTGCATCTTTCTCTGTCATCAATATCCCTATGGTGGTATACAAAGTAAGCTAGTTTCTGTTGAAGCTACCTGAGGACTAAACAAAAGTGGGAAATTAAATCCAAGTTACTCAACTTTGACTGAGACATACTGGTTCTTAATAATAAGGATTAACAAATCCCAAATATCCATACAGATTTTTTATTTTAAATTTTAATAAATGAATTTTACTGGAATGAATTTTGTAACACATTTTCTTGTGTGTATTCATTGATGATTAAGTCAAGTACAAGCATCAGGAAGGCTCCAAAATGCCTAAATTGTTGTTTCTAAAAGGAATGACTCCTACTTTATTCATCATTGTATATTTCTCAATATATCACACAATGCCTGGTAAATTGTAGGTATTCATCAAATGCTGATTCAATTTTTGGTTACGATGAAGCCAAAATAAACTCAACTATCTCAGAAGTCAGATCTAAATATTACAAGCATACTTCATCTCTGACAATAGGACACAGTCACTCCTTTATTCATTCAACAAATACTTGCTGAGTATCTCCAGTATGACTTGCTGAACATGTTAAAGACAAAACAGTGAAACAGTGAGCAACTCAGAAACATCTCCTGACCTCAGGAAGTTTAGAAAAGTCTCTCAGAAAAGACTGACACTAAGTTAATGCTCATGAATACCACAAAGGAGAAATTCAGGGAACCGTATCAATATGTAAAAGGAAAATTCAACCTGTTTATGGTGGTTAAATCTTCTTTGGACCCATAGGAGATTTCCCTAAGGAACTGGCCTTTTGGGTGAGGTTCAGAGAAGGAGGAGGAGTTAGACATGCAAAGGGCCTGGTCACAAGGATATAGAAAGAAAAGCATAAACAAGAAAAACCAAGGTGAATTTCTAAGCCAAAAGACAGTAGGTGCGATTAAGCACAGAGATATAGAAAGAGGAAGCATGTGCATGGAGAGAGGAGGAGTTATACAAAATCAAGCTCAAGACAGACGTATTGCACAGAGATTTAGAACTAGGAGTAATATTCAAAATAGACATCACTAAAACATGGTCATCAACCATACAGGAAAGATTCCCTATCTGGAATTCTAATGTCTAATTATAATCTTATCCCTAATAAAAATCAAATCAGTGTAGCAGCAGTTACATGGAGTGAGTAAATATGGAGTAAGGGTCAAAATCTGGGTCCTTAAGTGATGGCCTGGGGCCAAGAAGCCCAACTGGCCTGGACTTACTAGCTCAGAACTGTGATACAAACACACAAAATACAGACTTACATTATTAAAAATACTGTGTTTGTGGATATTTTTGATCATCGCAGGTTAGCTTTATCCTAACATAGTTGGCTACTGATCGGGATGATCAAAAGCATCCCCAAGGGTTTCCCTGGTGGCCTAATGGGTAAACAGTCCACCTTGCAGTGCAAGGCAGTTCGATCCCTGGCCTGGGAATATCCCATGTGCCGCGGAGTGGTCAGCTGGGTGTATCCAATTATGAGCAAGCGGTCTGGAGTGCGTGTGCCCAGAGTCGGTACTCTGCAATGAGAGCGGTTACTGCAATGGGAGGCCCACACAGGCCAAAAAAATGAAGATGGATGAAAATTTTAAAAATAAAATAAAATAAAATGTGAACTTAAAAAAAAAAAAAAAATCCCCAAGAGCAAGAAATGTGAAAAGGTAAAATGGAAGGAGAGATAAGATAGCCTTCTTAAGTGAATAATGCAAAGAAATAGAGGAAAACAATAGAATGGGAAAGACTGGAGATCTCTATAAGAAAATTTGAGATACTAAGGGAAATTTTCATGCAATGATAGGCACAATAAAGGACAGAAACGTTATGAACCTAACAGAAGCAGAAGATATTAAGATGAGGCAGAGAGAATTCAAAGAAGAACTATATAAAAAAGATCTTAATGAGCCAGATGACCACAAAGGTGTCAACACTTACCTAGAGCTAAACATCTTAGAGTGCAAAGTCAAGACACTTTAGAAGCTGGAGTCAAGATTGCTGAGAGAAATATCAATAACCTCAGGTGTACAGATGATAAAACCCTTATATCAGAAATTGAAGAGGAACTAACGATCCTCTTGATGAAGGTGAAAGAGGAGACTGAAATAGCTGCCTTAAAACTCAACATTGAAAAAATGAAGAGCATGGCAAATAATGGAAACAGAAACACACTTTATTTTCTTGGGCTCCAAAATCACTGTGATGGTGACTTCAGCCATAAAATTAAAAGACATTTTCTCCTTGGAAGAAAAGCTATGATAAAGGTAGACAGTGTATTCAAAGGCAAAAACATCAGTTTGCTGACAAAACTCTGTATAGTCAAAGCTATGATTTTCTTAGTAGTCACGTACAGATGTGAGAGTTAGACCATAAAGAATGATAAGCACCAAAGAATTGATGCCTCTGGAGTGTGGTATTGGAGAAAGCTCTTGAGAGTCCCCTGCACTGAAAGATCAGACCAGTCAATCCTAAAGGAAATCAACCCTGAACATTCATTGGAAGGACTGATGCTGCAGCTGAAGCTCGAATGCTTTGGTCACCTAATGAGAAGAGACAACTCATTGGAAAAGACCCTGAATCTGGGAAAAATAGAAGGCAGAAAGAGAAGGGAACGATAGAGGATGAGATGGTTGAATGTCATCACTGTGTCAGTGAACGTGAGTTTGAACATGCTCTGGGAGATGGTGAAAGACAAGGAAGCCTGGTGTGCCATGGCCCATGGGGTCACAGAGTTGGACATGACTGAGCAAATGAATTAAAGATCGTTGGCTACATGGCACTATCAAAATTACAACTTCTAGAGAATGACTTACCTTGCCCATAAATATTTTGGCAGTGACTATCCAAATATTCATCACCTTTCAAGATGTGATGTCTTACAAATTTTATCCCAAAGAACCATTCCCAGAAATGTTTATATAACTGCAATAAAAGGTGACTTTATATAAATTAAATGCCTGTTTATTTGTTTATGTATTTTTGACAGTCAAAAAATTATTTGACCTAAGATAGCAGACACTGGGTAGAGATCAGTGACCACAGTAAACTAGTCCTCCCAAAGAGCCACCTCCTGTTATGTCTACATAAAAAAATAATAATAATAAAAAAATAATATGACCTACAAGTAGAATTCTTTCAGCCAGTATGCGTCAGCTGTTTAACATTTGTCATCTGTCTGACTGGCTTCAGAAAACTTGGCAGAAATGGCTTGATACCATTTTGGTTGGCTACCCAACCAAAAATAATTCAATTTTTTAAAAATTAAAAAGCTGCCCAACCCACAGCACTCTCCATTTCCTTTCCCTGGCTTTACTTTCATACCTTCCCATAATGCTTCTCTTTTTATATCATACTTTGTAGCTTATTGCTTTATTATCCTGTCTGTTTACTGCATCTCCACATTGGAATAAAACATGGTGACTTCAGCCATAAAATTAAAAGACATTTTCTCCTTGGAAGAAAAGCTATGATAAAGGTAGACAGTGTATTCAAAGGCAAAAACATCAGTTTGCTGACAAAACTCTGTATAGTCAAAGCTATGATTTTCTTAGTAGTCACGTACAGATGTGAGAGTTAGACCATAAAGAATGATAAGCACCAAAGAATTGATGCCTCTGGAGTGTGGTATTGGAGAAAGCTCTTGAGAGTCCCCTGCACTGAAAGATCAGACCAGTCAATCCTAAAGGAAATCAACCCTGAACATTCATTGGAAGGACTGATGCTGCAGCTGAAGCTCGAATGCTTTGGTCACCTAATGAGAAGAGACAACTCATTGGAAAAGACCCTGAATCTGGGAAAAATAGAAGGCAGAAAGAGAAGGGAACGATAGAGGATGAGATGGTTGAATGTCATCACTGTGTCAGTGAACGTGAGTTTGAACATGCTCTGGGAGATGGTGAAAGACAAGGAAGCCTGGTGTGCCATGGCCCATGGGGTCACAGAGTTGGACATGACTGAGCAAATGAATTAAAGATCGTTGGCTACATGGCACTATCAAAATTACAACTTCTAGAGAATGACTTACCTTGCCCATAAATATTTTGGCAGTGACTATCCAAATATTCATCACCTTTCAAGATGTGATGTCTTACAAATTTTATCCCAAAGAACCATTCCCAGAAATGTTTATATAACTGCAATAAAAGGTGACTTTATATAAATTAAATGCCTGTTTATTTATTTATGTATTTTGACAGTCAAAAAATTATTTGACCTAAGATAGCAGACACTGGGTAGAGATCAGTGACCACAGTAAACTAGTCCTCCCAAAGAGCCACCTCCTGTTATGTCTACATAAAAAAATAATAATAATAAAAAAATAATATGACCTACAAGTAGAATTCTTTCAGCCAGTATGCGTCAGCTGTTTAACATTTGTCATCTGTCTGACTGGCTTCAGAAAACTTGGCAGAAATGGCTTGATACCATTTTGGTTGGCTACCCAACCAAAAATAATTCAATTTTTTAAAAATTAAAAAGCTGCCCAACCCACAGCACTCTCCATTTCCTTTCCCTGGCTTTACTTTCATACCTTCCCATAATGCTTCTCTTTTTATATCATACTTTGTAGCTTATTGCTTTATTATCCTGTCTGTTTACTGCATCTCCACATTGGAATAAAAACTAATACTCAAAGGAAAGGATATTCGTCTGCGTTATTTTGCTGATACCTTCCGAACAAGAGCCAGGATAAGATTTCTTATCCTCTTATAATTGGAAGAAATTGACAGTAAATGAGTGACAAATGTGTACCAATAATTTATACACTTGTTAATTTCCCAAATAAAATTATAAGTATTATTGTTAAAGTTAGTATATATCTTAATAACATTTCCAGCTTCATTCAGCTTATAGATGATAGGTCCAAGATTTTAATCTTAAGATAACCCAAATTCAAAACCAAAAATTATTCTAAATAGTAACACAATCCATTCATTTGCTTGTTTTAAAAATATAGACATGCATATGTAATTATAAGAACTTAAGGAGCAGAGACTATCTATTTTGTTTACAATGATATTCTCAGGGCTTTAAATATTATCATCAGAGTTAAACAGTTAATGGAGGGCTGTTGAATGAATGAACGTGTGCTTAATGGTTGAAAAGTGATTGTATTCAAAACACTGCTGAATTCTATTGGGGTACCACCTTGAGTATGTTATATAAGGTCTCAGGTCATAAAACCTTAGAATTTAAAATGGAAAATGTTATATGCAATAATATATAACAAAAGATTATAAATGCCTTCAGTACAAGAAAGAGATAGAGATGCTACCCATGTGAGAAATTCACAACAGCTTTCTTTGGAGGTGTAACAAGCGAGCCAGACATTGCAGAACAGATTGAATGCCAACACACCAAGTTCAAGTGTTCACAGGAAGTTGACGAATGATAAACAGGATAGCATGTTCAAAGATGCTGAAATGGAAACACAAGGGCAGTGCATACAGAGAATCATAAGTACTCTTGAAAAGGGTTAATTGATCCCCAAAAGGGTTAATTGTCCCCAATTGACACTGCATGCACCTATATCATCTGTGATAACTACTTATGTAGCTCCATTCTGTGGATGACCATATACAAGGGACCACTAAATCTACCCCTAGGTAGACTATCTCCATTTCCTTTCCCTGGCTTTACTTTCATACCTTCCCATAATGCTTCTCTTTTATATCATACTTTGTAGCTTATTGCTTTAATCCTGTCTGTTTACTGCATCTCCACATTGGAATAAAAACTAATACTCAAAGGAAAGGATATTCGTCTGCGTTATTTTGCTGATACCTTCCGAACAAGAGCCAGGATAAGATTTCTTATCCTCTTATAATTGGAAGAAATTGACAGTAAATGAGTGACAAATGTGTACCAATAATTTATACACTTGTTAATTTCCCAAATAAAATTATAAGTATTATTGTTAAAGTTAGTATATATCTTAATAACATTTCCAGCTTCATTCAGCTTATAGATGATAGGTCCAAGATTTTAATCTTAAGATAACCCAAATTCAAAACCAAAAATTATTCTAAATAGTAACACAATCCATTCATTTGCTTGTTTTAAAAATATAGACATGCATATGTAATTATAAGAACTTAAGGAGCAGAGACTATCTATTTTGTTTACAATGATATTCTCAGGGCTTTAAATATTATCATCAGAGTTAAACAGTTAATGGAGGGCTGTTGAATGAATGAACGTGTGCTTAATGGTTGAAAAGTGATTGTATTCAAAACACTGCTGAATTCTATTGGGGTACCACCTTGAGTATGTTATATAAGGTCTCAGGTCATAAAACCTTAGAATTTAAAATGGAAAATGTTATATGCAATAATATATAACAAAAGATTATAAATGCCTTCAGTACAAGAAAGAGATAGAGATGCTACCCATGTGAGAAATTCACAACAGCTTTCTTTGGAGGTGTAACAAGCGAGCCAGACATTGCAGAACAGATTGAATGCCAACACACCAAGTTCAAGTGTTCACAGGAAGTTGACGAATGATAAACAGGATAGCATGTTCAAAGATGCTGAAATGGAAACACAAGGGCAGTGCATACAGAGAATCATAAGTACTCTTGAAAAGGGTTAATTGATCCCCAAAAGGGTTAATTGTCCCCAATTGACACTGCATGCACCTATATCATCTGTGATAACTACTTATGTAGCTCCATTCTGTGGATGACCATATACAAGGGACCACTAAATCTACCCCTAGGTAGACTACCTAGGGCAGTCTTCCAGCTCCATTAGTAAGAATCTTACTGAGTTAATAATGTTCAAATCATTGTGCATGGGGCACCTTCACTCTAGAAAGATCTAGAATGATCCAAAATTTTGAAGTCAGTATAACAAGTTCCAGATCAATTTGTTACAATTTGTTGCATTTTGTTCTATATCAGAACTCTTAAGACAGATAGCTTTTTAAGAATTTGGAAAATCTCTTACATGTTAAAACCAAATACTGGCAATTGTTCTCCCTTCCCTTTCTTTCTAATTGCTTTTGAATCCAATATTTACAAGAGTAATTGATCTTTTCGAAAAAGAGTTTCTCCTGACTTAAAAACACAGGACGTTTCTTTAATACTTGTGATGCTATCATGAAATAACACTTCATAGACCAATATTTTCTCTTTATATAACTAATGACTTATTTGTCATAAAATATGCAGCTTGCTTAAAATCTCTCTTCAAATGGACTTGATGAAGATGAAATCTAGTACTCCAAGAAATTTCAGCCAAGCTGAGTTATTTCTGTAAAACTAACTTGGTTTTTTACATTGGCAATTATATCACCCAATTTCTATAACTGAAAATGCATTAACAGACTTAAGGAGGTATGCCTCAATTTTTCACACTGTGATTGGGAATCATTATTGAGTGGTTAAGTCAGTTTTGTAGGTGAAAACTAGTTTATTTTTCAAATGAAAGACACCATATTAGAATAACATAGAACAGAGGTGAAAAATATCAACTGCTTTGCTAAGAGAAAGCATAAGCTTTGTTTTATGAAACATTTCAAATTGTGGCTCTGTATGTTGAGTGAAGATAGATATTCTTATTTTAGGAAACAGAATAGCTTGGAAAATGCTTCATTTAGGCATCGATAATTAAGAGTGATTAGAGGGAAGAATTATTTTTCTTCTAAATAGTTACGATACTAGTGCTATGGGCCATGGAGGTCAATCACTTGGTAAAGATCTCTTCCTAGGTCTGCAATGAAATGGAAACCACTACGTAATTGATATTCTTTGAAATGTCTCCTTAAGGTGATTTTGGGCTTTTTTTTTTTTTCATACATGACAAGAGTCTTCCGCTATCTTTCTAAAACCAGAAACATATTTCTTGCTTGAAACTAGGCATAAATTTGGCTTTTCTTTCCTCAAGGGAAAAAGAGGCCACGCTGTACTGGTATCACAGACAGAATGTTTTGTTGCATTTTTTGTCTTGAAAGGTCTTATGGTACCATCGACATTAGTTGTCCTTCCAGTTTTTTTATCTCAGTCACCTTTATCAACATCAACAACTGATCACTAGGGCTTCGCATCAATTGTTCTCCCTTCCCTTTCTTTCTAATTGCTTTTGAATCCAATATTTACAAGAGTAATTGATCTTTTCGAAAAAGAGTTTCTCCTGACTTAAAAACACAGGACGTTTCTTTAATACTTGTGATGCTATCATGAAATAACACTTCATAGACCAATATTTTCTCTTTATATAACTAATGACTTATTTGTCATAAAATATGCAGCTTGCTTAAAATCTCTCTTCAAATGGACTTGATGAAGATGAAATCTAGTACTCCAAGAAATTTCAGCCAAGCTGAGTTATTTCTGTAAAACTAACTTGGTTTTTTACATTGGCAATTATATCACCCAATTTCTATAACTGAAAATGCATTAACAGACTTAAGGAGGTATGCCTCAATTTTTCACACTGTGATTGGGAATCATTATTGAGTGGTTAAGTCAGTTTTGTAGGTGAAAACTAGTTTATTTTTCAAATGAAAGACACCATATTAGAATAACATAGAACAGAGGTGAAAAATATCAACTGCTTTGCTAAGAGAAAGCATAAGCTTTGTTTTATGAAACATTTCAAATTGTGGCTCTGTATGTTGAGTGAAGATAGATATTCTTATTTTAGGAAACAGAATAGCTTGGAAAATGCTTCATTTAGGCATCGATAATTAAGAGTGATTAGAGGGAAGAATTATTTTTCTTCTAAATAGTTACGATACTAGTGCTATGGGCCATGGAGGTCAATCACTTGGTAAAGATCTCTTCCTAGGTCTGCAATGAAATGGAAACCACTACGTAATTGATATTCTTTGAAATGTCTCCTTAAGGTGATTTTGGGCTTTTTTTTTTTTTCATACATGACAAGAGTCTTCCGCTATCTTTCTAAAACCAGAAACATATTTCTTGCTTGAAACTAGGCATAAATTTGGCTTTTCTTTCCTCAAGGGAAAAAGAGGCCACGCTGTACTGGTATCACAGACAGAATGTTTTGTTGCATTTTTTGTCTTGAAAGGTCTTATGGTACCATCGACATTAGTTGTCCTTCCAGTTTTTTTATCTCAGTCACCTTTATCAACATCAACAACTGATCACTAGGGCTTCGCACTTTTTCTTTGCTAAGTTTTGGGTAAACCACCTGTTTCAAACATCACAGTCAAAAATCTATACACAGCCAAACACATTATCCCATCCATAATGTGTTTTTATACTTTTAGTTCATGTTGACTGCAAGGTTTCATTTTTTAACCATATTCTTATTTGTTCTGAATCCATTTGGGTCTTGTCATGAATCATGTCTTTTTAAAAAGTTAGTTTGAGCCTTTATATTTCTTCCTGTTTTTATCAACCTCACCAGTTGCCATTATATTTCATTGCTGAACATAATTATTACATCGTTTAGGTCTCAATAAAATGCCCATGGTGCTAAAGAATGATAGCAAGCCACTGATAAAGCCTTTTGATTAGCCACAGATAACTTCTGTAGATGTCAGCTGTGTTCACTGCTAGCATCTTTTAAACAATTCCATTCTTCAATAACTTTGTGTACTTGTTCAGTTAATTACTGCCCATACAGTCTGGAGATTGAGGTGGGCTGATGGATGTCAGTATCCTTTCAGGTTGCCAAATAAATGACTTCACAATTTCTGAGGGTGTCTAATGTAAAGCTAGTAGACTTATCTGTAACTACTTTCTAATTTGCACAAGGAAGTCCAGGTAGTCACATACCTTGTGTTGAGGGTTCCCAATGCCTTCTGCAAAACCTGCAAAAATCAATCTACCATGATTCCCAATATAATTTACTCCTATGAGATGGCCATTTTTTCAGAGATCACCTAATAGAAGACATTTGCAGTCTAAAACTATTAACAATTTAGAAAGCCTTATCATCTTAAGAAAAATGTGTTTGTTTTATTATTGCCTAGAAGACATGTTTTTGTGGAAAGAACATACTTTTAAGAAAAAGAAGATTTCAACTCTCATTCCAGATCCACATTAAGAAGACTTTCAGCTAGAAAATATTCATTAGGCTCCTAAGGTGATTTTGGGCTTTTTTTCATACATGACAAGAGTCTTCCGCTATCTTTCTAAAACCAGAAACATATTTCTTGCTTGAAACTAGGCATAAATTTGGCTTTTCTTTCCTCAAGGGAAAAAGAGGCCACGCTGTACTGGTATCACAGACAGAATGTTTTGTTGCATTTTTTGTCTTGAAAGGTCTTATGGTACCATCGACATTAGTTGTCCTTCCAGTTTTTTTATCTCAGTCACCTTTATCAACATCAACAACTGATCACTAGGGCTTCGCACTTTTTCTTTGCTAAGTTTTGGGTAAACCACCTGTTTCAAACATCACAGTCAAAAATCTATACACAGCCAAACACATTATCCCATCCATAATGTGTTTTTATACTTTTAGTTCATGTTGACTGCAAGGTTTCATTTTTTAACCATATTCTTATTTGTTCTGAATCCATTTGGGTCTTGTCATGAATCATGTCTTTTTAAAAAGTTAGTTTGAGCCTTTATATTTCTTCCTGTTTTTATCAACCTCACCAGTTGCCATTATATTTCATTGCTGAACATAATTATTACATCGTTTAGGTCTCAATAAAATGCCCATGGTGCTAAAGAATGATAGCAAGCCACTGATAAAGCCTTTTGATTAGCCACAGATAACTTCTGTAGATGTCAGCTGTGTTCACTGCTAGCATCTTTTAAACAATTCCATTCTTCAATAACTTTGTGTACTTGTTCAGTTAATTACTGCCCATACAGTCTGGAGATTGAGGTGGGCTGATGGATGTCAGTATCCTTTCAGGTTGCCAAATAAATGACTTCACAATTTCTGAGGGTGTCTAATGTAAAGCTAGTAGACTTATCTGTAACTACTTTCTAATTTGCACAAGGAAGTCCAGGTAGTCACATACCTTGTGTTGAGGGTTCCCAATGCCTTCTGCAAAACCTGCAAAAATCAATCTACCATGATTCCCAATATAATTTACTCCTATGAGATGGCCATTTTTTCAGATATCACCTAATAGAAGACATTTGCAGTCTAAAAACTATTAACAATTTAGAAAGCCTTATCATCTTAAGAAAAATGTGTTTGTTTTATTATTGCCTAGAAGACATGTTTTTGTGGAAAGAACATACTTTTAAGAAAAAGAAGATTTCAACTCTCATTCCAGATCCACAGGACAGAGAAAATCATCTCATGCATCTGTGGATCAAGGGATAGTAAACCTACTTTCACCATCTGGCTTCCTCACGGGGCAGTTGTATGGATTATATCAGTTAGGCCAGGTACAGGAAGAGAAGGAGTACCATCCAGTGAAAAAGAGCACCAGTCCTAGAGCAAGTACACCTGGGTTCTGTTTCTACCAAGGCATGGAATGCTGACTAGACAACCACTCTTGCTCAGTTACCTCATCAGTAAAATGGAATTAATAATATTAACTGACTATGCCTAGATGATTATGAACGATACATGTGTTTATATGTGTGAATCACTTACAGCAAGGCCTAGCGTAGAGGAAACATAAAAAATCTTCTGGCCCTTTAAGTGAAAATGCTTTGAGTGCTTAAAATGTAGAGACCATATAGAAGACCATATGACTTCTGGAGATTTCACAGTCCCCTGGGAGGAGGAAATAATCCTCAGAAGTCTCAGGAGTAAGTTTGAAGAAAATAGATCTAAGGTATGAAAAGCAGATCTGGATAAAATTCTACAATGGGGAGTTCCTGGTCCCCAAGACAATAAGGCATGATTCACAAAAGAGAAGGTAAATTTGAAGCACACTGGCAATCAGAGAGGATTGACAGAAGGCATCCACATAACAATTTAGCTTAGAGTTGTCTCACATTCTATTCCCTGCTTTCTTTTATGCAATGGAAAAATGCGTCAGGACATAATGAGAAAGTTTTTAGAGATGAAAAGTGTTTCAACCCCTTACATGTATATTTATCTTCTTGTGTCACATTTTAGCTTACCTCGTCCTACCAGGAGTAATTCTGAAGAAAGAAGCCTGAAAATAATTTAAATTTTAAAAAAAAGAAAAAAACTTACAGGAAATTTCACAAATAAATGTACATTTTTCTTCAAAGTAAACATCTTCATTCAATTAGAATGAAATAAAACTTTTTATAAACTTATGAAAAATATGAAACCATAATAAATGACTTATTCAATTATTTCAACAGTGTTGGCATTGCTTAAAAAGTTTTTTAGAACTTTATTCTCAAATCATGTTCAGAGTAAGTTTTGAGCTACAGGAAGAAATCAGTCATATTAATTTAATAGCTACATTATTATTTCATTGCATTTTTTTCTCATCGGTTGGGTTATCTCTTTTAAAGGTTTCTATGTTTGTGTTAAGGCTACCAACCAATGTCTTTTCTCTTTTGATCAATGATCTCTTTTCTTCCCAAAGAAGTTAACTTAATGATCATACAAACTGTTTTCTGTACATGTCCAGATAATAAATACTTTAATTTGGGAGAGTCATCTCACTGTCACAATTACTCAACTGACACAGCCTGAAAGCAGTCAGGGGTTATATGTATTAATACATGAGTACATATGGTGATGCTCTAATAAAACTTGATTTACAAAAGCAGGTGGTGGGCTAGATTTTTACCATCTCAAATACGGATGAGAATAATCTGCCTTTCACTAAGAATAAGGATTAAATAAAGATGTAACATGGTACCTGGCACACTGTGAGCATGCAAGACGTGCTTCTCATCTCTTCCCAGCAGTTGGAACACAGTGAAAATCACATAAGCTTGGATTCAACCAGCTGTGCAAGTTCTGGCACCAATTAGCAATGAGATTCTCTGAAGTTCAGAATTCTCATCTGTAAAATGGGACCAGTTTTCATTACCTTACAGGACCCTTAGGAAATTTAAATATGACAAAGTATGCAAAATTTCTGCTCAGAGAAATGACATATTATATATATACGTATGTATATATGTGTGTATGTATATATAGCATAGCTGTTTTAAGCTCTGAGTATTTCCATTTCAAAGGCCTGTCTGAACTCCAAAAGGCAGATAAATCACTCTTATGGTTTCTCATCAACCTGAGTAGATTTTAAAATTCCCCCACTGTTCTTTTGCTAGGAATCAGGTTCCATGAGAGAGAAATTAAGATGCCTTTTCCTCACATCTCCTCACATAGAACTTTATAACCAAAATTCCAACTGTCAAGATCAGCCCATCATTCTCACTTTACAGGTAAAGAAATTCGAGACTCCTAAAGATTAGATGACATGCTCAGAGCCACTCAGTGACTCAGGGACCGGGTCAGACCAGGACGCCATGCTCAGGACTCTCACTCCCAAATTTTCATACTATAATATGCAGTCAGTCCAGCTCAGTGGCTGTCACCCCAAGGAAGGCTCAGGGCAGGTTCTGCAGTCTTTGGGTCATCTGGTTACACAAATCAGAGTTGGCAAATGCAGAGTTAGTTAAGCCATTTGCATTGCAAAGAAATTGACTCTGGCCAACTGCAGAGAAAGAGGTTCCATAAGTGGGGCAGACTCCCACTGCTTCCCCACCATATCAAGGGAGGCCTTTAGACGAAAGACAGGCTGAAATCTATTGTTGAGATAGGATGTCAGTGACATCACTGAATGCATGCACTGGCATTCCCTAGAAGGGACCATGACACTCTACCACTCTTCCCCCACTGCTGACAGAACTTAGAAAATGTCACCGCACAAACTTTGCAGCCTATATGGCATTTTGAACACACTGAACAATGGCATGACATTTTGAGCTGCTAAGAGCAAGCCACACAGTGTCTACACTACACACATCCTAAATAACACCCTCTCTTGTTCTGCCCTTCCCTATCCTGATTGCTCTCAATCATCTTTCCTTCTATTGCTGGCCGCGTTCTCTATTTTGCCCCTTCATCCACTCAACTTGACTGGAGCTTCATTAACATGAAGTCCTCATACTCTTTAGAATATTTGAATACTTTCTCTTTGTTTTGCTTCTCTTTTTCATGGATACTTCTCATCATAACAGACATATAGGAATCAAGATGCTCTTCAAATAATCTTCCAAACAAAGAAAGACTTTCTTGGTTGGAAGGATTAGAATCGTTATCATTTTGTTTGAGTGTAAGAGTATATAGATATGTATGTATTTGACACATATGATATTTTAGCCTTGTCAGGATATCCTAAACGCTGATTATATATCTTGCACATGTTAAAGGCCATCTCTGCAAACAGTGTTTTTAAAAGCATAATATAAAAAACTGTTTGAATCTGTACATTTTATTACTGAAAAAAACTCAATTTAACTAAACTTATACAACTCACCATCCATGTTTGCAATGACTGATGTTAAAGTATGCTTTTTAAATACACGTGTATTTACATGGATATACCAATTTGCTTTTTGTACTTTCTTTCACATTTTTTTCCTTTGGGTTAAAATACTCAGGCAATTATATCTGCCATAAAAATCAGACATACAACCATGTATATTTTTAAGGAGAGAAATGAACATACATTTGTTTTCTCACTTATGTTTTCAGAAAGCCTACTGTCTTCTAAAGAAAGACAATGCTATTTGATATGTGACTGAGGAATCATGACAAATGTCGACCCTATGTTAACCGCTTTATATCACTGCATTTTTTTTTTTTTTTGACGTGCAAAAATCTGTCTGAAAATTTCGCGTGAGGAGGCGCAAAGATGCTATTAAGTGGCTTGTGGCATGGCCAAGCTGCCACTCCATCACAGGCTCTCATCCCGACACCACACTTTCCATCAGGATGTTTCCATCAGGATCAAGTTCCTCTTCAGGGATAAGAGCTGCTCCTCGTGTCTCAATGCTCTTCATAAAGCAGCTTGAGAAAGCCCATAATCAGCAGAGTTATCAGTTGCTGATTTAGTTTCTCCTAAATGTATTGGTAAAAGACTGATCTGTGGGTCATCTTAGCCACTCAGGCCTGGTACTTACTCCCTGTCTCCACAACCCCCGTCTCAGTCTCCTTCTACTAACATATTTAGTATGCACAGTATCTGGTACCAGTTCAACTTCATTCAGAGGCTTCATAATCCTACTCTTGCCCTCTAACCCTAACTCAACATTTTAACCATGTGCAATAGATTACTGAATGAAAAAGCAGACTATTTACTAAAAATTAAAGCAACCCCCAACTCCCACCCAAACCTGCACAACCTAAAACATTCAAGTAATGAAACAGGAATATTTGAGTTTCAATGATCTAAGTGATATTCCCAATAATTTACTGCAATTTGACAATATAAAAACAAGTTTTAAAGGAAAGGACAAAGCATAGGAATAATTAATTCTCATGAATTTATTCATTATTATAATATATTCCTTTTCCCCATTTCATTTTGAGCTATAATTTTTAAAACTATCTGCCATCCAAACCTATAAAACACTAGCAAATTTTATATCAATATCCACATTTTAGTACTTGTTTGAGTTTAATGATCTGAGATAAATTACGGTTCTAGCATTTGCAAGCTTTAGGAGCTCCTTTGATTTTGTTAAAACATACTGAATATTTTTATTTTGATGAAATAAGTTATGTCAAAATGGAATTTTATATGAAAATAAATGTATTCATTATAAATTCTTGATCTAAAGTTAAAGAAGATACATTTGTTAGGCTGAATTTGGCAGCATTTTGGAAGTCAAGCATAAGGATTGAGATTTGAAGACAGGAAAATTTGGAAGACAAATTTTACTAATTCAAGACAGCCCTGATCTAATACAGTAAAGAATGAGGATATATGGCAAAGGCAAGTGACTATTACAATCTAAAATTGTATTTCCACTAGCACTTTGTAAAGAATCTTGTTCTACTTGACTTGGTAATGAGACAAAAGTTTCTGAAAGAGCAGGCTCTGAAAATATTTGTGAACACAATGAGGAAATGAAAGAAAAAAGAACAATCTGAAAGCCAATAGGTGCTAAAAAGGGAGGAAAAAAAGAGAACATCATAAAACACCTTTTCAAAGGTCTTCTAATGTACAATATTTAAATACAAACAGTAACTAGTGTTACACCAGCTGCTCTCAGGTTTGCAAAATATATCAAAGTACAGCATATTGGAATGAGTCCTGAGTTTCCATTTACTTTATCTATCCAGACACATCAATTCTTTTTACTCCAGCCTGATAAAGTGGAACTGCAGCAGACAAATGAGCTAGTGGAGCTGACATAATGTGTTTGTCACAAAGAAGCACTGGATAAAAAAGCATGACTTTGATCCTCAATGAGGTTACTATTTTACAGTACCATGAATTTAATTCTAACTTGATGCCTTAAGTCACTGTTCACTGTTTACTGGCCAAAGTTTATTCTCATTTCATCTTCAACTGTCACAAGGCTAATTCCTGTAATTGTTATACAAGTAAAACTCCACCCCTCAACAAAAAAAAAGAGAGAGAGAGACAAAATTTACATGCAAAGAGTTGATTTATGATCTTTTAACATGATAATAACTACCCTGGATACCGGAGGTGAACTAGTGAGTTGATGACAACTTCTCACAAACCCATGGTGTGAGGTTGTAATTTTAAAGGAGGCTTGATTTATATTTAAATGAGGATACTTGCCAGATCTGTGCCAGAGAATGACAGATCCTCTAAATATATTTTTATGAAAATTTCGGATGAAAAAAGCCATTTTTTTTTTCATAATGACTTGAATATTTTTGAAAGTAACAGTTTTGGTTGGAGTTCTGAATAGCATGAAACATTTTCCTATTTCATCACTGTGTTCCTTTATCCATGTAAATTAATTCTACAATTTTTTTTTAGCTCATCAGACAAATAAAACTACCATCGGTGGAAGCTGCCACTGGTGAATGGGCATCGGGAAAGCACAAACAATGGGCTCCCAGACACAAGTCTGAGCAGATGAGCAAACACCGCCATGAACAATCATAATGGGGAGGAAATTTTTCTCTGATACTTGGTATGGCAACCTCACAGAATTTTTTTTCTTTTAATTTCTTTAGAGTTCATGGATTATTAGCTCAATGAATGAAAAAGTGAAATGTAATGAATTAAAATTGGTATTGTGAACCCAAATCAATAAGTGAATCCCAGTCTGGCCATAAAGCACATGTTAACATAATGAGGTACAAGTAGGGAAAAAATATTGTCCTTGCCAGCAACCTTTAACAATTAAATATGTATCTCTCCAATCAAATGTTCAGTTGAAATCTACTGAAGATGTTATACTACTGTCATATGGCAATGTTATATTTACACTCTACACAGGGTTAATTACTGCTTAGGAAAATAATTAAAGCAACATGCCTGCTCATGCTCTCTTAGAGAAACTTTTAACAGCATATTCTTTTGGATGCTGGACAGCAATCTTTTTAACACACATCTCCATCTCTCACTAAAGATGAGTATCTCTGTTAATGATAGACAGCAATATTTACAACACCCCTCTCCAACTCTTTTCACAATAACTTGAGTTACAGTTGCAGTTTTGGCCCTCCGAAAAGCTCTCTATGGACTCTGCAAATCCGTCAGCAGTTTCAGGTTCCTCATTGCAAGACACGCCCAGGTTGGCAGGGGTGGAGTGACATCAGAAGCTCCAGAGAAACCGCCATACTTCAAGGGAAGTAAGGCCTACCACGGAGAGGAGCTTCAACTGCTCCAGGTCAAGAGAGTTTGGTACTGAAGAAAAGGCTAATACTACATTCCCCTTTTTCCTCCATCACTCGCTGGTAAGATTTGGTTAACAATAAGTGCTTTAAAGTTAAATCTAGATGCCTCACCAATGCAGTTGAGCAAAATTCATTTTGAGTTCATTTCTGAAGCAATATGAGACAACGAAAAGAAATGAGTGCTCAAAGGCAATATTCAGATGATGTCCTAAGATTTCTGAGAAACTTTAAGAAATGCAGCAGTTGTTACTTAAGGATGCATGAACCAGGGACATCACTATTTCTCACAGATATTACCCATATACAGACAGATGCTGAGGACCAAGATGATCATGGGCACATAGCTAATTGCCTACAAGACCCCAACGATGGACACCAGTCATAGTCAGGGACAAAACAGTTTTAATTTCTGTTAGCCTGGTAGAACGTTAACGAAAGATGCTCTGATTGCTCATGGGGAAGAAGACTGGAACAATAAATACCAGTACATGCTGAAGCAGATTGAAAGATGACTCAGGGCCAAGAAGGCAACCAGCTTCATGCCAGACTCACGCTCTGGGTACTGTGCTAATGCCCAGCTTTCTATCTGGTTGAGTGAGTCGGGCCTAGCAAATGGATTACTTCCAGCTTTTCATGCAGTTTCATCTCTGTTCCTCATCAAGCGGCAAAAACATCCTATTGGTAAAGGTTACAGTCAGTGGATAAAGCTTCTCTGGACTGGATTTGGGAATATAACTGATGAAGAAATTGCTATTCCTAAAATTTTAACACAACTCTGAGATGCTAGTTATCAACTGACAATAATACAATACAACCTAGTGCCCTCAGGAAACTTCTGAGAAAGCAGTCAATAGTATGTTAATGTCGTCAAGTTTAGACCTTGAAGTCAAAAGAGAATATATAACTTTTCTTAATGTCACTCACCTAAAAGGGGCAAAACAAGGATTGGAACCCAGGTCTTCTATGCCTGGTTCCCTTCTATGTTCACTGTATCCTATATAAGTTAACTGTTCCTGTCAGATTTCCTAGAATTCAGTCAACATGAATTATGGAATTATAGAATTATTACATGAATTAGAATGAATAGAATTACATGAATTATAGAATTAGCCAGGCTGATAGGACACAAACCTCAGAAAGAACTTGAGAACAGAAAAGACCTTCCATTCCCTTTCAGTGATGCCAGGAGTGAGATAAGCAAGACAGGTGACAAACTTCACGTTAGAAGAGGCAGGACCGGCTGTTCGGTTATTTCATTCATTCTCTTTAATGTAGAAATATTAGCATTAATAGGAAAGTCATCTAAAAACAAGTATGTGAGCATATCAAACAAGAAAATCAAATCTATGCTTTTTAAAAATCTATTCACTGAAAAACATAATTAGACTCAGGTGAAATCAATAGTCTTCCAAAAAATATAATAGAACATGAAAACTGCCTATGATAACTTCATATCCAGGGAAACGGGAAGTAAATAAGTGTGGCTTGGAACTCATTTAATGGTTTTAGAGTGAAGCCTGACATCCCGTGGCCTCCCCAAATACTACATATTTATTTGAAAATGGAGATTTTTTGATTGTTATGCCTGAACTGCCAATTCTTCACATATGATAAGGAAATATTTCAAAAATCTAATCACCTTTATTTATTTGAAGCTTTTCATGCAGTTTGCATTCTCTGGTTGAGTGAGTCGGGCCTAGCAAATGGATTACTTCCAGCTTTTCATGCAGTTTCATCTCTGTTCCTCATCAAGCGGCAAAAACATCCTATTGGTAAAGGTTACAGTCAGTGGATAAAGCTTCTCTGGACTGGATTTGGGAATATAACTGATGAAGAAATTGCTATTCCTAAAATTTTAACACAACTCTGAGATGCTAGTTATCAACTGACAATAATACAATACAACCTAGTGCCCTCAGGAAACTTCTGAGAAAGCAGTCAATAGTATGTTAATGTCGTCAAGTTTAGACCTTGAAGTCAAAAGAGAATATATAACTTTTCTTAATGTCACTCACCTAAAAGGGGCAAAACAAGGATTGGAACCCAGGTCTTCTATGCCTGGTTCCCTTCTATGTTCACTGTATCCTATATAAGTTAACTGTTCCTGTCAGATTTCCTAGAATTCAGTCAACATGAATTATGGAATTATAGAATTATTACATGAATTAGAATGAATAGAATTACATGAATTATAGAATTAGCCAGGCTGATAGGACACAAACCTCAGAAAGAACTTGAGAACAGAAAAGACCTTCCATTCCCTTTCAGTGATGCCAGGAGTGAGATAAGCAAGACAGGTGACAAACTTCACGTTAGAAGAGGCAGGACCGGCTGTTCGGTTATTTCATTCATTCTCTTTAATGTAGAAATATTAGCATTAATAGGAAAGTCATCTAAAAACAAGTATGTGAGCATATCAAACAAGAAAATCAAATCTATGCTTTTTAAAAATCTATTCACTGAAAAACATAATTAGACTCAGGTGAAATCAATAGTCTTCCAAAAAATATAATAGAACATGAAAACTGCCTATGATAACTTCATATCCAGGGAAACGGGAAGTAAATAAGTGTGGCTTGGAACTCATTTAATGGTTTTAGAGTGAAGCCTGACATCCCGTGGCCTCCCCAAATACTACATATTTATTTGAAAATGGAGATTTTTTGATTGTTATGCCTGAACTGCCAATTCTTCACATATGATAAGGAAATATTTCAAAAAATCTAATCACAATTGTTAGCAACTATAAGGATTAACATGTTGCATCTTTATTCCAGGAGACAGATTATATGGATAATTGTGATCTGGGTTTAACTAGGAAGTTAAAAGCATGGTCCTTTTACCAACAATACCTTCAAAGTTTAAGACAAGGGAGTGCTTTATAAAAAGGTTCAGCTGACACACAGTGAAATACTTTATCAGTTAACTAATAAACTCGATGTTCACACGTTCCACTCTGTGGTGCAAGGTGACATGGATGATTCTAATGAGGTTTCGGCATTGTCATTCAGGCTCCTCAACCAAAAGGGATGGTGCAATGGAGCTCTGGTATTGCTAATGAGGCAAAGATGATGGGGAAAGCATTGTAAACAAAAGCACAGGCATTGCCTAAAGGTCAGGGGAAGGGCCAAGTTGTATATAAACAGAGATGCCAGGTGCCTTCTAAACACACAGGTGATAGCAAACTCTGCTGCAAAGTACATCTGGGATTTAGCCAAACCCTTTTCTTTGTCCTTTTAGACCAAGCATAAGATAAAGCAAACAACCCTTCTAATTTTCCTAGGAGATACTGCATTTCAGTGCAAGAATTCTTTTCAGTCTCTTAAATATTCTTCAATGTTTGAAATTATTCTTTCCCTATGATTCTTTCACAAAATTACACATCAGAAACATTTTCTATTAAAAATCAGTAGATAAGGCTAAAAGCATTTGCATTTTTTTTTATTAGAACAGACTACCGTGAGATATGTATATTTACCTTTGAAATCTACTAATTATCACAGGCACTTACTGAACACAGACATTATCACAAAAGGGTTTAGATCTCAATGCGCTTGACTTTAACACAGGGTGCACACTCGTCCTTAGTTGCTCGGTCATGTCCAACTCTTTGCCACCCCATGGCCTGTAGCCTGCCAGGCTCCTCTGTCTATAGATTATCCAGGCAAGACTACTGGAGTGGGTTGCCATTTCCTCCTCCAGGGAGCTTCCTGACTGAGGGACTGAACATGAGTTCGTCTCCTAGCTGGCTTTTAGAGTGAAGCCTGACATCCCGTGGCCTCCCAAATACTACATATTTATTTGAAAATGGAGATTTTTTGATTGTTATGCCTGAACTGCCAATTCTTCACATATGATAAGGAAATATTTCAAAAAATCTAATCACAATTGTTAGCAACTATAAGGATTAACATGTTGCATCTTTATTCCAGGAGACAGATTATATGGATAATTGTGATCTGGGTTTAACTAGGAAGTTAAAAGCATGGTCCTTTTACCAACAATACCTTCAAAGTTTAAGACAAGGGAGTGCTTTATAAAAAGGTTCAGCTGACACACAGTGAAATACTTTATCAGTTAACTAATAAACTCGATGTTCACACGTTCCACTCTGTGGTGCAAGGTGACATGGATGATTCTAATGAGGTTTCGGCATTGTCATTCAGGCTCCTCAACCAAAAGGGATGGTGCAATGGAGCTCTGGTATTGCTAATGAGGCAAAGATGATGGGGAAAGCATTGTAAACAAAAGCACAGGCATTGCCTAAAGGTCAGGGGAAGGGCCAAGTTGTATATAAACAGAGATGCCAGGTGCCTTCTAAACACACAGGTGATAGCAAACTCTGCTGCAAAGTACATCTGGGATTTAGCCAAACCCTTTTCTTTGTCCTTTTAGACCAAGCATAAGATAAAGCAAACAACCCTTCTAATTTTCCTAGGAGATACTGCATTTCAGTGCAAGAATTCTTTTCAGTCTCTTAAATATTCTTCAATGTTTGAAATTATTCTTTCCCTATGATTCTTTCACAAAATTACACATCAGAAACATTTTCTATTAAAAATCAGTAGATAAGGCTAAAAGCATTTGCATTTTTTTTTATTAGAACAGACTACCGTGAGATATGTATATTTACCTTTGAAATCTACTAATTATCACAGGCACTTACTGAACACAGACATTATCACAAAAGGGTTTAGATCTCAATGCGCTTGACTTTAACACAGGGTGCACACTCGTCCTTAGTTGCTCGGTCATGTCCAACTCTTTGCCACCCCATGGCCTGTAGCCTGCCAGGCTCCTCTGTCTATAGATTATCCAGGCAAGACTACTGGAGTGGGTTGCCATTTCCTCCTCCAGGGGAGCTTCCTGACTGAGGGACTGAACATGAGTTCGTCTCCTGTGGCTACTGCATTGGCAGGTGGATTCTACCACTGAGCCACCTGGTCCTAGGGGAAAACAAAGTGAGCATGCAGATTATAAAACAAGTGAGGGCAGACAGTGACATCTTGTGGATATAATGATCACACATTTAATAAGGCTCTATTAAATATGCTCAAGTACAAGAAAAGTTTATACTATAAATGCACTAGGTTGTTTTTTGTTTATTTTTAAGCTGGTTATTTGGGATTAGAAATATTTTGTGTGCACAGAAATAATGTTGTATGTGGAGGTTATGTTTCATAGCAAACTCACAAAATGCTATCTACTTTGCAAACAGATTATGAAATGTGATTTACTTTCTTTTCTTTTTTTTTTTTTAAATTAATTTATTTATTTTTGTACATGTATGCTCCCAGATCAATCAGATGCATATCCCTTGACCCTCCCCCCACCCAGGTCCCCCCCCCCATCCCTCCAGACCATTGCTCCAAGTGGTTGTAGGTACTCCTATTCCCCTAGCACAATGACAACAGCTATCTTTTCTACACATGACAGTATAGGTTCCCATGTTACTCCCTCCCATTGTTCGGTCTCCACAATGTCTTTATGTCTATTCTCTGTTTTTTCATGAGTTCACATGTTACTAATTTTCCTAGGAGATACTGCATTTCAGTGCAAGAATTCTTTTCAGTCTCTTAAATATTCTTCAATGTTTGAAATTATTCTTTCCCTATGATTCTTTCACAAAATTACACATCAGAAACATTTTCTATTAAAAATCAGTAGATAAGGCTAAAAGCATTTGCATTTTTTTTTATTAGAACAGACTACCGTGAGATATGTATATTTACCTTTGAAATCTACTAATTATCACAGGCACTTACTGAACACAGACATTATCACAAAAGGGTTTAGATCTCAATGCGCTTGACTTTAACACAGGGTGCACACTCGTCCTTAGTTGCTCGGTCATGTCCAACTCTTTGCCACCCCATGGCCTGTAGCCTGCCAGGCTCCTCTGTCTATAGATTATCCAGGCAAGACTACTGGAGTGGGTTGCCATTTCCTCCTCCAGGGGAGCTTCCTGACTGAGGGACTGAACATGAGTTCGTCTCCTGTGGCTACTGCATTGGCAGGTGGATTCTACCACTGAGCCACCTGGTCCTAGGGGAAAACAAAGTGAGCATGCAGATTATAAAACAAGTGAGGGCAGACAGTGACATCTTGTGGATATAATGATCACACATTTAATAAGGCTCTATTAAATATGCTCAAGTACAAGAAAAGTTTATACTATAAATGCACTAGGTTGTTTTTTGTTTATTTTTAAGCTGGTTATTTGGGATTAGAAATATTTTGTGTGCACAGAAATAATGTTGTATGTGGAGGTTATGTTTCATAGCAAACTCACAAAATGCTATCTACTTTGCAAACAGATTATGAAATGTGATTTACTTTCTTTTCTTTTTTTTTTTTTAAATTAATTTATTTATTTTTGTACATGTATGCTCCCAGATCAATCAGATGCATATCCCTTGACCCTCCCCCCACCCAGGTCCCCCATCCCTCCAGACCATTGCTCCAAGTGGTTGTAGGTACTCCTATTCCCCTAGCACAATGACAACAGCTATCTTTTCTACACATGACAGTATAGGTTCCCATGTTACTCCCTCCCATTGTTCGGTCTCCACAATGTCTTTATGTCTATTCTCTGTTTTTTCATGAGTTCACTGCGTGTGTTATCATGACCATCTTACTAGATCCCATATATATGAGTTAGTATACTATACTTGTCTTTCTCTTTTTGACTTACTTCACTTTTTATGATAGGTTCTAGAGCCAGACACCTCATTAGGACTGAGTCTTCTGCATTTCTTTTAACAGCTGAGTAGTATTCCATTGTATATATGTACCAGAGCTTCTGGATCCATTCATTTGTCGATGGACATCTAGGTTGCATCCATGTTCTGGCTATTGTATAGAGAGCTGCAATGAACATTGGGGTACAGGTGCCTCTTTCAGTTTTGATTTCATCAGGATATAGGCCTAATAGTGGGATTGCTGGGTCATAGGGTGCTTCTATTTTTAGTTTTTTAAGGAATCTCCATATTGTCTTCCATAGAGGTTGTATTAATTTACATTCCCACCAGCAATGCAAGAGGGTTCCCCTTTCTCCACCCCCTCTCCAGCATTTGTTGTCTGTCGATTTGTTGATGATGGCCATTCTGACAGGTGTGAGGTGGTATCTCATTGTGGTTTTAATTTGCATTTCTCTAATAATAAGCGAGGTTGAGCATCGTTTCATGTGCTTTTGGACCATTTGTATGTCCCCTTTGGAGAGGCGTCTCTTTAGATCTTTTTCCCATTTTTTGATTGGGCTGCTCATTTTCCCTGTGCTGAGTTGTCTGAGTTGCTTGTAGATTTTGGAGATTAATTCTTTGTCTGTTGTTTCATTTGCTATGATTTTCTCCCACTCTGTGGGGTGTCTGTTCAGCTTTTTTGTAATTTCTTTTGCTGTACAAAAGCTTTTAAGTTTCATGAGGTCCCATATGTTCATTTTTCTTTTCAGTTCTGCTATTTTAGTTGGTGGGTCAAAGAAGATCTTGCTTTGATTGATGTCCTTGAGGGTTTTGCCTATATTCTCCTCTAAGAGTTTGATGGTTTCTGGTCTGCCACTGAGGTCTTTAATCCATTTTGAGTTGGTCTTAGTGTATGGCGTCAGGGTATGTTCCAATTTCATTTTTTTGCATGTAGCTGTCCAATTCTCCCAGCACCACTTGTTGAAGAGGCTGTCTTTGTCCCATTTTATAGTTTCTCCTCCTTTGTCAAAAATAAGGTACCCACAGGTGCGTGGGTTGATCTCTGGGTTCTCAATCTTGTTCCATTGATCTATAGTTCTGTTTTTGTGCCAGTACCATACTGTCTTGAGGACTGTTGCTTTGTAGTAGAGTCTGAAGTTAGGAGGCTGATCCTCCAACTCCATTTTTCTTCCTCAGGATTGCTTTGGCTATTCGAGGTCTTTTGTGTTTCCATATGAACTGTGTTATTATTTGGTCTAGTTCTGTGAAAAATGTCAGTGGTAGTTGAATAGGTATTGCATTGAATCTGTAGATGATATTTGGAAGTATGGTCATTTTCACAATATTGATTCTTCCGACCCAGGAACATGGAATATCTCTCCATCTGTTTAAGTCTTCTTTAATGTCTCTCATGAGTGTCCTGTAATTTTCTGTGTACAATTCTTTTGTTTCTTTGGGTAGGTTTATTCCTAGATATTTGATTCTTTTGGTTGCAATGGTGAAGGGGATTGCCTCTTTGATTTCATTTTCTGATTTTTCATTGTTTGTG
The DNA here is from genome assembly GCA_022376925.1 of Tragulus kanchil. NCBI lineage: Eukaryota > Metazoa > Chordata > Mammalia > Artiodactyla > Tragulidae > Tragulus > Tragulus kanchil. The sequence continues at coordinate 70,893,048 of JAIOJX010000031.1, read as the reverse complement.
TATAGGAATGCCAGTGACTTCTGTGTGTTGACTTTATATCCTGCAACTTTGCTGAATTCATTGATTAGTTCTAGTAGCTTTGTAACTGTGTCTTTGGGATTTTCTATGTATAATATCATGTCGTCTGCAAAAAGAGAGAGCTTGACTTCTTCCTTTCCAATCTGGATTCCTTTGATTTCTTTCTCTTGTCTTATTGCTGTTGCTATGATTTTCTCCCACTCTGTGGGGTGTCTGTTCAGCTTTTTTGTAATTTCTTTTGCTGTACAAAAGCTTTTAAGTTTCATGAGGTCCCATATGTTCATTTTTCTTTTCAGTTCTGCTATTTTAGTTGGTGGGTCAGAGAAGATCTTGCTTTGATTGATGTCCTTGAGGGTTTTGCCTATATTCTCCTCTAAGAGTTTGATGGTTTCTGGTCTGCCACTGAGGTCTTTAATCCATTTTGAGTTGGTCTTAGTGTATGGCGTCAGGGTATGTTCCAATTTCATTTTTTTGCATGTAGCTGTCCAATTCTCCCAGCACCACTTGTTGAAGAGGCTGTCTTTGTCCCATTTTATAGTTTCTCCTCCTTTGTCAAAAATAAGGTACCCACAGGTGCGTGGGTTGATCTCTGGGTTCTCAATCTTGTTCCATTGATCTATAGTTCTGTTTTTGTGCCAGTACCATACTGTCTTGAGGACTGTTGCTTTGTAGTAGAGTCTGAAGTTAGGGAGGCTGATCCCTCCAACTCCATTTTTCTTCCTCAGGATTGCTTTGGCTATTCGAGGTCTTTTGTGTTTCCATATGAACTGTGTTATTATTTGGTCTAGTTCTGTGAAAAATGTCAGTGGTAGTTGAATAGGTATTGCATTGAATCTGTAGATGATATTTGGAAGTATGGTCATTTTCACAATATTGATTCTTCCGACCCAGGAACATGGAATATCTCTCCATCTGTTTAAGTCTTCTTTAATGTCTCTCATGAGTGTCCTGTAATTTTCTGTGTACAATTCTTTTGTTTCTTTGGGTAGGTTTATTCCTAGATATTTGATTCTTTTGGTTGCAATGGTGAAGGGGATTGCCTCTTTGATTTCATTTTCTGATTTTTCATTGTTTGTGTATAGGAATGCCAGTGACTTCTGTGTGTTGACTTTATATCCTGCAACTTTGCTGAATTCATTGATTAGTTCTAGTAGCTTTGTAACTGTGTCTTTGGGATTTTCTATGTATAATATCATGTCGTCTGCAAAAAGAGAGAGCTTGACTTCTTCCTTTCCAATCTGGATTCCTTTGATTTCTTTCTCTTGTCTTATTGCTGTTGCTAGGACTTCCAGGACTATGTTGAATAGCAGTGGTGAAAGTGGGCACCCCTGTCTTGTTCCTGATCTTAGAGGGAATGCTTTCAGTTTTTCACCATTAACAATAATGTTCGCTGTAGGTTTCTCATAGATGGCTTTTATTATGTTGAGATAGGTTCCTTCTATGCCCATTTTCTGAAGAGTTTTGATCATAAATGGATGTTGTACTTTGTCGAAGGCTTTTTCTGCATCTATTGAGATGATCATGTGATTTTTGTCTTTCAACTTGTTGATATGGTGTATCACGTTGATTGATTTGCGGATGTTGAAGAAGCCTTGCATGCCTGGGATGAACTCAACTTGATCGTGATGTATGAGTTTTTTGACATGTCGTTGAATTCTGTTTGCTAGGATTTTGTTGAGGATCTTGGCATCTAAGTTCATCAGTGAAATTGGCCTATAGTTTTCCTTTTTTGTGTTGTCTTTGCCTGGTTTGGGTATCAGGGTGATGGTGGCCTCGTAGAATGTGTTTGGGAGTTTTCCTTCCTGTGCAATTTTTTGAAAGAGTTTTAGAAGGACAGGCATTAGCTCCTCTTGAAATGTTTGGTAGAATTTGGCTGTGAAGCCATCTGGTCCTGGGCTTTTATTTTTGGGTAGATTTTTAATCACAAAGTTGATTTCTGAGCTTGTGATTGGGTTGTTCAAAGTTTCTGTTTCTTCCTGGCTCAGTCTTGGGAGATTAATCCTGTCCAAGAAACTGTCCATTTCTTCCAAGTTGTCCAGTTTGTTGCCATAGAGTTGCTCATAATAGTCTCTTAGAATCCTTTGGATTTCTGCATTATCTGTTGTAATCTCTCCTTTTTCGTTTTTGATTTTGGTGATCTGGTTCTTCTCTCTCTTTTTCTTAATGAGTCTGGCCAGTGGCTTGTCAATTTTGTTTACCTTTTCAAAGAACCAGCTTTTTGTTTTATTTATCTTTACTATTGTTTCTTTTGTTTCTTTCTCATTTATTTCTGCTCTGATCTTTATGATTTCTCTTCTTCTGCTGGCTCTGGGATGTTTTGTTCTTCTTTCTCCAACTGTTTTAAGCGGAGGGTTAGGTCATCTGCTTCATATTTTCCTAGTTTCTTGAGGTGGGATTGTATTGCTATAAATTTCCCTCTTAGAACTGCTTTTGCTGTATCCATAGGTTTTGCACTGTCGTGTGTTCATTGTCATTTTCTTCTAGGAATTGTTTAATTTCTCCTTTGATTTCCTCAATGATCAGTTGGTTTTTTAGGTATGTATTGTTTAATCTCCATGTGTTTCTGTTTTTAGGGTTTTTTTTTCTGGTAGTTGATCTCCAGTCTCATTGCATTGTGGTCCGAGAAGATGGTTGATATAATTTCGGTTTTCTTGAACTGACTGAGGTTAGATTTGTGGCCCAAGATGTGGTCTATCCTGGAGAATGTTCCGTGAGCGCTTGAGAAGAAAGTGTATTCTTCTGCTTTTGGATGGAACGTCCTAAAGATATCGATGAGGTCCATCTTTTCCAGTGTGGCATTTAAGGCTTGTGTTTCTTTATTAATTTTCTGTTTTGTTGATCTGTCCATTGGTGTGAGAGGAGTGTTAAAGTCTCCTACTATTATTGTGTTATTGTTGATTTCTTCTTTTATGTCTGAAAGTACCTGTCTTATGTATTGAGGTGCCCCTGTGTTGGGTGCGTAGATATTCATGACTGTTATGTCTTCCTCTTGGATAGATCCCTTAATCATGATGTAGTGACCTGCCTTGTCTCTTAGAATCTTCTTTATTTTAAAGTCTATTTTGTCTGATATAAGGATTGCTACTCCAGCTTTCTTTTGATTTCCATTTGCATGAAATATCTTTTTCCAGCCTTTCACTTTCAGTCTATGAGTGTCTCTAGGTCTGAAGTGGGTCTCTTGTAAACAGCATATATATGGGTCTTGCTTCTGGATCCATTCAGCCAGCCTGTGTCGTTTGGTTGGAGCATTTAGTCCATTTACATTCAAAGTAATTATTGATACGAATGTTTCTATTGTCATCTTCTTAGAAATTTGGGGTTTGATTTGTAAGGCTTCTCCTACTCTTGTATTTATTGGCTATATCAGGCCCTTTAACACTTGTTGTAGGGCTGGTTTTGTGGTACAGAATTCTTTTAGTTTTTGCTTGTCTGTGAAGCTTTTGACTTCACCATCGATTTTGAATGAGATTCTTGCTGGGTAGAGAATTCTTGGTTGTAGGTTATTCTCTTTTAGCCGTTTAAATGTATCTTGCCATTCTCTTCTGGCCTGTAGGGTTTCTGTTGAGAGATCCGCAGTTAAACGTATGGGGTTTCCTTTATATGTTATTTGTTGTTTGCTCCTAGCTGCTTTTAGTAATCTGTCTTTATATTTAGTCTGCGTTAGTTTGATTAGTATGTGCCTTGGTGTGTTTCTTCTGGGGTTTCTCCTGTATGGAACTCTTTGTGCTTCCTGGACTTGGCTGTACCTTTCCCTGCTGGGGCAGTCTCATTGCATTGTGGTCCGAGAAGATGGTTGATATAATTTCGGTTTTCTTGAACTGACTGAGGTTAGATTTGTGGCCCAAGATGTGGTCTATCCTGGAGAATGTTCCGTGAGCGCTTGAGAAGAAAGTGTATTCTTCTGCTTTTGGATGGAACGTCCTAAAGATATCGATGAGGTCCATCTTTTCCAGTGTGGCATTTAAGGCTTGTGTTTCTTTATTAATTTTCTGTTTTGTTGATCTGTCCATTGGTGTGAGAGGAGTGTTAAAGTCTCCTACTATTATTGTGTTATTGTTGATTTCTTCTTTTATGTCTGAAAGTACCTGTCTTATGTATTGAGGTGCCCCTGTGTTGGGTGCGTAGATATTCATGACTGTTATGTCTTCCTCTTGGATAGATCCCTTAATCATGATGTAGTGACCTGCCTTGTCTCTTAGAATCTTCTTTATTTTAAAGTCTATTTTGTCTGATATAAGGATTGCTACTCCAGCTTTCTTTTGATTTCCATTTGCATGAAATATCTTTTTCCAGCCTTTCACTTTCAGTCTATGAGTGTCTCTAGGTCTGAAGTGGGTCTCTTGTAAACAGCATATATATGGGTCTTGCTTCTGGATCCATTCAGCCAGCCTGTGTCGTTTGGTTGGAGCATTTAGTCCATTTACATTCAAAGTAATTATTGATACGAATGTTTCTATTGTCATCTTCTTAGAAATTTGGGGTTTGATTTGTAAGGCTTCTCCTACTCTTGTATTTATTGGCTATATCAGGCCCTTTAACACTTGTTGTAGGGCTGGTTTTGTGGTACAGAATTCTTTTAGTTTTTGCTTGTCTGTGAAGCTTTTGACTTCACCATCGATTTTGAATGAGATTCTTGCTGGGTAGAGAATTCTTGGTTGTAGGTTATTCTGTTTTAGCCGGTTAAATGTATCTTGCCATTCTCTTGTGGCCTGGAGGGTTTCTGTTGAGATGTCCGCAGTTAAACGTATGGGGTTTCCTTTATATGTTATTTGTTGTTTGCTCCTAGCTGCTTTTAGTAATCTGTCTTTATATTTAGTCTGCGTTAGTTTGATTAGTATGTGCCTTGGTGTGTTTCTTCTGGGGTTTCTCCTGTATGGAACTCTTTGTGCTTCCTGGACTTGGCTGACTATCTCCTTTCCCATGCTGGGGAAGTTTTCAACTATAACCTCTTCAAGAATTTTTTCATAGTCTTTCTTCTCTTCTTCTTCTTCTGGAATTCCTATAATTCTAATGTTGGTGCGTTTAATATTGTCCCATAGGTCTCTGAGGCTATCCTCAGTTCTTTTAATTCTTTGGGCTTTGTTCTGTTCTTCAGCACTTATTTCCACCATTCTGTCTTCCAGCTCACTTATCCGTTCTTCAGCCTCTGATACTCTACTGTTGAGACCTTCTATAGTATTTTTGAGTTCAGCAATTGAGTTGGTGGTCTCTATTTGCTTATTTTTCATTTCCTGCATGTCTTTTCTCAATGCACTAATTTCCTCTAATATTCTGTTTTCGGTGTTTTGCATCCTCATTAGTATAGTTTTTCTGAATTCTCTTTCAGATAGCTTGTCTATCTCCTCCTCTGTCATTTGAAGTGGTATTTCTCTAGCTTGGTCCTTCATTTGTACAGTGTTTCTCTGACGTTTCATTATTAGGTTAATTTTTGTTTCTTTGGGTGTGTCTGTGTGTATGGAGTTCTTATTCCCACCAGGCTTCTTGGTTGAATTCTCCCTTCCTTTGGGTTTTTGTCCTTGTAGAAGGGTTCAGTGGTTTGTGTCTTGGGTGGTGATAGACCTTGTTTACAGGTGAATAATCTGTAGTGTTGTATGTTCTTTGATAATCAGTGTGGGGTCTTGGAATCCGGGCTTCCACTTCGAGGATCCTTGGTTTGATGATTGGTCAGGGAGTGTAGGCTCTATGTCTGGTTTGCTATGGTGTTCTGTGATACTAGTTCACACACTAGCATCTGAGGAACAAGAGGTGCATCCCTGATGGGTGACAGTCATAAAAGCATGCAGATGTTTTCTAACATAATCATAAGATCGCCATTCTCTTCTGGCCTGTAGGGTTTCTGTTGAGAGATCCAAGTTAAACGTATGGGGTTTCCTTTATATGTTATTTGTTGTTTGCTCCTAGCTGCTTTTAGTAATCTGTCTTTATATTTAGTCTGCGTTAGTTTGATTAGTATGTGCCTTGGTGTGTTTCTTCTGGGGTTTCTCCTGTATGGAACTCTTTGTGCTTCCTGGACTTGGCTGACTATCTCCTTTCCCATGCTGGGGAAGTTTTCAACTATAACCTCTTCAAGAATTTTTCATAGTCTTTCTTCTCTTCTTCTTCTTCTGGAATTCCTATAATTCTAATGTTGGTGCGTTTAATATTGTCCCATAGGTCTCTGAGGCTATCCTCAGTTCTTTTAATTCTTTGGGCTTTGTTCTGTTCTTCAGCACTTATTTCCACCATTCTGTCTTCCAGCTCACTTATCCGTTCTTCAGCCTCTGATACTCTACTGTTGAGACCTTCTATAGTATTTTTGAGTTCAGCAATTGAGTTGGTGGTCTCTATTTGCTTATTTTTCATTTCCTGCATGTCTTTTCTCAATGCACTAATTTCCTCTAATATTCTGTTTTCGGTGTTTTGCATCCTCATTAGTATAGTTTTTCTGAATTCTCTTTCAGATAGCTTGTCTATCTCCTCCTCTGTCATTTGAAGTGGTATTTCTCTAGCTTGGTCCTTCATTTGTACAGTGTTTCTCTGACGTTTCATTATTAGGTTAATTTTTGTTTCTTTGGGTGTGTCTGTGTGTATGGAGTTCTTATTCCCACCAGGCTTCTTGGTTGAATTCTCCCTTCCTTTGGGTTTTTGTCCTTGTAGAAGGGTTCAGTGGTTTGTGTCTTGGGTGGTGATAGACCTTGTTTACAGGTGAATAATCTGTAGTGTTGTATGTTCTTTGATAATCAGTGTGGGGTCTTGGAATCCGGGCTTCCACTTCGAGGATCCTTGGTTTGATGATTGGTCAGGGAGTGTAGGCTCTATGTCTGGTTTGCTATGGTGTTCTGTGATACTAGTTCACACACTAGCATCTGAGGAACAAGAGGTGCATCCCTGATGGGTGACAGTCATAAAAGCATGCAGATGTTTTCTAACATAATCATAAGATACACATACATACACAGCAATCCCCACAACTGACCAGTTTTACAGAGATAAGGCGCAGGAAATCTTTCTAGCAACTCATGCAATCACAGATGATACTTGCCCGTTAAGCTTTGAATTAATTAAAATAGTGCCTGAATAATAGATCTAGCACAAGGTCCTGGCTTGGATAATTACAATGAAAGCAATTTTAAATTAGGACATGTGCTCGGGGTGACAAGGAGGAGAGTCTATAAGTAATAAAAAGGAAAAGATTTGTCTTGGAAGTATTTTATAGGATTAGGTAGCAAAGATTAGTGTGTGTACTGTTTAGTGCATTTGGAAGTGAATAGTGCAGACAGAAAGATAGGAAATAATTTATCTAGAAGATATTGATAGCTAGGAAGATGTTTTACATTTAGAACATAGAGAAAGAAAGCAGTGGGAAAGAGGAAAGAGAAAAGAGAATTAGAGGTTTTCAAGAATTAAAATTAAAGTTAAAAAAATATAATAAAAGTCAAAAGAAGGTTAAAAATTAAAAAGAGCAAAAAAAAAAAAAATTAATAAGAGACCGAAAAACAAAGAAAAAACACATAGAATAAATCAAACAAATGAAAACTACAAAAAAAAAACAAACAAACATAAAAAAACCCCAATAAACAAAGAAACTAAAAAACCCCAATCCAATCTCTTTCAGATAGCCTATCTCCTCCTCTGTCATTTGAAGTGGTATTTCTCTAGCTTGGTCCTTCATTTGTACAGTGTTTCTCTGACGTTTCATTATTAGGTTAATTTTTGTTTCTTTGGGTGTGTCTGTGTGTATGGAGTTCTTATTCCCACCAGGCTTCTTGGTTGAATTCTCCCTTCCTTTGGGTTTTTGTCCTTGTAGAAGGGTTCAGTGGTTTGTGTCTTGGGTGGTGATAGACCTTGTTTACAGGTGAATAATCTGTAGTGTTGTATGTTCTTTGATAATCAGTGTGGGGTCTTGGAATCCGGGCTTCCACTTCGAGGATCCTTGGTTTGATGATTGGTCAGGGAGTGTAGGCTCTATGTCTGGTTTGCTATGGTGTTCTGTGATACTAGTTCACACACTAGCATCTGAGGAACAAGAGGTGCATCCCTGATGGGTGACAGTCATAAAAGCATGCAGATGTTTTCTAACATAATCATAAGATACACATACATACACAGCAATCCCCACAACTGACCAGTTTTACAGAGATAAGGCGCAGGAAATCTTTCTAGCAACTCATGCAATCACAGATGATACTTGCCCGTTAAGCTTTGAATTAATTAAAATAGTGCCTGAATAATAGATCTAGCACAAGGTCCTGGCTTGGATAATTACAATGAAAGCAATTTTAAATTAGGACATGTGCTCGGGGTGACAAGGAGGAGAGTCTATAAGTAATAAAAAGGAAAAGATTTGTCTTGGAAGTATTTTATAGGATTAGGTAGCAAAGATTAGTGTGTGTACTGTTTAGTGCATTTGGAAGTGAATAGTGCAGACAGAAAGATAGGAAATAATTTATCTAGAAGATATTGATAGCTAGGAAGATGTTTTACATTTAGAACATAGAGAAAGAAAGCAGTGGGAAAGAGGAAAGAGAAAAGAGAATTAGAGGTTTTCAAGAATTAAAATTAAAGTTAAAAAAATATAATAAAAGTCAAAAGAAGGTTAAAAATTAAAAAGAGCAAAAAAAAAAAAAAATTAATAAGAGACCGAAAAACAAAGAAAAAACACATAGAATAAATCAAACAAATGAAAACTACAAAAAAAAAACAAACAAACATAAAAAAACCCCAATAAACAAAGAAACTAATAAACCCCAATCCAATCAATTGAATAAGCAAAATAGTCCACCACAAACAAGCAGAAACAAATGAAAAAAGAAAAAAAAAAAAAAGTTAAATACTGTCCTTGGTTTTTATCTTCATATCTGCCTGTTGGAAACCAATCTGCTCTTGATGGTGGTGTCTTGATGGCGTGGTCTTTCCCTTACAGTGCCGGTTGCTGTGGTTTCTGTTTTTGTGTTCAGCAAAATGAGGGCTTTGCTGCCATACTGGGTGCTGGCCGGGACGGTGGGCTGATCCCAGTCAGTCGGGCGGGGGCCGCGGCGCGCGCAGCCCCGTGCTGGAGGGGGGCGCCCCGGCTCGACCGCGCGCCCGCCTGTCGTCTCCAATTCCTGCTCTTTCCCCGGCTTCCTCCGCTGCTGCTGCAGCTCTAGGGGAGCGCAGGCTCCTCCACCACTGGCACACGCGCACTGCCGGTTATGTGTCTAAGTACCAAAGGCGGACGCGAGCTTTCCCGTCCAACTCGTGCCCGGTCCCTGGTCAGCAACCCGTGGGCAACTTCCTCTCTCCGTTCAGCAAGCCCTCCAGTTGGAGTGGCTGAACTTACCCGCCTCGCGGCTCGGCGCCGCGGCTCGCGGCCGCCTCGCGGCGTCGTCCGCGGCTCCTCGCGCGGGCGGGTTCCGCGGCTTCGCGGGCGGGTTCGCGGCTCGCGCGGGCGGGTTCCGCGGCTCCTCGCGCGGGCGGGTTCCGCGGCTCCTCGCGCGGGCGGGTTCCGCGGCTCCCGCGGGCGGGTTCCGGCGGCTCCTCGCGGCGGGCGGGTTCCGGCGGCTCCTCGCGGCGGGCGGGTTCCGGCGGCTCCTCGCGGCGGGCGGGTTCCGGCGGCTCCTCGCGGCGGGCGGGTTCCGGCAGCCAATGTGATTTACTTTCAAAAATCTTAACGATAGAGTCTTAGAGCTGAATGATATTTGACAGATCTGTTCTAAACCAGCCATGTTACAAATGAGGAAACTAAGGCCCCAAAAGATGGGATAGCTCCACAACAGTCAGGAATATGTGATGACCACTTAAGGCTGGAATGAATATCTCAGATTCTTTCTGTCATGTTCTATGGCCTGATGAATTCTGAGGTATTCTGTAGTTATAGAGTCTAAACTGCATAGGTAACATTGCTTCTTTGAAGACATGAAACCAAAATTTCAAAGTGCAATGTTAACAGTATGGATCCTTAGTCTTCTCTGATTTTGCATCTTGAGGAGAGAGATCAAATATTTCAGACCACTTTTACCACAGCTGCTAAAAACTTTCAATTCTTATTCACTTGGAGGAATTTAAAAGCAAAGACTGAATTTCATGAATTTTTAGTAAGGGGATTATTAACTGAGGCTTCCCCTAATTAGAATCCATGGAGATTTCTTTTGTCACCTGTCCATTTGTTCTCCAATAACACTCACTCCTTGAGGTTTCCCAGGTGGTGCAGAGGTAACAAATCCGCCTGCCAATGCAGAAGATGCAGATTTCAACCCTGGGTTAGGAAGATCCCCTAGAGAAGGAAATGGAAATCCACTCTAGTACTCTTGCCTAGAGAATCCCATGGACAAAGGAGCCTAGTGGGCTACAGTCCAGGGGGTCGCAAAGAGTCGGACACAACCGAGTCAGCTGAGTATGTGCACACACACACACACACTGACACACACACACACACACACAAATGCCCACTCCCTACCCAGCAATAAACACAAAATAGTATTCCAAAGGAACTGGTCCACTGATTACTGATTGCTCCATTAGGACACTAGGTGATTTCATAAACAGATGCCAACATTTCTTTGCTGCCTCACTGAGAATCAGAAAATACCCACACACTCTAATAAATTCTTGGGATGCCAAAAAGACTGTACCTCCTGTTAACAAATCTCTCCTTTCTCCAAATAGTATTTGTACAATCTTCAACAAATGAAGTTTGATCCTGACTTGAACTTCATCAATCTGGAACATTTACTTTGACCAAGATTCTCAATGTTGTGTTGTCCAATTCAGTGGTTGAATCCCTTTACAATCTTGTTTCTGTCTTCTTTAACTAATAGTGGCCTTTATTGGATGATTTGTAGAATGGCTTGCAATTTTCTACCTGAAAGATGTCCTAGGGCTGTGCCCCTATTGGGCAACCCACATTCAATGATAGAATGGGGGTGGGGGAAGACAAAGCCCAACCTACTGTGGGATACCTCTGATGGATGCCACTCCTCTGAACTATCCAAGACTTCATTGGCTCTGCATCTTAGTTCTCCTGCTACCTTTGTTAAATCCTACTTTCTTTTCTCCTTTTGCATGGGTGCCAATCCCAATATTTTGTGGATTATTTTAATCCACAGTTAACCATTCTCAGAGGAACCATTACTATCAGACTGCAGTCTGGCCTGTACCTGTGCACTTGGAACAACCACACTCACCTCTGCAGGGCTAGAGTCCCCACATGCTCTGAATGCAGTCTGACTCCCATGCAGAGGGAGTTTATATACATCACCCAAGTGATTCAGCTTCGGCTCCATCTTACTACTTCACCAGCTTGGCTCTGATCTTTATACCCAATTCTAGCAACCAACATATGCTTTTCTTTCTCTTCAGTGCATGGGTTTCTCTGGACAAGAATACTAGAGAGGACAGTCATTCCCTTCTCTAGAGGATCTTCCCTATCCAGGGACTGGCCTGGGTTTCCTGCACTGCAGGCAGATTCTATAACAGCTGAGCCACTAGGGAAGCCCTTCTATGACAATATTCTGACTTGTGGAATAAGGGCAATATTTAAACGCACAATTTGTTACTGTATGACTAATCCCTGCCTTGATACATTCTAATACCCAGTTCTTTTAGGATTGTTAGAATTGTTTCATGTTGCTGTTCCTTGGGACAGAATTACAGAAGCTGAACCACACAACCTGGCACCAGATACTGACATTGCTGACTCTGTGGAGAATTTGTTATTGTGTATCTCAGACTCTGAGTCCCCATTGCCCTGATGCAATCCCAGCTGGGCTTCCTGGAATTAATGATATTCCTGACTTGGAGGCTGACTGAAAGCCTCCTATGAAGTTTGCTTACAGGCACTTTCTTCATCAGATCCTGCCAGTCCTCGAAAATTTGGCACCAGCTCTACTTTCCCTTTTACTCTTTTCTTCTTACCATTAAAGAGCACATGTTTCTTGGGCTTCCCTAGTGGTCCAGTGGGTAAAGAATCTACCTTGCTGTGCAAGAGGCACCGGTTCAATTCCTGGCCTGGGAAGACCACACATGCTGTGGAATGGCTGGACTGGTGTGTCCAATTATGGACCAGTGCTCTGAAGTGCATGCGCCCTGAGTCAGTGCTCTGCAAAGAGCGAGGCCACTGCGATGGGAGGTGCATACAGGCCAAAGAATAAAGATGGATGAAAATAAATAAAATAAAAATCCAATAAAAGAGGCCAAAATTTTAAAAAAAGTTGTAAACAACAACAAAAAAAGAATATATGTTTCTCTTCCAAACAGTCCAGGTGACCACTCCAGAGTTTGGCTTTTGTACTTCTCTTCAAGGCTTTTTTGTTTGTTTTTTGTTTGGTTAATGCATTTTGCTTTACCCTTAAGTCTTCTCTGGTAACTCAGATGGTAAAGAGTTTGGAATTTGCCTGTAGTGTGGGAGATTTGGGTTTGACCCCTGAGTCAGGAAGATCCCCTGGAGAAGGGAATGGCAACCCACTCCAGTATTGTCTGGATAATCCGTGGACAGAGGAGGCTGGCTACAGTCTCTGGGGTCTTAAACAGTCAAAGACTCAGCAACTAACACTAAGGGACATTTACACAGAGCAGCAGAGACCTCTACTGGTTATTAAAGTCAACATCCTACAATTCTCAGTTAATATTAAATGTTGACTTTCTCTACTTTCTTCTCTGTTGGTTGGTAATGGTGTTTATTATGAGGCCATAGTAAATGCAAGCCTAGATTTATGTATATCTTGTGGGAACAAAAGACTTGACTCGGAGTACTGAACTACAGGAATAACTATCCACAGCAAAGAAGAGGAAATTAAAGAAAGAGTAGATTACAGATAAACTGACAGCTTCCAAATAAGACAGGCCAAGCCAGTGTAACTCTCCATGAGGATAGTTTATGAAGGAGAGATGGTTCTAGCATAAGGTGCCATCAAGTGGAAAAGTGGATTTACCCCTTGAATATCTTGAATGCCTATTTGATTTCCCTATTTTTGATGCAACAAAATTTGACATTTTGATGATTTTTTTTATCAGTGAATCTTCTGATGCATGGCAGGTGCTTATACATAGTTAATAAAAAAATTCATGAGCAAAACACATTTCAGTTAATAAAACTACTTGGCTATTCTAATGAGTCCTCATTTGAGAAGTGAATTAGGTAGAAAATGTTCCTTGGTTCCTTGGATAAATCTGACTTTAGTATAAACTGGAAAAGGGAGACAGAAAGTTGTGCTTCCAAAACTCAAGGTGTGCATAGTATTTAAAATACACTGAGTGACACTTTCAAGAGTCATAGCGAATTGAAAGTTAGCTAGTTTGAAATGGAAGTTTCAAAATTGTGAGGGGAAGATTTTGCATAATCAATGATCTTTACAGTATGAGTGGTTATTCCACGTACTGTGTATTAGCCACTCAATCATGTCTGACTCTGTGACTCCATGGACTGCGGCCCGCCAGGTTCCTCTGTCCACGGACTACTCCAGGCAAGAATACTGGAGTGGTTTAGCCATTTCCTTCTCCAGGGCACTTTTCAGACCCAGGGATCGAACCCAGGCCTCCGGCACTGCAGGTGGATTCTTTACTCTCTGAGCCAACAGGGAAGTCCATCCTACGGACGATTCCATACTACACCTGGAGTAGTCTCAGCCAGTTTTCTCCTCTTAATAGTTCATTTCTGGAAAATTACTTTTTAAAAGGCTTCCTTATGGGTCCTTATGGATGCCTTGGATTAAAGTCAACATCCTACAATTCTCAGTTAATATTAAATGTTGACTTTCTCTACTTTCTTCTCTGTTGGTTGGTAATGGTGTTTATTATGAGGCCATAGTAAATGCAAGCCTAGATTTATGTATATCTTGTGGGAACAAAAGACTTGACTCGGAGTACTGAACTACAGGAATAACTATCCACAGCAAAGAAGAGGAAATTAAAGAAAGAGTAGATTACAGATAAACTGACAGCTTCCAAATAAGACAGGCCAAGCCAGTGTAACTCTCCATGAGGATAGTTTATGAAGGAGAGATGGTTCTAGCATAAGGTGCCATCAAGTGGAAAAGTGGATTTACCCCTTGAATATCTTGAATGCCTATTTGATTTCCCTATTTTTGATGCAACAAAATTTGACATTTTGATGATTTTTTTTATCAGTGAATCTTCTGATGCATGGCAGGTGCTTATACATAGTTAATAAAAAAATTCATGAGCAAAACACATTTCAGTTAATAAAACTACTTGGCTATTCTAATGAGTCCTCATTTGAGAAGTGAATTAGGTAGAAAATGTTCCTTGGTTCCTTGGATAAATCTGACTTTAGTATAAACTGGAAAAGGGAGACAGAAAGTTGTGCTTCCAAAACTCAAGGTGTGCATAGTATTTAAAATACACTGAGTGACACTTTCAAGAGTCATAGCGAATTGAAAGTTAGCTAGTTTGAAATGGAAGTTTCAAAATTGTGAGGGGAAGATTTTGCATAATCAATGATCTTTACAGTATGAGTGGTTATTCCACGTACTGTGTATTAGCCACTCAATCATGTCTGACTCTGTGACTCCATGGACTGCGGCCCGCCAGGTTCCTCTGTCCACGGACTACTCCAGGCAAGAATACTGGAGTGGTTTAGCCATTTCCTTCTCCAGGGCACTTTTCAGACCCAGGGATCGAACCCAGGCCTCCGGCACTGCAGGTGGATTCTTTACTCTCTGAGCCAACAGGGAAGTCCATCCTACGGACGATTCCATACTACACCTGGAGTAGTCTCAGCCAGTTTTCTCCTCTTAATAGTTCATTTCTGGAAAATTACTTTTTAAAAGGCTTCCTTATGGGTCCTTATGGATGCCTTGGATTAGAGAACAGCTGTTTCTGAATCTTAATCTACTGCTGACATGTGTTTCTACTTAATCTGTCTACTTATGACTTAATGAAAATGCAAGGCCCTATTTTGTTATGAGCTGGTTTGTGACCAAATAATATTTGAACAGAAGTTATATGAATTAAGCCACTCCATCACTGTACATGACCAGTGTTTACTGTATAATGGAATATGATTCAGAATTGCATGTGATATGAGAAAACTTGTTTTACAGGGGCTATCACTACCACCATAGAGGCTGGCATTAATAAGATTCTAAAAAGCGTTTTTGTCAAGGGGCAGATAGTATACTGGAAAAATTCTAGGTCTAGGCATCTACCCCAGCTCCCTCTCTTACTTGTTGGGTGGTATGCTAGTTGTAGTATTAATTTTAGTGTAAGTAGGAATTATGGATATTAAATAACAAAAGGTTGGTAGGACCTGGAAATAAGAGGAGTGTTTATCCACAGCCAATAAAATAATATTTAAAAGATTATACATGAATGCAGCATATCATAAATTAGTTGGAGTCAGTATAACATAGGGAGGCACAATGTCACTTTTGCTTGGACCAAGACGTTAAAATATTTTGCTCAGTTGCTTCAAGTCATATCCAACTCTTCACGACTCTATTGACTCTAGCCTGCTAGGCTCCTCTGTCCATAGGGATTCTCCAGCCAAGAATATTTATTTCCCTGAATAATAACTATGATCTTAAAGACAAGATCTAGGACTTCTCTGGTGGTCCAGTGGCTAAGACTCCATGCTTCCAGGGCAGGGGGCCTGGGTTTGATCCCTGGTCAGGAAACTAGACTCCACGGGCCACAAGTAAGAGTTCACAGGCTGCAAGTTAAAAGGATTCCTCATACTTCAACAAAGATTGAAGATCCCCAGTGCTGCAATGAAGACCTGGTGCAGCTAAATAAATAACTAAAATAAATAAATATTTTTAAAGAAATATAGAAAAGATCAGAGTTTTTCATGTTTAACTGGTGTCTGGGGCAAAAATCTAAGCTTGTTCTGTGATATGAGTTTTTAAGTTGTACTTACAGCAAAAATAAAATCTGTCCAAACACACGGAGAGGACTACTAAGTAAGGGGAAATGGCTACAAAGTTACTGTACTCAGTAACGATAGTTACCAGTGGAGCTACCACGTTCTTTACCCAGGCCTTCAGGGTGGCTCAGGGGAAATATCTGCCTGCAAGCCTGAGATTCAGGTTTAATCCCTCAGTCAGAAAGGTCCCCTGGAGAAGGGAATGGCCTCCCACTCCATATTCTTTTCTGGAAAATCCCATGGACAGAAAAACCTGGCAGGCTACAATTCCTGAAGTAGCAAAGAATCAGACAGGACTGAGCGCCTAACACTTTCACTTTTTCTTTTTTCTTCATGAATCCAGACCAATTTAAATGATACTGGTCTGTTTCCAAGAGAAATGACAGCAAACATCTCTTGAAAATAGCTTTCAGAAAGCAAACGTATTAACAACAGAACCCATTTTCATATAACGTTTTAATCTTGAAAGCAGTCCCTCAGAGATAGCATACTCTCGCACGTGGCCGTTTATGAGGTTTACGAAGAAAAATTAGTTCCCACACAACACAGTGAAACAGAGTAACAAGCACTGGAGTTTACTGACTTCTACTCTCTCTTTTTGCTGCACTGCACTGCTTCACTCCATACAGAAATACCCATGCATCACTATCAGATAGAGGACCATGCCCTTGGCCTGAACACGCAAAGCAGTTCCTCCAGTCCATCTTGGAGTGGGATTATGCAAACCTCTCCATGTGCGGATCGGCAAGCAACCAGTGACTCCCTTGGCTAAATTTACTCTAGTACCACAGTAAGGGTTTCCCAGGTGGCAACAGTGGTAAAGAATACACCTGCCAAGGCAGTAGAAGAAAGAGGCGGATTTGATCCCTGGGTTGGGAAAATCTCCAGGAGGAAATAATGGCAACTGACTCCAATATTCTTGCCTAGGAAATCCAACAGACAGAGGAAGCTGACAAGTTACAGCCTATGAGGTCACCAAGAGTCGGAAAAAATGGAGCATGCAGACAACAGAGTAAACACGTAGCAAGAACAGCTCTGGACCGATGAATGGGAAAGCACAGAACTGCCAACAGGAGCCCAAACCAGGGATAATTGTTTCTATATTGATTGGAAATATACTTACTTTGACACCTTCCCTGATTGTGTCATGATGAGGATTTGCTGCTGAACTTGGAATTGACTAGTCACTGGATGATTTTCAGCACTTCTCTTCCTATCAGTAGATTATTTCTTGGCGAGCCAATATTTATTCTGTTGCTGGAGGAATTTCTTGTAGCTAGTTGTCTCCGTTTGATGCTTATCGCACCGGATTTGGGCCAGCCTTGTACTTATGGGCCTCAGGAGAGTAACTTTCATCTTTCTGCCCGCAGACAAGCCATCATTGGATACATCCAGGGAAGCTCATGGCATCAGTTTCTGTTCTTCACGCTGTGTCATTTTGGCAGTTGAGATATAACCTGCAAGGGAAACTCAAAAGCTTATTTGAAGGTGTCAGTGTTCTCTAATATTGAGGTATTAACAACAGAACCCATTTTCATATAACGTTTTAATCTTGAAAGCAGTCCCTCAGAGATAGCATACTCTGCACGTGGCCGTTTATGAGGTTTACGAAGAAAATTAGTTCCCACACAACACAGTGAAACAGAGTAACAAGCACTGGAGTTTACTGACTTCTACTCTCTCTTTTTGCTGCACTGCACTGCTTCACTCCATACAGAAATACCCATGCATCACTATCAGATAGAGGACCATGCCCTTGGCCTGAACACGCAAAGCAGTTCCTCCAGTCCATCTTGGAGTGGGATTATGCAAACCTCTCCATGTGCGGATCGGCAAGCAACCAGTGACTCCCTTGGCTAAATTTACTCTAGTACCACAGTAAGGGTTTCCCAGGTGGCAACAGTGGTAAAGAATACACCTGCCAAGGCAGTAGAAGAAAGAGGCGGATTTGATCCCTGGGTTGGGAAAATCTCCAGGAGGAAATAATGGCAACTGACTCCAATATTCTTGCCTAGGAAATCCAACAGACAGAGGAAGCTGACAAGTTACAGCCTATGAGGTCACCAAGAGTCGGAAAAAATGGAGCATGCAGACAACAGAGTAAACACGTAGCAAGAACAGCTCTGGACCGATGAATGGGAAAGCACAGAACTGCCAACAGGAGCCCAAACCAGGGATAATTGTTTCTATATTGATTGGAAATATACTTACTTTGACACCTTCCCTGATTGTGTCATGATGAGGATTTGCTGCTGAACTTGGAATTGACTAGTCACTGGATGATTTTCAGCACTTCTCTTCCTATCAGTAGATTATTTCTTGGCGAGCCAATATTTATTCTGTTGCTGGAGGAATTTCTTGTAGCTAGTTGTCTCCGTTTGATGCTTATCGCACCGGATTTGGGCCAGCCTTGTACTTATGGGCCTCAGGAGAGTAACTTTCATCTTTCTGCCCGCAGACAAGCCATCATTGGATACATCCAGGGAAGCTCATGGCATCAGTTTCTGTTCTTCACGCTGTCTCATTTTTGGCAGTTGAGATATAACCTGCAAGGGAAACTCAAAAGCTTATTTGAAGGTGTCAGTGTTCTCTAATATTGAGGTATTTACTGTTTAAACCTCACAATCCTGTAGAAAGAGAGTGGACGGTCATGCTTTGACATGCGTAACCCCTTCAAGGCTGAATGTTAACATATTGAAGAAGAGTCCACACAACCCTAATTGGTTACAAGACTTTGGAAGATTAGGACAGAATACAATCTAGGTCTCCAGTTGGTGAATCCCAGTTACTCCAGAGCCAGGATTCAAACTGATGAATCATGAAACCAGGTGCATTTTAGCAATATACATAAAGAGAATATTAAGCTATTATTAACATGATATAGCTGTGATTGCCTTGAGACCAAAAATATTTGAATCTAGTTTGGTCTCTGATATTTATTAAATATATGAGCTCTGAGTCTCAGCTTGTTGCTGTTTTTGTTTAGTTGCTAAATTGTGTCCAACTCTTTGTGATCCCATGGACTGTAGCCCACTAGGCTCCTCTGTGCATGGGGATCTCGCAGGAGTGGGTTGCAATTTCATTCTCCAGAACCTCAGCTTGAGTATATGTGTATTGAAATAGTGTCACTATCATAAATCTCAGAAGTCCTATGTTGCATTTATGAAAAAGAAGCTAAACCAGTGTGAATTCAAAGGTCTAGTTGCCAATAGAAAGGTGTGATGAGAGAAACAGATTTAAAAGTCATCCATATTAATTGTCTCACTTCAAAATGTAGTAAATTTTAGAGATACTATTATATTTTAATATTACTTAATTTTTAAAAATTCAGGTGTAATCCTATTTTAAGAGTTAGTTTATGGGGAAGGAGGGATCTTCTACTAGTTTGGCTATCTCTACTGTTTCCAAAGTCACCCAGTAAGAAACTAAAACCTCTGTTTTTTCAATTTTTTCATGTATAAAATAGGCATGATAGCATTTGTTTTCAAATAACATCAAAAGATATAATTTAAGAAATCTGTTGAATCAGCCCTAATGAGGTGGCTGGATCTAGAACGTATCATAAAAAATGAAGTCAGTCAGAAAGAGAAGGACAAATACAATATATTAATACATATACATGGAATCTAGTAGGATGGTGATGATGGCACACGCAGTGAAGCGATGGAAAGACAGACATGGACAGTGGACATATGGACATTGTGGGGAAGGAACAGAGGGTGGGAGGTGTAAAGGAAGTAGCATGAAGGCCTGTACTATCATATGTGAAGAAAATAGCTATAGTCATTGCTCTTTGAGAAAAGGAGATCCTTCAGGGCTGCTGTGTGATGGTCAGGAGGGGTGAAAAGAGGGGGATATACATATGACTAATCTGGGAACATGCATATTGTAAACAACAAAACTCTGTAAAAGTTTAAAGTAAAATAAAAGTTAAAAAAAAATAAATCTGTTTATTCATCCTCTTTAGTAACTATTTTCTCAATAGCAGTCTTTTAAATGATGGCTTGAAGAACCAGTATCATCCTAATAGCTCAAGATCACATGAAAAGAGAGGTTTATTAAACACATAAATATATTAAGGATAATGATATGAGGTGCCTTCCTGTCAATAGAGGGGATTGAAAATACAGTAAACAGGAAAACGAAAATATATCTAGGAGGTTGGCCAGGAATTGGAATAACAGTAATGACCTTTTACTTTTTATTATGTAGATATATGGACAAAATAAATACAAATAATGCAAACATGTATGTTTATATATATGTGTGTGTGTGGTATTTGTGGGTATGTTTTTGAACTGTGGAGAAAAGATGTAAATAGTAATACACTAGTTATTAGAGAGCTGATAAATGTTTTTTATATGCTCAAATTTTGGACCACTTTTGAGGAATAAGGATGTTTGGTAAATGGAAATTAAGATGTCACCTTTATTACTGACAAAGCATTGGATAACATGACTTGCTGTGTGACAACACTAGGCTTCTGAATATGGGAACACGTCAAATAGTTGGGTTTTCCCCATCCCGTCATACATTGGATTGGGAGCCCTAAGACGTCCCATTTCCTCACTGCTTGGTAGTGGGGAGACTGCAGCTGCACTGTCTGAGAACCTAAGACGTCCCAGATTTCTCAAGAAATCTGTTGAATCAGCTCTAATGAGATGGCTGGATCTAGAACGTATCATAAAAAGTGAAGTCAGTCAGAAAGAGAAGGACAAATACAATATATTAATACATATACATGGAATCTAGTAGGATGGTGATGATGGCACACGCAGTGAAGCGATGGAAAGACAGACATGGACAGTGGACATATGGACATTGTGGGGAAGGAACAGAGGGTGGGAGGTGTAAAGGAAGTAGCATGAAGGCCTGTACTATCATATGTGAAGAAAATAGCTATAGTCATTGCTCTTTGAGAAAAGGAGATCCTTCAGGGCTGCTGTGTGATGGTCAGGAGGGGTGAAAAGAGGGGGATATACATATGACTAATCTGGGAACATGCATATTGTAAACAACAAAACTCTGTAAAAGTTTAAAGTAAAATAAAAGTTAAAAAAAAATAAATCTGTTTATTCATCCTCTTTAGTAACTATTTTCTCAATAGCAGTCTTTTAAATGATGGCTTGAAGAACCAGTATCATCCTAATAGCTCAAGATCACATGAAAAGAGAGGTTTATTAAACACATAAATATATTAAGGATAATGATATGAGGTGCCTTCCTGTCAATAGAGGGGATTGAAAATACAGTAAACAGGAAAACGAAAATATATCTAGGAGGTTGGCCAGGAATTGGAATAACAGTAATGACCTTTTACTTTTTATTATGTAGATATATGGACAAAATAAATACAAATAATGCAAACATGTATGTTTATATATATGTGTGTGTGTGGTATTTGTGGGTATGTTTTTGAACTGTGGAGAAAAGATGTAAATAGTAATACACTAGTTATTAGAGAGCTGATAAATGTTTTTTATATGCTCAAATTTTGGACCACTTTTGAGGAATAAGGATGTTTGGTAAATGGAAATTAAGATGTCACCTTTATTACTGACAAAGCATTGGATAACATGACTTGCTGTGTGACAACACTAGGCTTCTGAATATGGGAACACGTCAAATAGTTGGGTTTTCCCCATCCCGTCATACATTGGATTGGGAGCCCTAAGACGTCCCATTTCCTCACTGCTTGGTAGTGAGGAGACTGCAGCTGCACTGTCTGAGAACAGGTAGATCTCAAAGAACAATGAAAAGGGGATGGGTTAGATATCATCATTCCCTGCCCCAGACTCACTGATCAAGTAAGTCATTCTAAGAAGAAGTCTTAGGATGCCAGATTTGTTACCCTTATTGACAAAACAGCACATGTGAACCTACGAAGCAAAAAGGAGTTGAATATATGCAGAGTACAAAATCACTGAAAATAGTGTTGGGAAAAACAAAGGTAGATGACACATCATTGACTCATTATTAAAGCAGAAGTTAGGGAAACACTACTAATGACCAGGGTTTTTATTGAAGCTCAACAAAGCACCCAGGATTCTGAAGTCCTGATGTATAAATTGGAGAAGCAGATTCTTAATGTGAAAAAGAAAATTCAGAATATGCAGAGACGGGAAACAGTTGCAGCTTAAGAAGAAATCGAATGGACTCAACAGGGCTTTATTTTCAATAAATATCCATACATTTTACTTTCTGAAATTTGTTATAAAAATCTTATTTAAAATACAGGCAATTTAAGAAGCAACTCTACAGAACATCAATAGATGTGCTAGAATTCCGAATGATAATTTCAAGAAAAATATGGCCAGGTGACCAATTCTGCCAGTATTCAAAGTAGCACCATGGACCTCGTTGCTGTTTTCTGAATTTTAAGCTGCACACTCTGGTAAGGTAAACATTCCACAAAGTTCACCTTGCAAACACAAAACTTGCTGAATGGAGTAAAAATACATTCAATGTAAACATATGGATCACTCCATATAAGATAGTAAATAAGATATAGCAAATAAGGGATAAAAGAAAAGAAAACCAAATAAACACTTCTTATCTGCTCAGAATTTCCTTTCATTTAACTTTGAGAAAAATGAATAAAAGAGTATTCAAAACTAAAAGAAAGCACTCGGGTCAATTTTTCCCCACTAATATTCTTTCTGCTGCTTTTGGCAGAGTGTACCATATGTAACCAAGAGCATATTCTTGATTGAAAATGTCTCTGACTTCTTTCTGAGTTGGAACTAAAAGAATTTGCATGTGAATCATTTAGAGGTACTAATGCAATCCTGCAGGAGACCTTTTTATAACTATATCTCTCCTTGACTTCTATGGAATAAAGAAAGTTATAAAAATCACATTCCAATGAAATCAATGAATTATTTTTCAAGCAGCCATTCACCATTGACAAAACAGCACATGTGAACCTACGAAGCAAAAGGAGTTGAATATATGCAGAGTACAAAATCACTGAAAATAGTGTTGGGAAAAACAAAGGTAGATGACACATCATTGACTCATTATTAAAGCAGAAGTTAGGGAAACACTACTAATGACCAGGGTTTTTATTGAAGCTCAACAAAGCACCCAGGATTCTGAAGTCCTGATGTATAAATTGGAGAAGCAGATTCTTAATGTGAAAAAGAAAATTCAGAATATGCAGAGACGGGAAACAGTTGCAGCTTAAGAAGAAATCGAATGGACTCAACAGGGCTTTATTTTCAATAAATATCCATACATTTTACTTTCTGAAATTTGTTATAAAATCTTATTTAAAATACAGGCAATTTAAGAAGCAACTCTACAGAACATCAATAGATGTGCTAGAATTCCGAATGATAATTTCAAGAAAAATATGGCCAGGTGACCAATTCTGCCAGTATTCAAAGTAGCACCATGGACCTCGTTGCTGTTTTCTGAATTTTAAGCTGCACACTCTGGTAAGGTAAACATTCCACAAAGTTCACCTTGCAAACACAAAACTTGCTGAATGGAGTAAAAATACATTCAATGTAAACATATGGATCACTCCATATAAGATAGTAAATAAGATATAGCAAATAAGGGATAAAAGAAAAGAAAACCAAATAAACACTTCTTATCTGCTCAGAATTTCCTTTCATTTAACTTTGAGAAAAATGAATAAAAGAGTATTCAAAACTAAAAGAAAGCACTCGGGTCAATTTTTCCCCACTAATATTCTTTCTGCTGCTTTTGGCAGAGTGTACCATATGTAACCAAGAGCATATTCTTGATTGAAAATGTCTCTGACTTCTTTCTGAGTTGGAACTAAAAGAATTTGCATGTGAATCATTTAGAGGTACTAATGCAATCCTGCAGGAGACCTTTTTATAACTATATCTCTCCTTGACTTCTATGGAATAAAGAAAGTTATAAAAATCACATTCCAATGAAATCAATGAATTATTTTTCAAGCAGCCATTCACCATTGAAAAGATCTTCTTTTTAGTCAAACCTAATAATCACTTTTCTTTATCTCCTTTCTTCCTTTCCCTATGTGTCTATGCATTTTGATTGTCAGGCATGGCTGAGGTTAGAAGAGACAGAAAGAAACTACTAGGAATAAATCTTGGTTCCTTTAAATTCTTCCAATTTTCTTTGTTAAAATCTGAAGTGCGCCTTATCAAAAGAAAGGGATTTTGGATTTTCCCTTTACATTTACACAAATTGGTCACAATAATTCTTTGCTGAGAATAAACACTCCTTTCATTCTATTCTGGGTCATGGGTGCATCTATGTGCTTAACATGTGTCATTTACTCCAAAGTCAACGCATCCATTTTATTCTATAAACAGAGACTTTGTTAGTACTCTCTCTTGAAAAATATTGTTCCTGGATGTTTGAATCTAAGTAAAATTTTGCCTCTTTGAAAATGCATACTTATTGTTCCCTGAGCTATATGCTGAAATTTAGAAAGTTAAGAACTACTTCTCCTTAATTCATTAACTAAGCATTTTGTGTTCAGTGTCTCTTAGCATGGAAAACCCTCCACTGCCAAGTTTGTGCACATATGGTACATACATGCACTGTCTGTACTTTTTTAAAATCAAATACAGCATCGTGACTATTTTAACTATTTTGTCACCAATAAGAAGAAGGAATAACTAAACTTGGAACTGAGACAGAACCTTCTCTTGCTTTGTGTCCCCTTCAAACCAATTAGTCTCCGAGTTACTCAGAAAAAGAATCAGTAGGAACCATTTTTGATATATTCTGTCTTCAAAATATACAGAGATTAAGAAAGTGTTATGTATTTTTCTTAGTCACAGGGGATGTGAGTAGCTATTATTTGTCCATTATCTTAGAAGTGATACCCTGAAAAATCAAGCCATTGGACTCTTAAGCATTTCATTAACTGACTAGAGTTTGAGTTTCTGTGACATTTACCTTCCATTTTCTGGTAGATACCTGCTATGTTAGGTCTTCTAGGATACTCATCATTTTCTACTCATTGAGTCCAATAGAATGATGTTACGGGTACAGTGGGTCAGTGCAATATTCTTCAAAATGTTAAGAGGCTCAAAGTCCTCAAGATTATTAATATATTAGGACAGAGTGGAAAAGAGTTTCCATACCTAAGAAGAAAGAGAGTTAACTCACATTGCTCTGTAAGTAAGTTTTGTTCTTTCCTGTAGGTATGAATAAATAACTCATTCACCAGATCAAAAGCATATGAAGCAACACAGGCTGTATTGATCAGCATTTGTAATCAGCTGCAAAAAGAGTAATTGCCCACACTGGTTTCAAGTAACGCACCATCATTTGCCATATTCTGACTTTGACCCTGGGTCTAAATGGAGATACTAAATGGGGATATTATGAGCATTACTACCCCAACTTCTGTAAATTCTTTTCTGGTAGTGCTGATATTTCTGGTGCATATAAGTCTTCTGAGTTGTAATATTGCTTCTATTCTGACTAGGGTGGATGAAAGGCTTTTTCATGGGATTCTATTTGGCCATATGAAAATTATGGCTCTTACAGAACCATCATATGGATTCTTCCAGGTGCCAAGTGTGTCTGTCCTAATAAAATGTTTGGGTCAGGAGGAAATATGAATAACCACAGGTAGGCTTACGGACTTAGTGAATTCAGTGTGAGAGGTTAGGGTAAAGTTATATTTATCATCTCCATAAGCTAATCCTAGAAAACCATGGAGATATTTTTGGTGAATTTTTAAAAATTCAGCTCAGAGCATCTGTTTAATGTTCCTCAAAAGTCAGAGTATTTTCATTTTTCCATGGTTATTCTGCAAGTGGCTCAGACCCTACTTGTGAAAGATCAAACAGGCATCTAATAATGATATTGTAGTGATTTCCATCATGGTAACTAGCTTACTCTTTAACCAATGATCTATAGATTTGTGAATGAATTAGATATAGATATTGGTTGAAAAATGCCAATTTTCCATTATAGCAGCTAATATAAGCCTCTTCCTCCCCAAGTCTTGAGTCTTAAACTTGTACATATTAAGCAGCTCTCTAGTCTACTGTCCATTTATCTCATGCCTAAGATCATATTGATGTATTTAGTGTTCACCACAAATCTTTATTAGGGCTTCTCAAGTGGCTCAGTTGGTAAAACTTCTGTCTGTCAATGCAGGAGATCCAAGAGGCACAATTTCAATCCCTGGGTTGAGAAGATCCTCTGGAGTAGGAAATGGCAACCCACTCTAGTATCCTTGCCGAGAGAATCCCACGGACAGAGGAGCCTGGCGGGTTACGTCCATGGGGTTGCAGAGTCAGACATGACTAAGAAAATGAGCACACACAGATCTTTATATATCAAGACTCCCTAGTCACCAATCATGTCTCTCTGATCATGATGATATCTACCGCTAAGTGTCTCTGATAGTTAACTGTTGTCTGATCCCTGCCATGCTAACATCTTATTATCCACATTTAGATGATGGATCCCAGCTCTATACGCCATTTCAACCATCAGCTCTAACTTTTTTTTTTTTTTTGGCCATGTCTATTGGTCTTTCATTTATCTATTTTCATCCATCTTTGATCTTTGGCCTGTGTGGTCTCCCATCGTAGTGGCCTCTGTCACTGCAGAGCACCGGCTCTGGGTGCATGCGCTCCAGAGCTCCAGCTCGGTAGTTGAACACATCAGTTCAGCCACTCCACCGCTCGTGGGATCTTCCCAGGCCAGGGATCAAACCAGTGCCCCTTGCACTGCAAGGCGGTGTCCTTACCCACTGGACCACCAGGGAAGCCCCAGCTCTAACTTTTGAAGATAGTGAAAGGACCCTGGGTCCTCCAAGGGACATAGTTACATAGTGTGTCTAAAGGTCTAAAATGAAAACCATTTAGCGCACCCACTTTCCTGCTCTCTGATCCCTTCCCGTAACATACTATGCTAAGGAAGTTCAGATGTTTTTTTAAATCTTTTGCCATCATGGTAACTAGCTTACTCTTTAACCAATGATCTATAGATTTGTGAATGAATTAGATATAGATATTGGTTGAAAATGCCAATTTTCCATTATAGCAGCTAATATAAGCCTCTTCCTCCCCAAGTCTTGAGTCTTAAACTTGTACATATTAAGCAGCTCTCTAGTCTACTGTCCATTTATCTCATGCCTAAGATCATATTGATGTATTTAGTGTTCACCACAAATCTTTATTAGGGCTTCTCAAGTGGCTCAGTTGGTAAAACTTCTGTCTGTCAATGCAGGAGATCCAAGAGGCACAATTTCAATCCCTGGGTTGAGAAGATCCTCTGGAGTAGGAAATGGCAACCCACTCTAGTATCCTTGCCGAGAGAATCCCACGGACAGAGGAGCCTGGCGGGTTACGTCCATGGGGTTGCAGAGTCAGACATGACTAAGAAAATGAGCACACACAGATCTTTATATATCAAGACTCCCTAGTCACCAATCATGTCTCTCTGATCATGATGATATCTACCGCTAAGTGTCTCTGATAGTTAACTGTTGTCTGATCCCTGCCATGCTAACATCTTATTATCCACATTTAGATGATGGATCCCAGCTCTATACGCCATTTCAACCATCAGCTCTAACTTTTTTTTTTTTTTTGGCCATGTCTATTGGTCTTTCATTTATCTATTTTCATCCATCTTTGATCTTTGGCCTGTGTGGTCTCCCATCGTAGTGGCCTCTGTCACTGCAGAGCACCGGCTCTGGGTGCATGCGCTCCAGAGCTCCAGCTCGGTAGTTGAACACATCAGTTCAGCCACTCCACCGCTCGTGGGATCTTCCCAGGCCAGGGATCAAACCAGTGCCCCTTGCACTGCAAGGCGGTGTCCTTACCCACTGGACCACCAGGGAAGCCCCAGCTCTAACTTTTGAAGATAGTGAAAGGACCCTGGGTCCTCCAAGGGACATAGTTACATAGTGTGTCTAAAGGTCTAAAATGAAAACCATTTAGCGCACCCACTTTCCTGCTCTCTGATCCCTTCCCGTAACATACTATGCTAAGGAAGTTCAGATGTCTTTACTCTAGCAGACAGTTCAAACTTTCGGAAACCATAATTAATTAGCCAAATGTGAGTTGTCTCAGCAAGTTCTGGCCAAAACCCTAAGTATTGAGCCAAGCATGAACATACCATTTTAATACATTTTCACCTATTTAAGATGTTAGTACTGTGTATTTGATATTATGCTATGAAAATAGCACTTTACTTCTGTTGTCCTCCTTCCCCAAATCTACAACTCCAGTCTAATCATGAGAAAAACATCAGACACATTTCAATTGGGGGATAATCTGTAAAATGTATGACCAAAGCCCCTCAAATATCAAAGTCATCAACATTTTTAATTTTTCTTATATCTAAGAAGCTGTCAGAGCCAATAGAAAGCTAAAAATGATAGGAGGACCAGTCAAAAGTGCTGTTTAGTATCAACCTTAGTAGCTAATTGAGAACCCAGAAGAAATGCAGAAACCCAATCAAAGGAAAACATCATAGGTGGTAAAAGTCTTGTGAGCACTATTGTGATTTACATTTATGTCTCTATAACGAACTAGGGATGGGGAGGTGGGTGGAGATGAAGACAGTAGCATGGGATTCACAAGTATCCCGATCTTGTGGAAAGGCCAGCCCTCAACAAAGATTAGAAACATAATCAATATTCAGAGTCACACCATGGTCCTCTGAGAATATATCAAAAACTGTTTCCTGGGCTTCCCTGGTGGTCCAGTGGCTAAAGAGTCTGCCTTGCAGTGCAAGGGGCACCAGTTCGATCCCTGGCCTGGGAAGATCCCATGTGCCACAGAGTGACTGGACCAGTGTGTCCATTAGGAGCCAGTGCTCTGGAGCACATGCACCCAGAGCCAGTGTCTGCAATAAGAGAGGCCACTGCAATGGGAAACCCACAAAAGCCAAAGAACAGAAATGGATGAAAATAAAATTTTAAAAAAGACTAATAAAATAAGCCAAAATTTAAAAAAAAAAAATTCTGTTTCCTAACCAGAATCTTGGAGAAGAGCCTGGTCTAAAGGATCTAAAATGAAAACCATTTAGCGCACCCACTTTCCTGCTCTCTGATCCCTTCCCGTAACATACTATGCTAAGGAAGTTCAGATGTCTTTACTCTAGCAGACAGTTCAAACTTTCGAAACCATAATTAATTAGCCAAATGTGAGTTGTCTCAGCAAGTTCTGGCCAAAACCCTAAGTATTGAGCCAAGCATGAACATACCATTTTAATACATTTTCACCTATTTAAGATGTTAGTACTGTGTATTTGATATTATGCTATGAAAATAGCACTTTACTTCTGTTGTCCTCCTTCCCCAAATCTACAACTCCAGTCTAATCATGAGAAAAACATCAGACACATTTCAATTGGGGGATAATCTGTAAAATGTATGACCAAAGCCCCTCAAATATCAAAGTCATCAACATTTTTAATTTTTCTTATATCTAAGAAGCTGTCAGAGCCAATAGAAAGCTAAAAATGATAGGAGGACCAGTCAAAAGTGCTGTTTAGTATCAACCTTAGTAGCTAATTGAGAACCCAGAAGAAATGCAGAAACCCAATCAAAGGAAAACATCATAGGTGGTAAAAGTCTTGTGAGCACTATTGTGATTTACATTTATGTCTCTATAACGAACTAGGGATGGGGAGGTGGGTGGAGATGAAGACAGTAGCATGGGATTCACAAGTATCCCGATCTTGTGGAAAGGCCAGCCCTCAACAAAGATTAGAAACATAATCAATATTCAGAGTCACACCATGGTCCTCTGAGAATATATCAAAAACTGTTTCCTGGGCTTCCCTGGTGGTCCAGTGGCTAAAGAGTCTGCCTTGCAGTGCAAGGGGCACCAGTTCGATCCCTGGCCTGGGAAGATCCCATGTGCCACAGAGTGACTGGACCAGTGTGTCCATTAGGAGCCAGTGCTCTGGAGCACATGCACCCAGAGCCAGTGTCTGCAATAAGAGAGGCCACTGCAATGGGAAACCCACAAAAGCCAAAGAACAGAAATGGATGAAAATAAAATTTTAAAAAAGACTAATAAAATAAGCCAAAATTTAAAAAAAAAAAATTCTGTTTCCTAACCAGAATCTTGGAGAAGAGCCTGGCATAGGACTGCAAGTCAGGAGGACAGTTCTGAAAGTAGATTCTTAGAAACTTGGGCTTATGGTAGAAGGAGAGGCAAAATAATTAGGACAGAAAAAAAAAAAAAACTCAGGAGAGAGTATGTGAATGTATGCAGGTACTGCTGTGTGCGCATGTAAGGAAAAGTGGAATAAATGTTTCTGAAAATTATAATAGAGCCCATGAGTGAAAATTAGTATGACAGATGAGCTATCTTAGATCTAAAATCAGGATGGCCTTATTTTCTTTCATTAAAAGGAGGGAGATTATTTCCACTAAGAACAAAGCTTTACCTTAGAGATATTTTTCTTTCCATAATAATTGACTTGTTTCACATGATGCACAGTCATGTAGCAGTCAGTTTAATCAATTTTTTTTCTCATTTAGGAAGGATACAGTCTCTTCTTCTTGAATATAATCAAGAGAATGAGGGCAGTATTACTGGAGGGTCTAGATATACCTCCTCACTGCTTCATTCCAACAGAGACGTCTGACAAGTCAGAACAATCCACTCATTAGGAATAAAAAAGGAAGCTGGATGTGTAATGAGGTGGCAACAGTATGTACGTATTAAACAGCTTGTCACAAAAATAATCATCTGAAAGTTGCCTAATATCACAAAATCCCTTATTTCCCATGAATGTTCATATTTCTCCGTATTTCTTGAAAATATAAAACTGGATGATGTTTTTCTCCCCAGCAAGTATGTTTGTGACTGATCACATAGCTCAGGAACCCACAGTGCAAAAGCAATCAGTTACATAGAAGATTTTGTAAATTATTTTTTATGTTTTCCTTACAGTCAAACTGTTTCCTGGGCTTCCTGGTGGTCCAGTGGCTAAAGAGTCTGCCTTGCAGTGCAAGGCACCAGTTCGATCCCTGGCCTGGGAAGATCCCATGTGCCACAGAGTGACTGGACCAGTGTGTCCATTAGGAGCCAGTGCTCTGGAGCACATGCACCCAGAGCCAGTGTCTGCAATAAGAGAGGCCACTGCAATGGGAAACCCACAAAAGCCAAAGAACAGAAATGGATGAAAATAAAATTTTAAAAAAGACTAATAAAATAAGCCAAAATTTAAAAAAAAAAAATTCTGTTTCCTAACCAGAATCTTGGAGAAGAGCCTGGCATAGGACTGCAAGTCAGGAGGACAGTTCTGAAAGTAGATTCTTAGAAACTTGGGCTTATGGTAGAAGGAGAGGCAAAATAATTAGGACAGAAAAAAAAAAAAAACTCAGGAGAGAGTATGTGAATGTATGCAGGTACTGCTGTGTGTGCGCATGTAAGGAAAAGTGGAATAAATGTTTCTGAAAATTATAATAGAGCCCATGAGTGAAAATTAGTATGACAGATGAGCTATCTTAGATCTAAAATCAGGATGGCCTTATTTTCTTTCATTAAAAGGAGGGAGATTATTTCCACTAAGAACAAAGCTTTACCTTAGAGATATTTTTCTTTCCATAATAATTGACTTGTTTCACATGATGCACAGTCATGTAGCAGTCAGTTTAATCAATTTTTTTTCTCATTTAGGAAGGATACAGTCTCTTCTTCTTGAATATAATCAAGAGAATGAGGGCAGTATTACTGGAGGGTCTAGATATACCTCCTCACTGCTTCATTCCAACAGAGACGTCTGACAAGTCAGAACAATCCACTCATTAGGAATAAAAAAGGAAGCTGGATGTGTAATGAGGTGGCAACAGTATGTACGTATTAAACAGCTTGTCACAAAAATAATCATCTGAAAGTTGCCTAATATCACAAAATCCCTTATTTCCCATGAATGTTCATATTTCTCCGTATTTCTTGAAAATATAAAAACTGGATGATGTTTTTTTCTCCCCAGCAAGTATGTTTGTGACTGATCACATAGCTCAGGAACCCACAGTGCAAAAGCAATCAGTTACATAGAAGATTTTGTAAATTAAGCCTTTTGTGTCTTGGAGACTATGTGATTTAGGTCACTTACAGAGCAAGTTAAAATACAAAGAAAAATAACACTGGCTTTTGCAAGTGCGGCTTCATTGAGCATTCTATTTTCTGCTTTGACTACACATGTCTGGGAGCGCAGACCTGAGATAGCCGGTCTTCACAAAGAGCGGCACCAAGTAGCAGGATCTCTTTTATTTTATTATCTTGGCCCTAGTTTCAAGTGCATGGTTTCAAATAATAGAAGCAGGATAGACCCCTTCCCCAAGTACAGTTAATAAAAGTACCTAATAATCAATGAACACAGTTCTCAGAAGCTCTTGGAGATGTGGTGGCTATGTTTACAATTTTATCACAACAGTCTCAATATGATAAAGTCACTGTAACAACTCTTAACACGAGAGATACATTTATAGTTTCAACCCTTTAGTGATTTTATTAAAGACTGAGAATACTAGTC
This sequence comes from Tragulus kanchil, assembly GCA_022376925.1. NCBI lineage: Eukaryota > Metazoa > Chordata > Mammalia > Artiodactyla > Tragulidae > Tragulus > Tragulus kanchil. Next base: position 70,860,713 of record JAIOJX010000031.1, on the reverse strand, counting down.
TCCCACTAAGTCATCTCCTTTTGCTTGCTTTCAGTATTTTAGTATCATCGCTTAAACATTTTATCATACAAATAAAATATAGCTGGATTTATTTTATTCAGTTCGAGAATATCTTTTTCTTAATGCAGGAATTTAATCCTTCTCAAGTATTTTGAGTACTCCTATGTTTGTACTTGCATGTGTGCTAAGTCGCTTCAGTCATGTCTGACTCTTGCCACCCTATGGACTGTGGCCTGCTAGATTCCTCTGCCAATGGGATTCTCCAGCAAAAGTACTGGAATGGGTGGCCATGACCTCCTCCAGGGGATCCTCCCAACCCAGAGAATGAACACACATCTCTTACGTCTCCTGCACTAGCAAAAGGGTCCCACTCATTAGGAAATAAAAAGGAAAAAGGCTGGATGTGTAATGAGGTGGCAACAGTATGTACGTATTAAACAGCTTGTCACAAAAATAATCATCTGAAAGTTGCCTAATATCACAAAATCCCTTATTTCCCATGAATGTTCATATTTCTCCGTATTTCTTGAAAATATAAAAACTGGATGATGTTTTTTTCTCCCCAGCAAGTATGTTTGTGACTGATCACATAGCTCAGGAACCCACAGTGCAAAAGCAATCAGTTACATAGAAGATTTTGTAAATTAAGCCTTTTGTGTCTTGGAGACTATGTGATTTAGGTCACTTACAGAGCAAGTTAAAATACAAAGAAAAATAACACTGGCTTTTGCAAGTGCGGCTTCATTGAGCATTCTATTTTCTGCTTTGACTACACATGTCTGGGAGCGCAGACCTGAGATAGCCGGTCTTCACAAAGAGCGGCACCAAGTAGCAGGATCTCTTTTATTTTATTATCTTGGCCCTAGTTTCAAGTGCATGGTTTCAAATAATAGAAGCAGGATAGACCCCCTCCCCAAGTACAGTTAATAAAAGTACCTAATAATCAATGAACACAGTTCTCAGAAGCTCTTGGAGATGTGGTGGCTATGTTTACAATTTTATCACAACAGTCTCAATATGATAAAGTCACTGTAACAACTCTTAACACGAGAGATACATTTATAGTTTCAACCCTTTAGTGATTTTATTAAAGACTGAGAATACTAGTCTCCCACTAAGTCATCTCCTTTTGCTTGCTTTCAGTATTTTAGTATCATCGCTTAAACATTTTATCATACAAATAAAATATAGCTGGATTTATTTTATTCAGTTCGAGAATATCTTTTTCTTAATGCAGGAATTTAATCCTTCTCAAGTATTTTGAGTACTCCTATGTTTGTACTTGCATGTGTGCTAAGTCGCTTCAGTCATGTCTGACTCTTGCCACCCTATGGACTGTGGCCTGCTAGATTCCTCTGCCAATGGGATTCTCCAGCAAAAGTACTGGAATGGGTGGCCATGACCTCCTCCAGGGGATCCTCCCAACCCAGAGAATGAACACACATCTCTTACGTCTCCTGCACTAGCAAAAGGGTCTTTACCAACAGTGCCACGTGCAAAGTCCACATTTGTACTTATTCCTTAACAATTAATTTTTTTACTAAGCCTATACACCTTCAAATATGAAGTGGGATATTAATAGCAAGACTCTTCAGTCACTCAATCATGTCTGACTTTTTGTGACCCCATGGATTGTGGCCCACCAGGTTCCTCTGTGCATGGGATTCTTCAGGCAAGAACATTGGAGTGGGTTGTCATTTCTTCCTCCATAATAGCAAATAGTTCATAGCAATATTATCAGTAAAGAACATAAACAACAACAAAGAACATATACCTGTCAGATCAAAAAGGAAACATATTTTCTCCACACTTTCCCTTAGGGTTTGGATGTATTAATATCAAATCATATTTTTATTATTATAATGGCCACAATTAAAGCTTAACTGAATATATTCTAACATTTTTTCAAACACAATAATAAAATAATGATTATATACAAAATTATTTTTTTTAACAAGACAGTATATTTGAGTATCATTCACCGCAACTTTCATTAGCTGTTGTTTAAATACATGAAATTCTAGTTGCAGGTTATTTTTTGCATCAGAAGGCAGTTCTTTCTGAATATTATCAATAATTGCAAATACATTTTAAGATTTGATGATTAATTTTACTGTATATTAACTCATACGTTTCTTAAACCCTAGTTCTTCTTTCTTACATTTTATTTTGCTGCTGTGGCCTTTTTGATACTTTTCCTAAGACAGCTTTATTAGTGACATTTTTGAATCTTTATATGTTCTATGATATCTTTGCCCTCACACTTCATTGATAATTTGGAGAGATAACATTTCTAACTTCACATCATTTTTCCTTCAAATAATTTTTCCTTTTCAAATGAAAATCTATTTGTCAGCTAGATTTTCAATGAGAATCTTTCTGCTAACTGTTCTAATTTATTTCCCTGCATTTTTTGAGTTCATAAGCTATAGTAATATATATTTAGGTCAGGGTCTTTTATTTTTTCATCATTGCTGTTTGAAGGACCGCTTTAATCTCAAGACTTCTGTTTTTCAGTTAGAAAAAATTCTTCTTCAATAAATTACTATTTAGTCACAATTATTACTTTTTTCCCCTCAATTCCTTACCTTTCATATACTCTTTTGTTTTTCTTCTTTTCCCAGGAGTTTAAACAGCTACACAGATGCTGAATCTGCTCTACTTTACTCTCCACAATTCTTTTCTCTCATTTGTTGGTTCTTTCACTTTTTTTTTTTCTTTCTATGTTCTAGGTTATTTCTCTGATGCCACTTTGCTGAATGCTAATTTCATCTTCTTCATCCTTTAGCTGGGCCCTTTGACAGAGGGCTGATAGTGCCTCTCCAGCTCCTGGACTGTGTCTTACAGTTTTTCCTTGATGGTATTTGAGTGAAAGCCAAAAAAAGAAAAAAGAAAGAAGGGATTTGGGGAAGCGCATAATAGCCATCCCCATCTCTCTTTACTATTTCGGAGTTTTAGAATTTTTTTATCTGTAATCTCTTTTCATCTTCCATGACCAGCTCCACTTTCCACATCCCTCATCCTTCTTCAGGTCTCTCTTGCTCTGCCCAGAGCTAACTTTCAGTGCTTTTGTCTGAGGAAAGACTCTATAGGTCTATCATGGCTGATAGACCTTTCATTAAATACTCCATAACGATCCAATGACCATTCTGATTCCTGGTACTTGTTTTCACGACAGCAGCCCTTTTCTCTGCGTGGGTCTGTTGATTTTACTACTCTGGTTTCTGACTCAGGTCTGTCTCATCTGCTTCCTGCTCATCTTAGGATGTGTGATATCTTTGCCTCACACTTCGATTTGATTTAATTTTGAATCTTTATATGTTCTATGATATCTTTGCCCTCACACTTCATTGATAATTTGGAGAGATAACATTTCTAACTTCACATCATTTTTCCTTCAAATAATTTTTCCTTTTCAAATGAAAATCTATTTGTCAGCTAGATTTTCAATGAGAATCTTTCTGCTAACTGTTCTAATTTATTTCCCTGCATTTTTTGAGTTCATAAGCTATAGTAATATATATTTAGGTCAGGGTCTTTTATTTTTTCATCATTGCTGTTTGAAGGACCGCTTTAATCTCAAGACTTCTGTTTTTCAGTTAGAAAAAATTCTTCTTCAATAAATTACTATTTAGTCACAATTATTACTTTTTTCCCCTCAATTCCTTACCTTTCATATACTCTTTTGTTTTTCTTCTTTTCCCAGGAGTTTAAACAGCTACACAGATGCTGAATCTGCTCTACTTTACTCTCCACAATTCTTTTCTCTCATTTGTTGGTTCTTTCACTTTTTTTTTTTCTTTCTATGTTCTAGGTTATTTCTCTGATGCCACTTTGCTGAATGCTAATTTCATCTTCTTCATCCTTTAGCTGGGCCCTTTGACAGAGGGCTGATAGTGCCTCTCCAGCTCCTGGACTGTGTCTTACAGTTTTTCCTTGATGGTATTTGAGTGAAAGCCAAAAAAAGAAAAAAAGAAAGAAGGGATTTGGGGGAAGCGCATAATAGCCATCCCCATCTCTCTTTACTATTTCGGAGTTTTAGAATTTTTTCATCTGTAATCTCTTTTCATCTTCCATGACCAGCTCCACTTTCCACATCCCTCATCCTTCTTCAGGTCTCTCTTGCTCTGCCCAGAGCTAACTTTCAGTGCTTTTGTCTGAGGAAAGACTCTATAGGTCTATCATGGCTGATAGACCTTTCATTAAATACTCCATAACGATCCAATGACCATTCTGATTCCTGGTACTTGTTTTCACGACAGCAGCCCTTTTCTCTGCGTGGGTCTGTTGATTTTACTACTCTGGTTTCTGACTCAGGTCTGTCTCATCTGCTTCCTATTGCTCATCTTAGGATGTGTGAATGGATCTTATTATTTTTCTTCTTCTGGCTCCATTACTCATTTACATGTTTTATCATATTTTTAATGAGATTTTCTAAATGAGAAGTAGACAGTTAACACTTAGTCTACTATGTTGAAGATGAGGTTTGGCAGAATCTGTCCAAGCAGGATTAGCTGAACCAGCTTTCAATGACAACCTCCTTCTGCATCTCCTGTGCAGTCGCTCTGTGACTCAATTCTGGACAGTGAGATGTAAACAGATATCTTGGGAGGAGGGTTACCTGAAAGTCCCTTACCTTCCTATCCCCCTCTCTCCACTACATTTGCGTTCTCTCTCCTTTCATTTGGCAATCATTAGAGGCACCAGCATAAAGGCCTTTCCTGGTGGTCCACTGGCTGAGTCCACCACCAATGCAGGGGACATGGTTTCGATCCCTGACCCAGGAACTAAGATCACACATCTCAGGACAACCAAGCCCATGTGCCATGACTGCTGAGTCACTGCTCTAGAGCCTGTGCTCCACAATAAAAGAAGTCACCACAATGAAAGACTGTGCAAGGCAACTAGGGAGTAGCCCTGGCTTGCCACAACTAGAGTAAACCCTGAAAGGGCTGAATAGGCAGACTTGATAAGGAGGCCAAGGGTCCCAAAGAGGAGGAGAAGGAACAAACATTTTCTAACCTAAAATGTTGGCCATGAATCAAGATCTAGTATGGAGGCAAACTATTTCACATTGAAATATCTCATCTAGTCTAGATGACTGGAGACCATCCTCTGGCTAATCTTATGTAAATGTTAATTGTGTGGGACTAGCAAGGCCTTTACAATCTTAAAATATTCTTTTGATCTATTGATAATAACCAACTGGAAGGTACAAAATAGTTTGTCTAAACGAGTTTCTGGGTGTATTCTTCTATCCCCACTTCCAGTGCCTATGCCGGAAGCTTTCTCTATCCCTTTTTCCTTCAATAAAACTTTCCCTGCATGAAGCTCTGAGTGACCAAAATCAAGTCTTTTTGATCCAATTGTGAAATCTTCTCCTTTGGAGATCAAGAATCCAACACTGTTCACGATAATCTATCTACCATCATCTATCAATCCTATCACAGCAATGAAGACATAGTGCAGCCAAAAATCAATAACAATAATAAAAAAAAGAAGTATAAGCAGGGGATGTAATCCAACATTCTAAGGATGGTAGAGCATAAAGAAAAATCTTGGTCTCTGATGGTATAGAGGAAGAGCTCAACCAACATAAAAAATATTTTCTTCAGGTTTTTCTTCAGCAGGAGGTACTGATCCTTTTTTTTTTTTTTTTTTAAAGCAACTTGTCATCAGAAAAGCTGTGTGCATGCCTTAGCTTCAAGCGTCACTCATTAATGTGCCAACATAGACAAGCCACTGTTTTGTTTACTCATTGCATTTGAAGGAATTGTTCAGTTGCAAGATATAGAAACCCAGTTTGTTGAACATTAAGGCAATGATGTATTGGCTCCAGTACCTAATAGACAGTGCTTCTACTAGGAAGGGCAGAGCGGAACTATAGTATCCTAAAACTGGATTTTGTGAGTGTTTGTACTCTGTATCTCTAATATTCTCACTGGACTTTACTGTATGAGACAAATCACAATGGAAAAGACCTGCTGCAGTCACTGCTCTAGAGCCTGTGCTCCACAAAAAGAAGTCACCACAATGAAAGACTGTGCAAGGCAACTAGGGAGTAGCCCTGGCTTGCCACAACTAGAGTAAACCCTGAAAGGGCTGAATAGGCAGACTTGATAAGGAGGCCAAGGGTCCCAAAGAGGAGGAGAAGGAACAAACATTTTCTAACCTAAAATGTTGGCCATGAATCAAGATCTAGTATGGAGGCAAACTATTTCACATTGAAATATCTCATCTAGTCTAGATGACTGGAGACCATCCTCTGGCTAATCTTATGTAAATGTTAATTGTGTGGGACTAGCAAGGCCTTTACAATCTTAAAATATTCTTTTGATCTATTGATAATAACCAACTGGAAGGTACAAAATAGTTTGTCTAAACGAGTTTCTGGGTGTATTCTTCTATCCCCACTTCCAGTGCCTATGCCGGAAGCTTTCTCTATCCCTTTTTCCTTCAATAAAACTTTCCCTGCATGAAGCTCTGAGTGACCAAAATCAAGTCTTTTTGATCCAATTGTGAAATCTTCTCCTTTGGAGATCAAGAATCCAACACTGTTCACGATAATCTATCTACCATCATCTATCAATCCTATCACAGCAATGAAGACATAGTGCAGCCAAAAATCAATAACAATAATAAATAAGAAGTATAAGCGGGGGATGTAATCCAACATTCTAAGGATGGTAGAGCATAAAGAAAATCTTGGTCTCTGATGGTATAGAGGAAGAGCTCAACCAACATAAAAAATATTTTCTTCAGGTTTTTCTTCAGCAGGAGGTACTGATCCTTTTTTTTTTTTTTTTTTAAAGCAACTTGTCATCAGAAAAGCTGTGTGCATGCCTTAGCTTCAAGCGTCACTCATTAATGTGCCAACATAGACAAGCCACTGTTTTGTTTACTCATTGCATTTGAAGGAATTGTTCAGTTGCAAGATATAGAAACCCAGTTTGTTGAACATTAAGGCAATGATGTATTGGCTCCAGTACCTAATAGACAGTGCTTCTACTAGGAAGGGCAGAGCGGAACTATAGTATCCTAAAACTGGATTTTGTGAGTGTTTGTACTCTGTATCTCTTTTCTCAGATACTCTCCACAGGGAGGTTATATTCTCTGACTTGGACTTTACTGTATGAGAGGACACATGTTCATGGGCCGCTCTGGACTGACATACATACAGTTCATAATCAAAGAGAAGAAGTGTCTTCTTTTAATTATCTATGTTGGAAAGCCTCCAAGGAGCTTTCTCACAAGGCAAATTTGAGTCACAAGCCCAGCCCAAGAGCTATCGCTCCTGTTTGTCACACAAGACAAGTGGGTCAGGACATTCGGGATCAGAAACTGACCTTTGTGGCCAGAAGGACAGCATTCTGTGATCACTATGTTCATTCAAGGAGAAAAAAAGGTGAGATGGATAGACACTATGGAGTTGCACCATGGACAGATAACTATGCTATATACTATCATCATTTTTCATCACAGATATGACTCTCATAGCACTTTTGTGAGTGTGGTAAACCAAGGATGGGGTTTTGAAGTGTATAATGTGGCACAATGCATGAGATTGTTATTCTAATATGATTGAAAGGGAAAAGGGAAATTTTCAGTCCCTCAGTTGTGTCTAATTCTTTGAGATCCCACAGACTGTGGCCTGCCAGGCTCCTCTGTCCATGAAATTCTCTAGGCAAGAACAGTGGAGCATGTAGCCATTCCCTTCCCAGGGGTTCCAGACCCAGGGATCATACATGAACTTAAAACATAGAACTTATCTTTTGTTATCACTAGGTGAAGGTCAAGTATAATTATCTTATAAAGAGGCTGCCTTTATACAGTTACTAAAAACAAGCCTAAAACTCATTTTTTTCTTTTTTTTTTTAAATAAGTGGCCTGAAGAAGCCAGAAGGCAAAATATAAAACAATTTAAAGAGAGATTCTGGGCTTCCCCTGGTGGTCCAGTGGGTAAGAACACCACCTTGCAGTGCAAGGGGTGCCAGTTCGATCCCAGGCCTGGGAAGATCCCACGTGCCACGGAGCGGCTGGATCGATGTGTCCAATTACTGAGCTGGAGCTCTGGCGCGCGTGTGCCCAGAGCCAGTGCTCTGCAACAACAGATGCCACCGCGATGGGAGGCCCACAGCAGCCAAAGAACAAAGATGGATGAAACTAGACAAATGAAAGACGAGTGGAAGTGGCCCGCCCACCCCCCTTCCTTCCCTCCACTCCGCCAAAATAAATAAATAAATGTTTTTTTTTTTTTTTTTTTTTTTTTTTTATAAAGAGAGATTCTCTTGTCCAGGGAAATAACATAATGTTTCTCAGCTTTAATTATTTTCCAAATTCATTCATTCACTCCTTCAAAAGCATTTTTCTGTTGTCCCAATTTTTAATTAAAAAAACTATCATTCTTGATTTATAATTTATGTATTATGACGTTCACCCATTTAAAATGTACAGTTCTATGGTATTTAAGTTATATTTACAGTTGTGCAATCATCCACCATTAATATAATTTTATAATATTTTTCTCACCCCTCGAAAGAATCCTCCTACCAATTAGCAATCACATCTCATTATTTACTGATGATCCTCCCCTGCCCAGCCAGCCTTGGTCAATTAATTGACTTTGTCTCTCTATAGATTTTCATGTCCTAGACATTGCCTGATTTTTAGTCAGAGAATGAGGCTTTAAATGTGTGTTTTCATTTGCTCATCACTCATTCATTCACTTACTCATTCTGTGTACCTGCAGTGCATGTGTCATTGTATTGATTCTTTCCCAGAACAGTAGGGTCTGTAACTCACTGGAAATTCAGGATGGGTTCCTTTGAATTGCATGGATAAGAAATCAAAGAGCCAGATCTGGATTCTCACTGGCTGTGTGTGCCAGACAGGCAGACCAAATTGGCTTCAATAAAAACTGTGACCTGGGAAGAAGCTGCCTTTATACAGTTACTAAAACAAGCCTAAAACTCATTTTTTTTTTTTAAATAAGTGGCCTGAAGAAGCCAGAAGGCAAAATATAAAACAATTTAAAGAGAGATTCTGGGCTTCCCCTGGTGGTCCAGTGGGTAAGAACACCACCTTGCAGTGCAAGGGGTGCCAGTTCGATCCCAGGCCTGGGAAGATCCCACGTGCCACGGAGCGGCTGGATCGATGTGTCCAATTACTGAGCTGGAGCTCTGGCGCGCGTGTGCCCAGAGCCAGTGCTCTGCAACAACAGATGCCACCGCGATGGGAGGCCCACAGCAGCCAAAGAACAAAGATGGATGAAACTAGACAAATGAAAGACGAGTGGAAGTGGCCCGCCCACCCCCCTTCCTTCCCTCCACTCCGCCAAAATAAATAAATAAATGTTTTTTTTTTTTTTTTTTTTTTTTTTTATAAAGAGAGATTCTCTTGTCCAGGGAAATAACATAATGTTTCTCAGCTTTAATTATTTTCCAAATTCATTCATTCACTCCTTCAAAAGCATTTTTCTGTTGTCCCAATTTTTAATTAAAAAAACTATCATTCTTGATTTATAATTTATGTATTATGACGTTCACCCATTTAAAATGTACAGTTCTATGGTATTTAAGTTATATTTACAGTTGTGCAATCATCCACCATTAATATAATTTTATAATATTTTTCTCACCCCTCGAAAGAATCCTCCTACCAATTAGCAATCACATCTCATTATTTACTGATGATCCTCCCCTGCCCAGCCAGCCTTGGTCAATTAATTGACTTTGTCTCTCTATAGATTTTCATGTCCTAGACATTGCCTGATTTTTAGTCAGAGAATGAGGCTTTAAATGTGTGTTTTCATTTGCTCATCACTCATTCATTCACTTACTCATTCTGTGTACCTGCAGTGCATGTGTCATTGTATTGATTCTTTCCCAGAACAGTAGGGTCTGTAACTCACTGGAAATTCAGGATGGGTTCCTTTGAATTGCATGGATAAGAAATCAAAGAGCCAGATCTGGATTCTCACTGGCTGTGTGTTCCAGACAGGCAGACCAAATTTGTGCTTCAAATAACAACACGAATAATGATCAGTATTTATGAAAAGCTTACTATGTACTTGGCAGTGTTCCAAGAACTTTATATGTATTAATATATTTTAATTTACAACCAGATTTTAGTAAAATTAGAATATTAATCTGAGAATGCTTCTTTGAATAAGATAAAGAATGTGAAAGAAGGAAAGTGAAAGTCTCTCAGTCATGTCTGACTCTTTGCAATCCCCTTCCTAGGTGGTTGAGTCAGGAAAGAATTTGTCTACCAATGCAGAAGACATGGGTTTGATCCCTCGTTTAGGAAGATACCCTGGAGGACAAAATGGCAACCCACCCCAGTGTTCTTGGCTGGAGAATCCCATAGACAGAGGAGCCTGGAAGGCTACACTCCATAGGGCTGCAAAGAGCCAGACACTCAACAGATATTCAGAAATAGATCAGGACTAATCCCCCTAAACAAAAACTTTAAATGATGTTCAAGACTTTATTACGAGTTTAAAATATAACACTGTGAAAGATAAAGTCTATATGCTAGAGTTTGGCACATGAACTTGTACAGTGCCATAATTCTGGTGTAGAATGTTTTGTTTTAAAGTCAGTAGTGCCTAAAATTCTTAGATATCCAAATGGTGAAAGGAAATCAGATGTTCCTAAATGTTTAATGAAAAGCACAATTTTTAACTTGTACAGTGCCTAATTCTGTGTAGATTTTGTGCAATCATCCACCTTTTTTTTTTCCCCTGGTCCTTACCTTAAAATCTTTTTTGATGATCCTCCCCTGCCCAGCCAGCCTTGGTCAATTAATTGACTTTGTCTCTCTATAGATTTTCATGTCCTAGACATTGCCTGATTTTTAGTCAGAGAATGAGGCTTTAAATGTGTGTTTTCATTTGCTCATCACTCATTCATTCACTTACTCATTCTGTGTACCTGCAGTGCATGTGTCATTGTATTGATTCTTTCCCAGAACAGTAGGGTCTGTAACTCACTGGAAATTCAGGATGGGTTCCTTTGAATTGCATGGATAAGAAATCAAAGAGCCAGATCTGGATTCTCACTGGCTGTGTGTTCCAGACAGGCAGACCAAATTTGTGCTTCAAATAACAACACGAATAATGATCAGTATTTATGAAAAGCTTACTATGTACTTGGCAGTGTTCCAAGAACTTTATATGTATTAATATATTTTAATTTACAACCAGATTTTAGTAAAATTAGAATATTAATCTGAGAATGCTTCTTTGAATAAGATAAAGAATGTGAAAGAAGGAAAGTGAAAGTCTCTCAGTCATGTCTGACTCTTTGCAATCCCCTTCCTAGGTGGTTGAGTCAGGAAAGAATTTGTCTACCAATGCAGAAGACATGGGTTTGATCCCTCGTTTAGGAAGATACCCTGGAGGACAAAATGGCAACCCACCCCAGTGTTCTTGGCTGGAGAATCCCATAGACAGAGGAGCCTGGAAGGCTACACTCCATAGGGCTGCAAAGAGCCAGACACTCAACAGATATTCAGAAATAGATCAGGACTAATCCCCCTAAACAAAAACTTTAAATGATGTTCAAGACTTTATTACGAGTTTAAAATATAACACTGTGAAAGATAAAGTCTATATGCTAGAGTTTGGCACATGAACTTGTACAGTGCCATAATTCTGGTGTAGAATGTTTTGTTTTAAAGTCAGTAGTGCCTAAAATTCTTAGATTTCCAAATGGTGAAAGGAAATCAGATGTTCCTAAATGTTTAATGAAAAATTTTATGTACAACAATTGTGATTTGCTTGCTTGACCTTTTATATTTTCAGTTTATTGTGGGCCATTAAATAGATCTCAAGCAATGTTTTCAACAACTCTAATTACTTTTAGTATCATAACTTAGATCATTATTTATTATTGTATCTTCCCATTGAGAAATCTTTGTAATAAACTGAGTTTTTAAAATACTGACAGCTGGTCCAGAAATATAGCATTTAGGATGCTTCATGATATATTAACTGCCTTCCTTTATTTTGGTTGCTGGCAAGAAGAAGGGATAAATGAGTTGCAACTAATAAGGACTTGAGAGACTTGATCATTTTTATTTGTTATTAAGAAAGACTAAATGATTATGAAGTGAGCTGACAGCTGTGATATTTAACATAATGAACATTAGAAGAATTATTTAAAGTTCTATTAAAACACAAGGTAGTCTCTTAGTTACATAAGGAATGTGCCCTGAGTCTGGATGCCCAGATCTGTCTGATGCTCTTGACATTGGTGGAGGAAATATACATTGTATTTATTTTAGCAATGATCCTTTAAAGTCACCCAGATATTTGTATTTCTTTGTTAAATTTTTTCCTTGTCCTCTTAGGATGGGTAGAGTATCAAATAAGCTTATTTTTATCTCTTGCTACCTTTTTCTGTATTGCTAATGCAGCAGATCTGAGCAAGAATGGGGCTTCTGCATATTCTCTTAATTTGCAGCCAGGTTCATGCGCCCAGTCACTCTGTCTCATCTGTTCTTAATATATGCCCTATGTATTTGTGTTAGCAGAGGGTGGGAGAATAGGAATAATGTACAAATCTCCTCTGCACGAAGCCAGGAAGGCAGCAGTGAAAATCTCTTTGAAAGGGTGTGGGACAGGGTTTAAGGCAATCAGTTTGAGGCAGTGGCTTTAACCAACCTCCATAGGGCTGCAAAGAGCCAGACACTCAACAGATATTCAGAAATAGATCAGGACTAATCCCCCTAAACAAAAACTTTAAATGATGTTCAAGACTTTATTACGAGTTTAAAATATAACACTGTGAAAGATAAAGTCTATATGCTAGAGTTTGGCACATGAACTTGTACAGTGCCATAATTCTGGTGTAGAATGTTTTGTTTTAAAGTCAGTAGTGCCTAAAATTCTTAGATTTCCAAATGGTGAAAGGAAATCAGATGTTCCTAAATGTTTAATGAAAAATTTTATGTACAACAATTGTGATTTGCTTGCTTGACCTTTTATATTTTCAGTTTATTGTGGGCCATTAAATAGATCTCAAGCAATGTTTTCAACAACTCTAATTACTTTTAGTATCATAACTTAGATCATTATTTATTATTGTATCTTCCCATTGAGAAATCTTTGTAATAAACTGAGTTTTTAAAATACTGACAGCTGGTCCAGAAATATAGCATTTAGGATGCTTCATGATATATTAACTGCCTTCCTTTATTTTGGTTGCTGGCAAGAAGAAGGGATAAATGAGTTGCAACTAATAAGGACTTGAGAGACTTGATCATTTTTATTTGTTATTAAGAAAGACTAAATGATTATGAAGTGAGCTGACAGCTGTGATATTTAACATAATGAACATTAGAAGAATTATTTAAAGTTCTATTAAAACACAAGGTAGTCTCTTAGTTACATAAGGAATGTGCCCTGAGTCTGGATGCCCAGATCTGTCTGATGCTCTTGACATTGGTGGAGGAAATATACATTGTATTTATTTTAGCAATGATCCTTTAAAGTCACCCAGATATTTGTATTTCTTTGTTAAATTTTTTCCTTGTCCTCTTAGGATGGGTAGAGTATCAAATAAGCTTATTTTTATCTCTTGCTACCTTTTTCTGTATTGCTAATGCAGCAGATCTGAGCAAGAATGGGGCTTCTGCATATTCTCTTAATTTGCAGCCAGGTTCATGCGCTCCAGTCACTCTGTCTCATCTGTTCTTAATATATGCCCTATGTATTTGTGTTAGCAGAGGGTGGGAGAATAGGAATAATGTACAAATCTCCTCTGCACGAAGCCAGGAAGGCAGCAGTGAAAATCTCTTTGAAAGGGTGTGGGACAGGGTTTAAGGCAATCAGTTTGAGGCAGTGCCTCACCCTGTTGCTAGTATTATCAGGGAGACATTAAGATCCCCAAACACAGAGGTACAAGCGAAGGGAGTAGGGCCCGTCAAAGGTGGCCTTGCCTGGTGGAACATCAAACAGCCAAGAAGCTGGGGAAGTAATACTCCCAACTTCATTCTCCTCCAACCCCCTGGTATGCTGCCAGAATCCACTGGATGCACCCTGAATATGGAGAACGCAGTCTTATTGATGGAGGCCACAGAGGCTAGACCTTCTCGAGGTCAAACCAGTTGAGGCGGGTGGAAGTGGCATCGGGATGGTGCATGAGGAAAACCCAGCAAGTGTGTTTATAGACACCTGTGAACTCTAAGATCCATCTCACCTCAGGATTGACTGTATTGGTCAGTGGTCCAGCAGAGAAAAAAATATAATAAGGTGGATGGATGGATAGAGACACAGATGGATATTCAGACAGACGGACAGCTACTGGGAACAAATTTGGTTTCCGTTACTGTGAAGCTTAGCTGAATACATCCAAAATCCATAGGATGATTTGTCAGAAAGGATAACCTAGAAACTCTTAAGCAGGAAATGCTGCCCACAGGTGGAATTTCTTCCACCTCATGGAGACATCAGTTTTGTAATAAAGGTCTTTCAGCTTATCGGATCAGATCTACACAAAGTAGCAAGGATTAAATTGCCTTATTTTAAAATAAACTGGATGTAGATGATAATTACATAAGGATACTTTGATGTTGGGGAGGAAATATACATTGTATTTATTTTAGCAATGATCCTTTAAAGTCACCCAGATATTTGTATTTCTTTGTTAAATTTTTTCCTTGTCCTCTTAGGATGGGTAGAGTATCAAATAAGCTTATTTTTATCTCTTGCTACCTTTTTCTGTATTGCTAATGCAGCAGATCTGAGCAAGAATGGGGCTTCTGCATATTCTCTTAATTTGCAGCCAGGTTCATGCGCTCCAGTCACTCTGTCTCATCTGTTCTTAATATATGCCCTATGTATTTGTGTTAGCAGAGGGTGGGAGAATAGGAATAATGTACAAATCTCCTCTGCACGAAGCCAGGAAGGCAGCAGTGAAAATCTCTTTGAAAGGGTGTGGGACAGGGTTTAAGGCAATCAGTTTGAGGCAGTGCCTCACCCTGTTGCTAGTATTATCAGGGAGACATTAAGATCCCCAAACACAGAGGTACAAGCGAAGGGAGTAGGGCCCGTCAAAGGTGGCCTTGCCTGGTGGAACATCAAACAGCCAAGAAGCTGGGGAAGTAATACTCCCAACTTCATTCTCCTCCAACCCCCTGGTATGCTGCCAGAATCCACTGGATGCACCCTGAATATGGAGAACGCAGTCTTATTGATGGAGGCCACAGAGGCTAGACCTTCTCGAGGTCAAACCAGTTGAGGCGGGTGGAAGTGGCATCGGGATGGTGCATGAGGAAAACCCAGCAAGTGTGTTTATAGACACCTGTGAACTCTAAGATCCATCTCACCTCAGGATTGACTGTATTGGTCAGTGGTCCAGCAGAGAAAAAAATATAATAAGGTGGATGGATGGATAGAGACACAGATGGATATTCAGACAGACGGACAGCTACTGGGAACAAATTTGGTTTCCGTTACTGTGAAGCTTAGCTGAATACATCCAAAATCCATAGGATGATTTGTCAGAAAGGATAACCTAGAAACTCTTAAGCAGGAAATGCTGCCCACAGGTGGAATTTCTTCCACCTCATGGAGACATCAGTTTTGTAATAAAGGTCTTTCAGCTTATCGGATCAGATCTACACAAAGTAGCAAGGATTAAATTGCCTTATTTTAAAATAAACTGGATGTAGATGATAATCACATCACAAAATACCTTCACAGCAGGACTAGATTCAGGTTGGAAGGATCACCAGAGGACCACAGGCTGAGGGAGCTGAATGTTCCTGACTCCAGAACATTCCACTGGTGTATAAAGGGCCAAAGGAGAAGAGATTCTCTTCAAATTGGGTTGCTCATAGAAACCAATGACAAAGAGCAAAAATAACTAAGGGGGAAAAACCATGTAGAAAAGAGGAAGTTCTTTAAATATGTAAAGGCTGCTCTTCAGGGAACACAATGTGAGCTTTTGGAGAAACATCCATAGGGGAAAAGGAACCAAGCAAAAATCCCTTCTGATTTTATCACTAACAAGTAGAAAGGTTATTACTGAAATATTGCCCTTTGAAGAAAAAAGGGCCAATTAACTGAATGTGATTTCATAGGTATGGATGCTGTGCTAGTCACTGGGGGATAAAAGATAATGAGATACAATCTCTATTCAAGAAGCCTATCCTCCAATAGGAGTACAGCAAATAACTCTGAAATTATAACAGAGTAAGGAGAGTGGCATGACCTGAGATGCCACAGAAACACTGAGAAAAGATAGGTAAACTTGACCAGAAGCTAGGCTTCTAGGTAGAACTGACATACAAAGCATCTGGGGAAACAAAAGAAAGTTTGACAAGGAGAAACATGATGCATGAAGGGAACAGCATGCTACCAAGAAACGGCTGGCCACTTAACATGGCTAGAGTAAAGTCTAGGTAAGGGGCACACAACTCAGGCAGAAAACTTATTATAAAGTATTTTGTTTGGCTAAACTTGGCATTCGGGTCTCTTCTTACATAACTTCATATCTCATTTCTGCTATCTCTTCTTCATAAAAATATAATAAGGTGGATGGATGGATAGAGACACAGATGGATATTCAGACAGACGGACAGCTACTGGGAACAAATTTGGTTTCCGTTACTGTGAAGCTTAGCTGAATACATCCAAAATCCATAGGATGATTTGTCAGAAAGGATAACCTAGAAACTCTTAAGCAGGAAATGCTGCCCACAGGTGGAATTTCTTCCACCTCATGGAGACATCAGTTTTGTAATAAAGGTCTTTCAGCTTATCGGATCAGATCTACACAAAGTAGCAAGGATTAAATTGCCTTATTTTAAAATAAACTGGATGTAGATGATAATCACATCACAAAATACCTTCACAGCAGGACTAGATTCAGGTTGGAAGGATCACCAGAGGACCACAGGCTGAGGGAGCTGAATGTTCCTGACTCCAGAACATTCCACTGGTGTATAAAGGGCCAAAGGAGAAGAGATTCTCTTCAAATTGGGTTGCTCATAGAAACCAATGACAAAGAGCAAAAATAACTAAGGGGGAAAAACCATGTAGAAAAGAGGAAGTTCTTTAAATATGTAAAGGCTGCTCTTCAGGGAACACAATGTGAGCTTTTGGAGAAACATCCATAGGGAAATGGAACCAAGCAAAAATCCCTTCTGATTTTATCACTAACAAGTAGAAAGGTTATTACTGAAATATTGCCCTTTGAAGAAAAAGGTCCAATTAACTGAATGTGATTTCATAGGTATGGATGCTGTGCTAGTCACTGGGGGATAAAAGATAATGAGATACAATCTCTATTCAAGAAGCCTATCCTCCAATAGGAGTACAGCAAATAACTCTGAAATTATAACAGAGTAAGGAGAGTGGCATGACCTGAGATGCCACAGAAACACTGAGAAAAGATAGGTAAACTTGACCAGAAGCTAGGCTTCTAGGTAGAACTGACATACAAAGCATCTGGGGAAACAAAAGAAAGTTTGACAAGGAGAAACATGATGCATGAAGGGAACAGCATGCTACCAAGAAACGGCTGGCCACTTAACATGGCTAGAGTAAAGTCTAGGTAAGGGGCACACAACTCAGGCAGAAAACTTATTATAAAGTATTTTGTTTGGCTAAACTTGGCATTCGGGGTCTCTTCTTACATAACTTCATATCTCATTTCTGCTATTCCTCATATAGGAAACAGTTTCAGTGTCCTTTGTTCCCTGTTTAGAAATCTGAGTTTCCTTCCTCAGTGCTACCACTCATGACAGAGTTAATCTGTGAAAACGTTCCTTGAAAAATGAACTTGGACTCATGTTAAGAAGCATATAGAGGAAAACAAAGTAGGAGAAATGCTGATGTTTAATTTGATATAATATTGTGAGATTTTTCTCTTCATGTCCATTTTATTTTTTAAAAAATAAAATATCTACTACTAAAAATAAAGCAAAGCCCTCTATATATCATGGCTGTCTAGGTGTGTGCTTAAGATTTCTCTTAGACTCAGGAACATTTCCTGGACAGGTGGTTGTATCAAAGAGAAGTCTAGTTATGTGAATATTGGAGGAAGCCCCAGGAAAGAATGAGAAGAGAGAACTGAGAATCATGAATTGTGCCAGTATCTGAAAAGTAGAGAAAAGAAGAATACCATATGTTATCTGTCACTTAAATTATCTCTGCTCCGCCGATATGTGCTTATGATTAACTTAAGGCTGAAGAGAGCTACAAAAATAACCAAGCAGAAGCAGGAAGAGCTGAAACCCAACAAAGTATATGGTGGGTCATTGTTTAAAAGTTTTATTGTTTAGGGCTGCCCTGGTGGCTGAGATGGTAAAGAGTCTACCTGAAATGTGGGAGACCTGCATTCGATCCCTGAGTGGGGAAGATCCCTGGAGGAGGGAATGGCTACCCACAAAAGTATTCTTGCCTAAGAATTCCATGGACAGAGGAGTCTGGCAGGCTACAGTCCATGCAAAGTGTTGGACACAACTGAGCCAAAAATGTTCTAATGAGGTCATTACCACAAGACATTTTAACTGATTTGGTGTGCCCATCCGTTAGAGGTTGTGGGTTGTGTTCCCAAGGCTCCATAGGCAAAAGTCTTCAAAGGACCACTTTCCAGTGACTGGGGCCACCTCTCCACTCAGAGATAAGGCTGTACTTGACTCCCCAGACTGCATGCTGAGGGGTTGGGGTACATGTGCAAAATCCTACTTTCTTGCCAAAAGGTGGGACAGTCTCTGCGGTATTATTTTAGTTTCAGAGAATTACAAAGAGGACATCGAAGCTAAACGTTTGGAACCTCATTCCTGCGTAATTTTTCCCTCTTCTCTTCCTTTTATCCCTCACCCCCTTACTATTTCTCCTAAAAGCATTCCCTAAACAAAAATTCACACACACACACACACACAAAACCAAAAATGAACCAAAAAAGACAAAAAACCCCAAACAACAACTTCCCCAAACACAACTCTGCCCCAGACCCTACTTTCAAAGAATCTATTCTAAGACATATGCCAAAATAATTTTTAGATGAATTAAAAAATATTTCAAAATATGGAAGAAAAGTAGGAGACTCTATTATTTCAAGAAGAAAAAAAGAAAGAAAGCCAGAAACAAAACACACATTTATAGATTTGACATTTTAAAATCCTAAAAACAAGATTTAAAAGTCAAAGTTGGAACATATTTGGGAATCAAGAAATTAATGCATTTTAAATAGATCAAAAAAAATCAACAGCCCTAGAAATGTGTTCATAAAATATAATTTACAAAGGTAAAAGTGAAATGGTCAGCTCAATAATAACAAAAACCCAGATTACAGCAATGTGGGGATATGTTTTGGTATATGATTTTTTTTTTCTTTTTGATAATGAGAATGCTCAACATTGATAAGAACTGGGGGAAAGGATATTTTCACACAGATGACAATCAGGCTGCACATTGGCATTTATTTTCTGGCAAACATTTCTGCAGCATGTTATTTTTAAATTTATTTCACTTTTTACTTTGACAGAGTTTTGTTGTTTACAAATATGTATGATCCCAGAGTAGTCATATGTATATCTCCCTCATCCCAGCATGTTATTTTAAGTTATGCACATCCTTTAGTGCAGAAATTACACTTTTTTGTTTGTTTTCAGGAATTACAGGTATGAATTAGAAATAGAAATTGTATTTCAACGATTTTTAAATAGAATTGTTTTGCACTACTGTGAATGAAGAAGTTGAAAAAGCCTAAACGCTAATGTATTGAATATGATGGTGAAATTATAGCTCTCATATTTTAAGTTATTATGTTATTCAGTCTTATCATGTGCTATTTGATGGATATTATTATTATTATTCACATTTGCAAAGAAGGTAGCTAAAGAAGGTGAAGCGAAAACCAAAGTCCCAAGGTTGTTAACCTCCGGAGGTACCATCCGGCATTCTCAATCTCAATCAATAGGCGCTACTGAATTTGCTTTGTCTGATATAAAACACAACGATTTAAAAATCATATTTTTCAAATACATTTGTTAACATTGAACATGTTCAAAATATCTTGCTAGGTAAAAAAATAATTTAGAAAACAGCACATACAGTAGCAAACATCTCTTTGCAGAACCAAAAATTGTCAAGCAAATATATTCTCCTATTGGAAATCATTTAACAGAGTAATAAGTATTTGCAGTAGACATGGGTTCAGTCCCTGGGTCAGGAAAATTCTCTGACAGAGGAAATGACAATCGACTCCAGTACTCTTGCCTACAGAATCTCATGGACAGTGGAGCCTGACAGACTACAGTCCATGGGTTTGCAGAATACAGATATGACTTAGCAACTAAACCACCATCACTATGATTACATAAAAATATGAAACTTCTACAGGAAAAAAGGCTTTGAGGAGTTAAAAAACTTGTAAACACAAGTGCTAGATGCATAATGTGTAAAGACCTGACTTCCCACTGAGGATTAGCATGGCTATTCACTCAGGGAATCAGCTAAGAGCACCATTAGTAATTTTCAGTGAGCCCAGTTCCTTCTTGTTTCTTGAATGATTTGGAATTGGAGATCTGTACTACATAGTTCTTAGAACTGTTTTTCAAGACTTTAATTCTCTCCATCACATTATTTTCTTTTGCTACCAAAGGTGGTTTTTTGCCTAGAAAATCTCTCTGATGAAAGACTGGGGCTAACATTTATCCTACTCCCTTTCACAGCAACTTTGGAGGAGCTGAGCATCGTGCCCATAAATGACAGCTGGATGATGCCACCTTCCATTCAGCTTTCCCTCTTTTTCTGTTAAACAGGAAGACAAATTCCACCTACACTTAACACTTCTATCTTGGTGTCTTCTCATTTCTCATGACTTCATCCTCTTAGAATAACATTCAAGACTGTTTATTTCCATTCTAAGGATTTTCTAAGTAGCAAATCATTCCCTAACTCCTCCCAAAATGTGAAACTTGACACACTATCTATCAGAATTTTCAGTTTATTTTCTGTGTCATGTATGCTTGACTGTTATAAGTGTCAAACAATAAATATACATTTTTAATTACCATGTTTTGCACTGTTTCTTCACTTTTCCTACCTAGGTCTATAGTTTTATTCTTACTCTTTCTCACTGTTAAGAAATGGGGAAAAGAAAAATAACCAAAAGAGAAGAAAGGCAAACAAACAAATGAGAGAAAGAGATAAATCAATTTCTATTATTTGTTGTTGTTCAATTGCTAAGTTGTGTTCCACTTTTGTGATTCCATGGATAGAATGCCATGAGCTTGGGTTTTATGTATGTTGAGTTTCAAGCCAACTTTTTCACGTTCCTCTTTCACTCTCATCAAGAGGCTCTTTAGCTCCTCTTCACTTTCTTCCATTAGAGTGGTATTATTTGCATATCTGAAGCTGTTGATATTTTCTCTCTCCAGTTTGTTCCCAGCCGATTTCCAGGCCGATTTAAGAGTGCAATAAGTTGCGGGACTAAACCACCATCACTAAAAAAAGGGAATTTCAAAGCTAGATGCATAATGTGTAAAGACCTGACTTCCCACTGAGGATTAGCATGGCTATTCACTCAGGGAATCAGCTAAGAGCACCATTAGTAATTTTCAGTGAGCCCAGTTCCTTCTTGTTTCTTGAATGATTTGGAATTGGAGATCTGTACTACATAGTTCTTAGAACTGTTTTTCAAGACTTTAATTCTCTCCATCACATTATTTTCTTTTGCTACCAAAGGTGGTTTTTTTTTGCCTAGAAAATCTCTCTGATGAAAGACTGGGGCTAACATTTATCCTACTCCCTTTCACAGCAACTTTGGAGGAGCTGAGCATCGTGCCCATAAATGACAGCTGGATGATGCCACCTTCCATTCAGCTTTCCCTCTTTTTCTGTTAAACAGGAAGACAAATTCCACCTACACTTAACACTTCTATCTTGGTGTCTTCTCATTTCTCATGACTTCATCCTCTTAGAATAACATTCAAGACTGTTTATTTCCATTCTAAGGATTTTCTAAGTAGCAAATCATTCCCTAACTCCTCCCAAAATGTGAAACTTGACACACTATCTATCAGAATTTTCAGTTTATTTTCTGTGTCATGTATGCTTGACTGTTATAAGTGTCAAACAATAAATATACATTTTTAATTACCATGTTTTGCACTGTTTCTTCACTTTTCCTACCTAGGTCTATAGTTTTATTCTTACTCTTTCTCACTGTTAAGAAATGGGGAAAAGAAAAATAACCAAAAGAGAAGAAAGGCAAACAAACAAATGAGAGAAAGAGATAAATCAATTTCTATTATTTGTTGTTGTTCAATTGCTAAGTTGTGTTCCACTTTTTGTGATTCCATGGATAGAATGCCATGAGCTTGGGTTTTATGTATGTTGAGTTTCAAGCCAACTTTTTCACGTTCCTCTTTCACTCTCATCAAGAGGCTCTTTAGCTCCTCTTCACTTTCTTCCATTAGAGTGGTATTATTTGCATATCTGAAGCTGTTGATATTTCTCTCTGCAGTCTTGCTTCCAGCTTGTGATTCACCCAGCCCGGCATTTCTCATGATGTGCTCTGTATATAAGTTGAAAGCAGGGTGACAACATACAGTCTTGCCGTACTCCTTTCCCAATTTTAAACCAGTCAGTTGTTTAATGTATGGTTCTATTGCTTCTATGCTGAGATGCTAATTTTTTTTACACACTAAAGAAACTTTCATTTGATGTGATTGGGTTTTCTCTCATCGATAAAGCTCGCATCTCTGGTTTCATCTTGCTAAGAAATCATAGCACATTTTTTTGTAAACCCAATTTTCATCCTTTAGTTTTCTTTCTCTTCTTGCTGTTAGGAATATCTCCTAAAGTGTATGATGATAACCAGCAATAAACCTCTACTTGTTTAATAAAATCAATGAAAAGGAATACAAGCTCAGAAATGCTACTAGTTATTCAGAAATAGGTAAATGGCTTAATTTCAAGTATCATGTGAGCAAAATAAAATCTCTTGCCAATTATAAAGAGGGAACAAATTATTTCTATCCCCCCTCCCCAACAAAAACGACCATTCTAAATAAGGAGTATTTTAAGTTATCATTTTGTCAACTCAGAAATATAAAAATTATTCACAGTGCACATTTTAAAAGTTCTGTATGGAAATTAACTTATTACTGGTATTCTTTCACCATCTTAAAACGATTAACTGGAAGTAATATTACAAAGCAAACATTTTCCCCAGCATTTGCTTCTTTTCCCAAGGATAAAAGCCTACAGAATGCATGTATATCTCACAGCATCCAGCAGAGGGAAGCAAAGAACTTCTGGTGGTTGCCACCCAGCTGTCTTTGTTTCTGCTGTTTTAACTTTGTGTATAGAACAATCATGGAGCTGTCAACCCAAATTAGCCCAGAAATGCAGGGAATCTGTTCAGTCCAAGCTAATTGCCACTGTGATAGAATGCCATGAGCTTGGGTTTTATGTATGTTGAGTTTCAAGCCAACTTTTTCACGTTCCTCTTTCACTCTCATCAAGAGGCTCTTTAGCTCCTCTTCACTTTCTTCCATTAGAGTGGTATTATTTGCATATCTGAAGCTGTTGATATTTCTCTCTGCAGTCTTGCTTCCAGCTTGTGATTCACCCAGCCCGGCATTTCTCATGATGTGCTCTGTATATAAGTTGAAAGCAGGGTGACAACATACAGTCTTGCCGTACTCCTTTCCCAATTTTAAACCAGTCAGTTGTTTAATGTATGGTTCTATTGCTTCTATGCTGAGATGCTAATTTTTTTTACACACTAAAGAAACTTTCATTTGATGTGATTGGGTTTTCTCTCATCGATAAAGCTCGCATCTCTGGTTTCATCTTGCTAAGAAATCATAGCACATTTTTTTGTAAACCCAATTTTCATCCTTTAGTTTTCTTTCTCTTCTTGCTGTTAGGAATATCTCCTAAAGTGTATGATGATAACCAGCAATAAACCTCTACTTGTTTAATAAAATCAATGAAAAGGAATACAAGCTCAGAAATGCTACTAGTTATTCAGAAATAGGTAAATGGCTTAATTTCAAGTATCATGTGAGCAAAATAAAATCTCTTGCCAATTATAAAGAGGGAACAAATTATTTCTATCCCCCCTCCCCAACAAAAACGACCATTCTAAATAAGGAGTATTTTAAGTTATCATTTTGTCAACTCAGAAATATAAAAATTATTCACAGTGCACATTTTAAAAGTTCTGTATGGAAATTAACTTATTACTGGTATTCTTTCACCATCTTAAAACGATTAACTGGAAGTAATATTACAAAGCAAACATTTTCCCCAGCATTTGCTTCTTTTCCCAAGGATAAAAGCCTACAGAATGCATGTATATCTCACAGCATCCAGCAGAGGGAAGCAAAGAACTTCTGGTGGTTGCCACCCAGCTGTCTTTGTTTCTGCTGTTTTAACTTTGTGTATAGAACAATCATGGAGCTGTCAACCCAAATTAGCCCAGAAATGCAGGGAATCTGTTCAGTCCAAGCCACCTTCTTTCTCCAAAAACTGTTCTTCAGTTTACTGTAGCACATTAAGTTATGAAAGGGATATTTGCATGTTCAAAATTAATTTCACGTAAAATATGAAAAGGCAAAGAAAAGCACATGGCCTTTGAAATTGTGTGTATTATTTATATAGAAGATCTTCACCACAGGAAGCGTCAGAGGTATGATCAAATGGGACCAGCCCCAGCTTTATTCTTTAGTGACCTAGCATTATAATATGTACGTATTTTTGACTATGACTTTTTTAATATAATGAAATAGAAAATGGAAATCATTTTATCTGACTTCCCTTTACCATAGTTTTGCAGTGACTACACTATGTATTTCAGAGAGGTGTTCAGATAGAGAAAGGAAAAGCATTAAAAAGTCATTTTTAACATTTCTCAAGTCATTCAGAAAGCATTCTTCTTTGTGAATATACAACTTATTTGCCTAGAATCACCTATAAAACTTTCAAAATACTGAAATTAAGACATTTTGTACATTAAAAAATAATAAAATTCTTTTTAAATTCTATTTTTTAATTCTTAAATGCATGAAATTAAATGTATTATGAAGCTGTTCTGGTTACGTTACAAAATTCTTATTATGTGCATTTGTTATTTTTACCTATTATTTATTATCATGTGCATTTTTATGTATATTACAGAGTGGTAGAGACAGCATTAACCAGGATACTTGAAAAGCTACTTATTGATCTGAATTAGATTTATGCTTCTTAAAACCTCACCCTGATACACAAAAATGTAAGCAATGGAAAATAACTATAGCTAATTTAGACATTAAAATATTTCATTAAAATAATATCTGATTGCTTGTACACCAGAAAAAATACCTGCAGTTACATGTTACAATTGGATAGTCAGAAATTTATTTATTCCCAGGACTTCTGACCTACTTCCTTTCTTTTCTTATTACTCAATACTGCAGTCAGCAATAGCTAACATTTATTCTCAAGAAAGAATCATATACATTCTTAAAAGGCTGAAAATGAGTTATATATGTTTACTTCTGCTTCCATGGTATCTAAGGTTCAATTAATTATGCAAAGTTGTAAATTATTCTGTGGGGAAAGTCTTATTGACAAAATTCTCCTCCAAAGTGGGAAAACAGGGGCTTCCCTGGTAGTCCAGTGGGTAAAGAGTCCACCTTGCAGTGCAAGGGGAACTGTTTCAATCCCTGGGCCAGGAAGATCCCACGTGCCTTGGAGCGGCTGGACCAGTATGTCCAACTGAGAGCCAGAGCTCTGGAGCACATGTGCCCAAAGCTGGTGCTTTGCAGCAGAAGAGGCCACTGCAATGGGAGGCCCACAGGGGCTGAAGAATAAAGATGAATGAAAATAAATAAATTAACCAATAAAAGAGACCAAAATTAAAGAAAAAAAAAAAAGGGGGGTAAAACATTCTCTCAGAAAATATACACAGACTTAATGACCTTGGTTCAATCCCTGGGTTAGGAAGATCCCCTGGAGAAGGGAAAGGCTACCCACTCCAGTATTCTTGCCTGGAGAATTCCATGGCTCATTCATGGGTCACAAAGAGTGGTACACGACTGAGAGACTTCACTTTCACTTTCTCTTTTCAATAGCCCAGTAGCCCAATAAGAGTATATTACTGAAAGCTATTCTGGAACAGCAGAGTAGAGGCCTCCAAAGATCCAATCCTCTAGAGAAAAAACAAAAATAGTAAAACATGGTCAAAATGAATGCTTCCAGAGCTCTAGAAGGAATTTACCGGAGGCTTGTCACAATATGATGAGCATTTATTTAAGAAAAAAAAAAAGACTATATCTCATAAGAAAACATGACTTATGGCATCTAACTTATCCAAATTCCCAGCCCCCTCTGACTGACATACCTTTCAATACTAACAGCCTTCCAACCAAAAGAACTGTGAAAAACAGCAACCTAGCAGCTACTAAAGAGTGTAAATGGATTTGATGTTCCCTAAAAAGTTCAATCACCAAAACATTGCTATTAATTGACCTGGATGATGGTCTACTGGAAAAGCCACATTTTCAGGGTCTGTCTTTATTGGACTTGACTCAAAAGTCTTATGAGAATGGGTTGATCTCAGAGCATCTGTCAAAAGCTATCAGTGGCGTTATTTTATCATCACAGCTGCCAGGAATGGTGATGCCAAGTGAACGAAAGGTGAAGCTGACCAAAATCACTTAAAAAAACAATAGCTGGGAAATGAGATGTTCATGGGGCACTCTGAAGAGTTCTAATGTATTCCTGGAAGTCAGGAAGATCATGTGCACATGTAGGACTTTGGCCATGGCCAGGAAAAACCTGAAAGGCCCCTATGTCTCCCTCATAGTTCACCTGGGACTCAGTGAAAAGAGGAACAAAAGGTAAAGAGAGAGATGTAAATAGCCAACACACTGGAGAAGTTCCCATAATACATACACATAATCTCAATAATGAATTCAAGACTTTGGGGGTTATTTAAGGAAATCCTTGTTCATTTATTACCTGCCCACCAGAGTAACACAACAGAGCTTGAGAGTCTGCACATGACAAAGAATAAAGACTTTTAAGAATTAATCCATGAAGACATTAAACAAACAGCAAACATGAACAAAGCCCTGGTAAAGAAGTTAACTTATTTCTAGAGTTACCACAGTGTATTATTAAATTTCCAGTTTTCATTAAACAAATCTAGAAGACATGTCAAAAACATACAATCCATAAACAAAAAAGCAAAACAAAACAGTCAATAATAAAAATCATTCTTGAGGAAGCTCAGACATTGGATTTATTTAATAAGGCGTAACACCAGTCATTATAAACATATTCAAATAACTAAGGCAATGTGCTTACAGAACCAAAGGAAAATAGGAGAATGATGTGCTCTCAAATAGAAAATATCAATAAAGACACAGAAACTGTGAGAAAGAGAAAGAATAAAAGTACTGGCATTCAAAATTACAAGCAATAAAAATTTTAGTTAAAAGAAAAAATCGGTGACTTGGAAAATAAGTTAATTAAGATTATCCAGGGTAAGTAACAAAAAGAGAAATAAACAATGAATATACACCCTCAGAGACCAGTAGGCACATACTGTGCATGAACATAACCATAAAGGAAGTATCAAAAAATTAAAAAAGAGAAAAAAGGTCAGACTATTTGAGGAAATAATAATCTAACTTCAATTTGATAAAAACACAATAATCTATTATATAGATCCAAGCATTTCAACACTCATCAAGTAGAATTAAATATAAGAGTTCCACACCAGAGCACATCATAGTAAAATGCCAAAAATCAAGGATAAATTATTGGAAGCAGTGACATAAAAGTTTTTCTCAAAAATAAATGTTGGCATTTTATCAGAAATCATGGATAGCAACATGAGAGCCAACAACACTGGCCAGAATTGGCCATGGAAAACCTGAAAGGCCCCTATGTCTCCCTCATAGTTCACCTGGGACTCAGTGAAAAGAGGAACAAAAGGTAAAGAGAGAGATGTAAATAGCCAACACACTGGAGAAGTTCCCATAATACATACACATAATCTCAATAATGAATTCAAGACTTTGGGGGTTATTTAAGGAAATCCTTGTTCATTTATTACCTGCCCACCAGAGTAACACAACAGAGCTTGAGAGTCTGCACATGACAAAGAATAAAGACTTTTAAGAATTAATCCATGAAGACATTAAACAAACAGCAAACATGAACAAAGCCCTGGTAAAGAAGTTAACTTATTTCTAGAGTTACCACAGTGTATTATTAAATTTCCAGTTTTCATTAAACAAATCTAGAAGACATGTCAAAAACATACAATCCATAAACAAAAAAGCAAAACAAAACAGTCAATAATAAAAATCATTCTTGAGGAAGCTCAGACATTGGATTTATTTAATAAGGCGTAACACCAGTCATTATAAACATATTCAAATAACTAAGGCAATGTGCTTACAGAACCAAAGGAAAATAGGAGAATGATGTGCTCTCAAATAGAAAATATCAATAAAGACACAGAAACTGTGAGAAAGAGAAAGAATAAAAGTACTGGCATTCAAAATTACAAGCAATAAAAATTTTAGTTAAAAGAAAAAATCGGTGACTTGGAAAATAAGTTAATTAAGATTATCCAGGGTAAGTAACAAAAAGAGAAATAAACAATGAATATACACCCTCAGAGACCAGTAGGCACATACTGTGCATGAACATAACCATAAAGGAAGTATCAAAAAATTAAAAAAGAGAAAAAAGGTCAGACTATTTGAGGAAATAATAATCTAACTTCAATTTGATAAAAACACAATAATCTATTATATAGATCCAAGCATTTCAACACTCATCAAGTAGAATTAAATATAAGAGTTCCACACCAGAGCACATCATAGTAAAAATGCCAAAAATCAAGGATAAATTATTGGAAGCAGTGACATAAAAGTGTCTCATTATGTAAACATGATCTAAAATAAGATTAACTGTTGGCATTTTATCAGAAATCATGGATGTCACAAAGTAATGGGATGATATATACAAACTGTTGTAAGAATAATAACGACCAAGACATTTACTGTATATCATGTAATATTATTAAAAGGAAATAAAGACATCCTATGTTTATAAATCAGAAAGTTTATTGAAAAGACAGCAACATTCTCAAAACTGATCTACAGATTCATCCCCGTAACAATCTCTCTCAAAATCTCAGCTGGTTAGAAACTGGTTAGCGCCTTCTAACATTCTTATGGAAATGCATGGGACACTGAATACCTAAAATAATCTTGAAAAAGGAGAAATTTAGAGGTCTTCCACTTTCTTTTTCAAAAGTTACTATAAAGCTACACTTATCAAGGCAGCTGTGATTATGGCATAGGCCAGACCTATAAATCAAGGGAGTCCAGAAATATATGTATTCATTTATGCTCAAAATAATTTCTATAATGATGCCAAAAAGTTTAGTCAGGAAAACAGTAGTGTTTTCAACAAATGGTCCTGAGATAACAGGGTGTTCACACGCATATGAATGAATTTGGACCTGTACTTCACATCGTATACAAAAATTATTTTTAAAAATATCTGAGGACTATATGTAAGATATGCTGTGCTGTGTTTAGTTACTCTGTTGTGTCCAACTCTTTGCAGCCTCCATGGACTGTAGCCCGCCAGGCTCCTCTGTCCATGGAATTCTCCAGGCAAGAATACTGTAGTGGGTAGCCATTCCCTCCTCTAGGGGATCTTCCCAACCCAGGGATAAAACCCATGACTTCCAAATTGCAGGCAGATTAGTTACCTTTAAACCACCAGGGAAGCCCATATGTAAGATAACACAACTAAAAAACTCTTAGAAAAAAAATCATAGCAGTAAATACTCATGAACTTGAATCATGCAATAGTTCCTGCTATCAAATAAAAGGATATCATCAAAAATAATGGAGCAATAACTCACAGAATAGGAAAAAATCTTTGCAAATCAGGTTTGATAAAGGATTTGTAGGAATATAAAAAAAAGACTTACATTTCAACCATAAAAAGACAAATAACCCAACTGCAAACAGGCAAATATTTGAATAGATGTTTCTCCAAAAAAAGATTAACAAATGGCTAACAGACACAAGATGGTCAGTATCGCTAGTCATATGGGAAATACATGTTAGATTCCCCATGAGATATTACTCCATACCCAGTAAGATGACTAAAATAAGACAACATGAAACAAGTGTTGATAAGGATATGGAGAAGATGGAAAATAGACAACCCCTCAAAAAGTTAAACACAGCATTACCACATGACACACCCGTAGGCATATACCCAGGAGAACCCATATGCCACATGGAAACTTGTGCATGCATGTTCAGTGCATCATTATTCATAAGAGGTAAAAATAAGGAGGAGCAACCAATAATTATCTAAGGATAGAGGGAGAAATTAAACTTAGTATATCTATATAATAGAATCTTACTTGACATTAGAAAAGAATGAATTACATTCTATAGCATAAAGGAACACTGAAAGTACTACGCTGAATGAAAAAAATACTATCACAAAAGCCACATATGTTTGAATAATATTTATATGAAAAGGTTAGTATGCTTAGTATGTGCATTACATCTCAATACAGTGTTCTTTTAAACAAAAATGAATTAAGATGGATAATTTGATAAGATTATTAGGTACATCTTCAGGGGTACAATCCACCTTAATAACATGTAATATGATAGGGAATGTGGGTCCCCAGGGTCTCTGAAAAATTCTTTAGCTAAAGAATCATTTACCCATATAAAACATTTTATTTTATTTTTGGAAGTATCTGATAAACCAGATAGGATGTGGGCCAGAATTTACAAAAACTTTCCCAGAATGCTAATACTCTAATGCCAATGAGCGTCAACATAACATGTGACATTCAAGATAGCAGCTACACTTTTCTAAAGGAGTTTGCTAAAATCACTGGCAGGTCTGTTCTTGGGGAAAGATTGGACAACTCGAGATAATTCGCCATTCATTCATCAAAGTGTTTCAAGCAGATCTTTGCAAACCACTAGCAATTAGGAACCGAATACAATATGAACTCTTCCTTCAAGGTGTAAAGTGAGGTGTGAAAAAAGGTACGATAAGACTATAAATGAAAAATTGCCGAACACTGCCTTAAGTTTTACACTGGGAGACATGCTTGGCTCAATGGAAACACAAAGGGTAAAGGATTAATAGCCGCTTTGTTTGGGTGGATCAGGGAAAATTTATAGGAACCCAAGTTTGAATACAATCAAAGCAAACATTAAGGTTGCAAACGGGATATTTCTGGCAGGACATGGATCACACCTTGGGAAGTTTGCTGCCCCACTGACTTCTTGCTTTTGGAGGCTGTTGAGCACAGTGGCGCCACCTGCACACTACACTGCAATCCTGGTTTCTCTATACCACAGTTGTGTGTTCCAGAGTAGATTATAGAAGCTCTCTATGCCTTCATTTCCTCATCTGTACAGTGGAGATAATGCTAGTACTTATCTCATAGGTTTGCAATAATAATTACATAAACAAGCATAGAAAACATTTGGAATATCACCTGGTACACAGTGAGTGCTGCAGTAAATGCTAGTCAGAAGCTAAGGCTGACATTTTTTCTGAATTATGGATCACTAGGGGCTTCTTAGAGTTGAACACTAATTCAACAGTATGGCATAAGACACGATGCAAACTTCTCTACTGCATGCACTGCTGCTTGGTCTTTAGGTCAAGTTGTCATCTGGTTTTGTCTCTGCCCTCTCCTCTCGTTTCATTCCATCCTTCCAGAAATTTCAGTATCCGCTTACAGGAAAAACCTGAAGGAGACCTGCTTTGCTTACTATTTGAATCGGGGCAATATATTTGCAATGAAAAGACAAAACTAATATGCCTGTGATGGAAAATGTGTGTGACAGAACAGGAAGGATCACAGGTAAGCAAGTGAGGATACCATGCTCCATCCATCAAATCAGAGTTTGAAAAGTACCATGAATGCCATTCTTGTGTGTTTATGTCCAAACAGGATATTAGCACAACTGAATGAAATCTAAATCCTTGGATTATTTAAGAGACTTGGGAAATATAATCGTATGCAGGGACTTTGATGATCTCAAGCTTTTAAATGACTATTGGACTCAGTGCAGACTGAGAATCTCTTGTCAGAAGAGATATTCACTTTCCTTCACTTCCAAGCTGTGTGGAACTTGTACTACTTCTGGTCTCAAATGCAAGAAGAGAATGTCAGGTCTGAGAAGCAATTCTATTTCTAGAAGCAAGGAGTAAAGGTGGAATAGAAGCAAAATGTACCAGTAGGTATTAGAAGCATGTATGCATAACCAACAGTTATGGGTGAATGAAAAAAATTAGTATTTCTAAAAACTTAAACTTTCCAAACTGCATTAATTAAATCATTTAATTAAGAGTCAGTAAAGAGTTTGGGGCCATCAGAATCTCTCTGTATATGTGCATCTATCAAATCTCTCAAAAAGTTCAATGATTTGTGGCTATTACAGTATGCATTTAAGTCAGTAGCTATTAAGGACCCATGTAGTATATGGTAACTTTTTATGAAGCAAAGACAGGTATGATACAAACTCTGCCTTTTGAAGTTACCAGTACTATCGAAAAATACATTACAGGGAACGGTTAATTACTATACCTATTTTTTTCTCTTTTGTCAGCAGAGAGGTTTCTTTTCCATTTTTAAAGTAAAGCTTTATCACTGAATTTTACATCCATTTTCAAAGTTAAATTAACAAATAACAACCCTCCAAAACAACATTTTAGCAATCTGTCAATTCATTCAAAACAGGTATCTGTCAGCATGTTAGTGACAATGCCAGCTGGTGAGCTAAAATTGTACCTACTCAGTTGTTATTCTGCCATGATGAGGGAAACTATTTAAAATAATATAATTACCTGGCCTGTGAATTTCCATAATTTTAAAACCATTAGGTTGCAGCTACTAGAAAAAATAGAGACTACATTTTTTTTTTTTCTTTCAGTCCCATCTTGAATCCTTCCTGGGCTAAGAACATAAACTCTTGCTTTTTAAAGGCATGTCAAATTAATCCTCCAAATGATTTGCCATTGCCTAAATTATATGAGAAAAACACCACATATCTCAAAACAATCAATTGCATCCTATATCTGAGATGCCAGAAAACCCTATGAGTGTGTGTTATCCATTACCTCTCCAGCAGAGAAGAGCCTGAAACTATTTTATTCAAAGGGTCCCCCTTCTTCAGCAAAGGAGTCACTTAGCAAAAGATCTCAGCTACCTCCTCTCCTTGGACAATTGGAATTTATTTTCAGGAAAAGACAAATTTCACTACCTATAAATAATTTTAAAATGAAGCCGCAAATGCTGATTCTTATCTCAGCCTTTGGCAGGAAATCCTTGTTTTCTTATGAACCTAAAGAATGAGTTGAGGATTAAGAGATAGAGCAGGTATAATGACTTAACTCGACAAACATATCTTGAAGGATTTTGTCTTAAGCACATTTTTTATAAGGAAAAATGACTTATTGGTAAAGTTGTTCTTTACTGGGGTAGGTGTTAGTAATTGTGAAAATATAACCTCATTTTAAAGGAATATAATGAATTGTTTGAGCTATTACAATGATTTGTGGCTATTACAGTATGCATTTAAGTCAGTAGCTATTAAGGACCCATGTAGTATATGGTAACTTTTTATGAAGCAAAGACAGGTATGATACAAACTCTGCCTTTTGAAGTTACCAGTACTATCGAAAAATACATTACAGGAACGGTTAATTACTATACCTATTTTTTTCTCTTTTGTCAGCAGAGAGGTTTCTTTTCCATTTTTAAAGTAAAGCTTTATCACTGAATTTTACATCCATTTTCAAAGTTAAATTAACAAATAACAACCCTCCAAAACAACATTTTAGCAATCTGTCAATTCATTCAAAACAGGTATCTGTCAGCATGTTAGTGACAATGCCAGCTGGTGAGCTAAAATTGTACCTACTCAGTTGTTATTCTGCCATGATGAGGGAAACTATTTAAAATAATATAATTACCTGGCCTGTGAATTTCCATAATTTTAAAACCATTAGGTTGCAGCTACTAGAAAAAATAGAGACTACATTTTTTTTTTTTCTTTCAGTCCCATCTTGAATCCTTCCTGGGCTAAGAACATAAACTCTTGCTTTTTAAAGGCATGTCAAATTAATCCTCCAAATGATTTGCCATTGCCTAAATTATATGAGAAAAACACCACATATCTCAAAACAATCAATTGCATCCTATATCTGAGATGCCAGAAAACCCTATGAGTGTGTGTTATCCATTACCTCTCCAGCAGAGAAGAGCCTGAAACTATTTTATTCAAAGGGTCCCCCTTCTTCAGCAAAGGAGTCACTTAGCAAAAGATCTCAGCTACCTCCTCTCCTTGGACAATTGGAATTTATTTTCAGGAAAAGACAAATTTCACTACCTATAAATAATTTTAAAATGAAGCCGCAAATGCTGATTCTTATCTCAGCCTTTGGCAGGAAATCCTTGTTTTCTTATGAACCTAAAGAATGAGTTGAGGATTAAGAGATAGAGCAGGTATAATGACTTAACTCGACAAACATATCTTGAAGGATTTTGTCTTAAGCACATTTTTTATAAGGAAAAATGACTTATTGGTAAAGTTGTTCTTTACTGGGGTAGGTGTTAGTAATTGTGAAAATATAACCTCATTTTAAAGGAAAATATCAATCATTTTATTCCCATAAAACACCGAAATATAAATGCAATTTAATTCTTTGCATCTCATTTAGAGATGAAATTGACCTCCCTTTAATTGTGATCTAACTTTGATGTAAGTGATTAGCTTTTTTAGCAACAGCAATACCTTTGCGGCAGAAGAAAAACAATACCTTTCTCTGGAATGTATACTAGTATATAGTTCCATTCCTTCTAAAGTCTGCCTATAAGCTTATTTTTTAAGCAAAAGGAAAAAACTATACATTTCTTCAAAAAATATAAAAGTATTTATTGAATTACATGTTTTCTAACCCCAAAATATAAATGAATATCTACTGTAAGAACCCACGTACAAGTATTTTTGCTTAGCTCTGTGTGTTCTGAATTTTGTGTGAAAAGACGAAACAAATGCACAAAATAGGAATTCATAAAATTGGTAGCTGGATATAAACTAGTGACATGGATAAATAGACCATGACAGAAATGTCTTTTAATTATGGAAAAGGGCATACACAACAGAAGTGTGGATTCGGAGGGCATTCAGGGGATACCCCCTTGCTGACTCAGAAGTTCTGTATCAACAATGGACAGATAGGACTGGGTCTTAACAACTATGCAAGAGAGAATTTCAGACTAGGACTCCATATGAAAATATTAATTTTATAGACCAGATATTTATGTCTGAATTGTTTCTTGAATATTTCCAGAAGGGGGCTTTTAGGAGTTATTTCTCCATCACATTAACAGATTCTAGTTAGGCATCAACTTTTAAAGAAAAACATGCCAAACTAGATTCTGAAATTTAAAAAAAAAATTTGGATGTTCCTCAGTACCCCTTTGTTGCTGTGTAGTGACTAGGTCATGTCTGACTCTTTGTGACCCTGTGGACTGCAGTCCACCAGGCTCCTGTGTCCATGGGATTTCACAGGCAAGAATACTGGAGTGGGCTGCCATTTCCTTTTTCATCCGTTCTCTATATACTTGACTTATCGCACTTACTGCCACAGATCTTAACTCGACAACATTTTAGGTTTCTTAAGCACATTTTTATAAGGAAAATGACTTATTGGTAAAGTTGTTCTTTACTGGGGTAGGTGTTAGTAATTGTGAAAATATAACCTCATTTTAAAGGAAAATATCAATCATTTTATTCCCATAAAACACCGAAATATAAATGCAATTTAATTCTTTGCATCTCATTTAGAGATGAAATTGACCTCCTTTAATTGTGATCTAACTTTGATGTAAGTGATTAGCTTTTTTAGCAACAGCAATACCTTTGCGGCAGAAGAAAAACAATACCTTTCTCTGGAATGTATACTAGTATATAGTTCCATTCCTTCTAAAGTCTGCCTATAAGCTTATTTTTTAAGCAAAAGGAAAAAACTATACATTTCTTCAAAAAATATAAAAGTATTTATTGAATTACATGTTTTCTAACCCCAAAATATAAATGAATATCTACTGTAAGAACCCACGTACAAGTATTTTTGCTTAGCTCTGTGTGTTCTGAATTTTGTGTGAAAAGACGAAACAAATGCACAAAATAGGAATTCATAAAATTGGTAGCTGGATATAAACTAGTGACATGGATAAATAGACCATGACAGAAATGTCTTTTAATTATGGAAAAGGGCATACACAACAGAAGTGTGGATTCGGAGGGCATTCAGGGGATACCCCCTTGCTGACTCAGAAGTTCTGTATCAACAATGGACAGATAGGACTGGGTCTTAACAACTATGCAAGAGAGAATTTCAGACTAGGACTCCATATGAAAATATTAATTTTATAGACCAGATATTTATGTCTGAATTGTTTCTTGAATATTTCCAGAAGGGGGCTTTTAGGAGTTATTTCTCCATCACATTAACAGATTCTAGTTAGGCATCAACTTTTAAAGAAAAACATGCCAAACTAGATTCTGAGATTTAAAAAAAAAAATTGGATGTTCCTCAGTACCCCTTTGTTGCTGTGTAGTGACTAGGTCATGTCTGACTCTTTGTGACCCTGTGGACTGCAGTCCACCAGGCTCCTGTGTCCATGGGATTTCACAGGCAAGAATACTGGAGTGGGCTGCCATTTCCTTTTTCATCCGTTCTCTATATACTTGACTTATCGCACTTACTGCCACAGATCTAGGTTTTCAAATACACTTTTGATTTGGCTCCTTCTATATGCACCACCGAATAAACCTTCATTTTGAATGACTATATTAGTAACAGGCAGATTGTTAATTTAAATTCCTTGTACTGTTGAAAGGCAGCAGAAGGTAATGGTTTACATTTGGTTATAGAATCTTTTATGGCAACTTAAGATTCATAGTCAGAGAGACATAATTCAAATTCTCATTTCTAAAATCTCATCCCCTAGTGCCTCTGTGCCTCCATTTCTCCAGTCCTTCACAGACAGTTTTGGAGATCTATCATGTCCTAAGTCCCAGCAATGGTAATGGTAAAAGAAATGGGAGAAGCCAGATGGCATGGCATGGTCCCTGAAGGTAGTTTTCCTAGTTTCAGATCTCACCCTGAGTGATGTGTGTGTGTGTGTGTGTGTGTGTGTGTGTGTGTGTGACAACACTTACACACATATATAAGATTATATGTGCTCCGTCACTCTGCATGTCTGAATCTTTGTGACCCCATGGACTGTAGTCCACTAGGCTCCTCTATCCATGAGATTTCTTAGGCAAGAATACTGGAGTGAGTTGTCATTTCCTACTCCAGGGGATCTTGTCAGCCCAAGGAGTTGAACCCATGTCTCTTGCATCTCCTGCATTGGCAGTCAGATTCCTTACCACTTGGCCAGCTGAGAAGCTGAGAAGTCCCCGTAAGGATATACCTATATATAGACAATTATATATGTGGTATATATCTCTATATAAATACATACATATTTAGAATTTTTTGAACTCTACACTCTTTTATTCACAGAAGGAAATAATGTAATTAACAAAGTTGGTGACACCAAATTTGACACAAAGTTAATTCTCTCACCCATTTCTGGTTATGAGTATACCTTTTTCCATGTCATATGTTAGATCTAGCAATGTAGAAGAAAATAAATTTACAAACAACTTTTAAGAATATTAAAAAAGTTAATTTAAGATTATCTTACTTTTTCCTCCCACCACACACCCTTACACACACTGATTCTTAATTCTTTACTGTTTTCCTGCCATGTCAGTTAATAATTCCCTTTGTTTCCATGTGTTGTAAAGACACTACTTACTGTTTTCTTTTATTCAGTGGAGGAAAGTTAGGTGCACTGAGTATTATAGGAAATGTGGCAAAATAAATATGTAGAAGTTCAAGTCAATTTTTTTCAGCAACCTTGGCATCACAAGTAATTTTTAATGTCCTGGAAAATATCGTTTAGGTTTGTAATCTCTAAATGTTAACTTTCTAAATTATTTAATTTTCTTAATGGTTCTCAGCCTGGTGAAGACAGTATGTACCCTTATAATTTTCTCATTTAGAAAGGTGTTCTATAATTCAAAGACTTAAGGGACTTCATGAAATGAAAAATAACTGCACCAGATTTTCAGTAAAGAATTACCAATGACTTGGACTGATGTTTCCTTACTTTTGAGACTTGAGTAATCCTCCCTTTATTGGGAAGAGATAAATAAGCCAGCAAGACTCAAAACAGAAGACACACAAAAAATAGTTCTTATTTATGCAAAATATACTAGCACTGACAGTCAAATGGAGTCTTTAGAAGGACTTTAGTAGTGGACCACATCTACAGAGAGAATGGTGGTACCTTTTTAGAGTATTGCTTTAGTGGTCAATCTGTTTATTTCACATCACTTATTTCTTGCTTGTAATAGATAACACAGGGTATTACAAACCCTGAAGGATGCAAAGAAGAAAGGCCTTTCTGTCCTTTAGAAGCTTGCAATCCAGTTGGAAAGACAGATAAAATAAATATGAACATCATGAACACAGAATGTCCACACAAGTCACAGATAAGCAAACTTAGAATCTCAGAGACAGCAAAGACTTGGCTACATCAGAGATTGAGAAAGCTTCATGCAAAGAATGGCAGCTGATCTAAGATTTGACAAATTATAGGACTTGATTAGCAATGCAGAAATGAGATTTTACATGACAGGACCATAGCCCACTGTGAACTCAGCATGGTGGTGAGCAATCCAGCTGGGAAAGATGAGGCCCCAAAGACTGATGCAGAGGAAGAAAGAAGCAACAGATTAAAGAGTTGTTTGGACTCAATGGATGATTTACTGAAAGTGGGAATATAAAGTGATTTTGCCCCAAAGGAGTCAATGTGTGAGTCAATATGATAAACGACTTTAGTCGTGTCCAACTCTGTCATCCCTATGGACTGTAGCCCATCAGGCTCCTCTGTCCATGGGATTCTCCACATAAGAATACTGGAGTGGGTTGCCATGCTCTCCTCCAGAGGGTATTCCTGACCTAAGGACCAAACCTGAGTCGTCTGCATCTCCTGCATTGGTGGGCAAGTTGTTTACTGCTAGTGCCACCTAGGAAGCCCCAATGAGTCAGATATTTTACATCTCAGAAGTTAGACTTAACTGAAAGACAGAGCTGTAACCACTGAAGTAAATGAGAGTACTCATTGACAGGACAGTTAGAAAAGTACCCAGGACAGAAGGCATCCCATGAAGAAGGGCAAAGGCCTCGCTCGAAGAGGCAAATATATAGTGTCACCCATATACCTGTCACATTGTGGTGGGTATGTTTTATATTTTCTATTTCATCTTTGTGCATCAACTTTGTATAAAGTGATTTTTAGGTTTTCTTTTTTTAAATCCCCAAACCTTTCACCATTCTTCTCATTGTTCAATTGAACTAGTCATTTGTGTTTATTGATTTGTTCACTGATAAAGGAAAATAAGACAATCACTTAAGCCAACAGCACATGATTTGTTGGCGGTTCACTCTCCATAACACTGTAAGACAATTCTTTGCAGGGCATCTCATATGTTAACTAGCAGCTGATTAATAGAACTACATCATAAACTATTTGATCCACTTTTAATACATTGGCTACTTAATAATATCACAGTTAAATATGTTATTACTGCAACTCAGTGATAAGGAATCTGCCTGCTAATACAGGATATATGGGTTAGATCACTGGGTCTGGAGGCAAGATCCCCTGGAGAAGGCAATGGCAACTCACTCCAGTACTTTTGTTTGGGAAATCTCATGGACAGAGGATCCTGATGGGCTAGAGTTCGGGAGGTCACAAAAGAGTCAGACAAAACTTAGTAGCTAAACAACAACAAAGACTTAAGATGTCGATGGGTAGAATCAGTCAATGTTTTCATGGCACCCTAAATGATGAATGATTTTGAGAAAAAAAGAACATTTACATTACCATTCCTGCTATTTTTCAGTTCAACATTTTGCTCCATGCCCATGGACTTTTTCTGTCTGAGAACATTCTAAGTCTGCTAAGTTTTCTGTTGATCATATTTGGGGAAATGTCGTTGGTACTCTATACAGATGGATTATAAAAGGAAACATTTTGAAGAAAAACAAAACCTTTTTTTTTTTAGAGATTGAAGAGGATATGAAGCACACAATAAGGCCTCCAATAAAGAAAGTAATAGCCCTGTAAGCCATTAACACTTCCGAGTGGTTAATTTTACATGTTATTCAGTAAAGAAGTATTAACATGTAGAATTTGACACATACTGAAACATGCATCGAGGATAAAGTGAAAAGTCATTCATGGCGGGGGTCTTATTAATTGAAAAGATGCATAGTAGAATTTTAGATTCTGTGTAACCCTTTGCAGGATGTTTGGTCCTGTTCAAATTGATCATAAAACACTGGGTCCACTGTAAATGGCTCTTAATATTTAGTTCCATCCAAAATGTTCATAAGACATTTGCTCCATGCCAAAATATCATTGATGTCTAGTCCTCTCCAAAACCATCTGGCACGGACCAAATCTGCTCATGGACATTTTCAACTGTGCCAAATATGACCAAACATCAAGGATCTTCTGGCATAGATTAAATGTCTCATGGATGTTTTGGACAGAACTAAATATCTTCTCTCCATGTAAACTGACTGGGAAGCTGATTTCTGTGTTTTTTTCTAACTTGGGCCACCTTACCCCTTAAGCCTTCTTACTGAAGCACTGACACATTTTTCTTATGACACTGAATAAGCTTCCCCCAGATACCAACCTTCAATGAATTTACTCTTGGAATTGGGTATGTAGAGCACTTGAGATTCAGCTGAACATGAAAAAAAAAAAAATCTTCCACCTAGTCAACCAGTTGTTAGACTGGATGTATAGCTCCCCTAATGTACCCAATTCTCCCAGTTCTATTTTTCCTATAGTATGTACCACCTTTAAATATGATATGACAAATTATCATGCCTATTATTTATAGGCTACTTCCTTGTATTGGAATGTAAGGTCAACAAGGGTGGGGTTCTACAAATTAACTATAAGAGGATACAGAGCTTCCCTGGTGGTCCAGTGGGTAAAGACACAGCCTTGCAGTGCAAGGGATACTGGTTCAATCCCTGGCCTGGGAAGATTCCACATGCCATGGAGCAGCTGGATTGATGTGTCCAACTACCAAGCCAGCACTCTGGAGCACATGTACACAGAGCTGGTGCTCTGTAAAAGGAAACATTTTGAAGCAAAACCTTTTTTTAGAGATTGAAGAGGATATGAAGCACACAATAAGGCCTCCAATAAAGAAAGTAATAGCCCTGTAAGCCATTAACACTTCCGAGTGGTTAATTTTACATGTTATTCAGTAAAGAAGTATTAACATGTAGAATTTGACACATACTGAAACATGCATCGAGGATAAAGTGAAAAGTCATTCATGGCGGGGGTCTTATTAATTGAAAAGATGCATAGTAGAATTTTAGATTCTGTGTAACCCTTTGCAGGATGTTTGGTCCTGTTCAAATTGATCATAAAACACTGGGTCCACTGTAAATGGCTCTTAATATTTAGTTCCATCCAAAATGTTCATAAGACATTTGCTCCATGCCAAAATATCATTGATGTCTAGTCCTCTCCAAAACCATCTGGCACGGACCAAATCTGCTCATGGACATTTTCAACTGTGCCAAATATGACCAAACATCAAGGATCTTCTGGCATAGATTAAATGTCTCATGGATGTTTTGGACAGAACTAAATATCTTCTCTCCATGTAAACTGACTGGGAAGCTGATTTCTGTGTTTTTTTCTAACTTGGGCCACCTTACCCCTTAAGCCTTCTTACTGAAGCACTGACACATTTTTCTTATGACACTGAATAAGCTTCCCCCAGATACCAACCTTCAATGAATTTACTCTTGGAATTGGGTATGTAGAGCACTTGAGATTCAGCTGAACATGAAAAAAAAAAAAATCTTCCACCTAGTCAACCAGTTGTTAGACTGGATGTATAGCTCCCCTAATGTACCCAATTCTCCCAGTTCTATTTTTCCTATAGTATGTACCACCTTTAAATATGATATGACAAATTATCATGCCTATTATTTATAGGCTACTTCCTTGTATTGGAATGTAAGGTCAACAAGGGTGGGGTTCTACAAATTAACTATAAGAGGATACAGAGCTTCCCTGGTGGTCCAGTGGGTAAAGACACAGCCTTGCAGTGCAAGGGATACTGGTTCAATCCCTGGCCTGGGAAGATTCCACATGCCATGGAGCAGCTGGATTGATGTGTCCAACTACCAAGCCAGCACTCTGGAGCACATGTACACAGAGCTGGTGCTCTGAAGTAAAAGAGGCCACTGCCATGGGAGGCCCACACAGGCCAAAAGAACAATGATGGATGGTAAATAAATGAAAGACCAATAGAAGTGGCCAAAAATAAATAAATAAAAGGAGGACACAGACCATAAGGAGCAAATGAGTTTATATCTGTAAGGAACTTTGAAGTCCACAATAAGTACCACTAAAGAAATTTCTGTGATATAATAAATAAATAAATGGCTATTTTAAAAATACAACTAATATTAGACGGGAATTAGAGTCTCAGATGGTAAGTTCATGCTTAAATGACTTGATTGTAGAATGAAGCTGGTCAAAGATAAGTTGAGTGGGAGCCAAAGCCATAACGATACCATAAGAGTCTCTGGATCTTGCTATAGCCATAGTTAGATAT
Organism: Tragulus kanchil; assembly: GCA_022376925.1. Taxonomy (NCBI): domain Eukaryota; kingdom Metazoa; phylum Chordata; class Mammalia; order Artiodactyla; family Tragulidae; genus Tragulus; species Tragulus kanchil. The sequence continues at coordinate 70,817,882 of JAIOJX010000031.1, read as the reverse complement.
TTCCCCGGACTTTTTAGGTAAAAGAATCAATACATTTTGTCTTTTTCTTTAAGTTTATTTGTTTTGATGTTTCATCACTGGCAACCTATACAATTTTTAATAATATAAAAACCTATGTCTGCTAAATGAATTCTTATTTTATATTCTGTCTGGGGACAAGTGTTTATTCCCATCTTTTTGTTCATCAAATATTTATTAAGGACCTTCTCCATATCGAGCTATGCTGAATAAGCTGTCCTCAAAGTGCTTACAATCTAGTCAGGTATAAATACAGATTAAAATTATAAATTATGATACATGTTGTTAAACATACATTCAGTATCAGAAAATAAGTGTATGATATGTTCTTAGGATGAACTATTAGAAGATGCCCTTTCTGTGCAATTGTTATTCAAACTAAAAGAAATTACAAGAAGGAAGCAATTAGGTAGAAAGTAGGTGTACATTTTGAGTGCGAAGGAAAACATGGGTAGAGACCTAAAATGAAAATTGTTTAGTTTTGGTCAAGAATTTGATAATGGTGGGGTGTGATGCAATAGGAGTAACACAGAGGTGTTGCCTGAAGATGATAGTATGTCCATGCAGATGAGTGAGGGCAAGAGAGAATGGTGATTTTAAGAACACACTCATGATTTGCCTAGGGAAAAACTGGAGGATGTGGACATGGGGCATGACAGAAGGACATGTGGGGATAGAAGACAGAGTGCCAATACACTGTTCCTAAGTTTCATAGAGTAGTAGGAGTTCACTCAAACACAGAGAATGTGGTTTGACATTTAAAATTCATATCTTCTAACACCTTCTTGTGAGTGTCTTTGATAATTGAAGAGAAAGTATACAGTGTATTAATATGCTCCATGCCATTCCCTTAGCTTAAAATTGTGTACCACTGAAGGTATCTTTCAATAGTTAGCATCACATGCATATAGTATAAATAAGTAATGTTACAAACACCACCGAACATTTATATCCCTTTTTGAACTAGTATATTTGCAGTTACTTTCGAAATGGGGCAGCGTTTTTGACTTAGATTGCTAAAGTATGCATAGTCAATGAACATAGCACTTAAATAGCATCCAATGTATACATAATGTGATACATTTGCAAAGATATATGCAACAGTTCTAAGAATGCTTTTCATGTGACAGATGCTTGAATACTTGCTTATCTAATGATCATGGGGATTGAGCATGATTTCTCAACAGAGCATCTTCATGCCTACTAGCAAGTGGCATAGAACCACCCCAGTAATGATTAAGTGGATGAGAGAGACCTGATATATACAAAATCTGGATGTCTTATATGAATTCAAATATTTTACAATAGGAAAATGTTTTAGAATTAACCGACCAAACAGGGTTAAATGATACCTTCATCACTTCATATAATTACCATTTGTGTGTGCATATGCATTGAGAGTTGAGTCATAAAGAAGGCTGAGTACCCATGAATCAACACTTCTGAATTGTGGTGCTGGAGAAGACTCTTGAGAGTCCCTTGGACAGCAAGGAAATCAAACCACTCAATCCTAAGGGAAATCAACCTTGAATATTCTTTGGAAGAACTGATGCTGAAGCTGAAGCTCCAATACCTTGGCTACCTGATACAAAGAGCTAACTCACTGGAAAAGAACATGATGCTGGGAAAGACTGATGGCAAAAGGAGAAAAGGGCAGGAGAGGATGAGATGGTGGGGTCGCATCACAGATTCAGTGGACTTGAACTTGGGCAAACTCCGGGAGACGGTGAGGGAAAGGAGGCATGCTATAGTCCATGGGATCACAAAGAGTTGGACATGACTTAGAGACTGAACAAGAACAACAATGCATTGAGACTATTTAAGACCTACTTTCATACCAACTTTCAAGTGTATAGGATGTAGTATTAACTATAGTCACCATGATATTCATTACATCCTCTGAAACTTACTCATCTTAAAAATGGAAGTTTTTACCATTTTACCAACACTTATTTCCATCTCCTCCAGCCCATGACAACCACCATACTACTGTCCTACTCCCCTGAGCCCTGGCTGCTGGTCCCCTGTCCCTCGCTTCCTTCTTGTTTTGTAGCTCATGACTCAGTCTTGTTGAGTTAAGAGAGAAATGCATCTCAAGCAGCTCAAACAGAAGAAGCCACACAGTCACTCATATGCTCTCCCTTTCCCTTGTGGGGGAATCTCAGGGTGAACAGGGCTTTCTTGCTGCTTAGCTATGCTGTCCTGTTAAATAAAAGCATTCCTATTAACCTTTTCAGTGTGTACAGTCTCAGTTTTTGTTTTTTTTTTTCTATGCTCTAATGGTGTGCTAGAACTTCTCTGTTGGACTCCCAGACTTTCAGAAAGATTTTCTCAACCATGTATGATTGCCAAAGTGGTGGTTGTGGAAAGACTGGCAGAAACAAACTAACATAAAGAAGGCTGAGTACCCATGAATCAACACTTCTAAATTTTTGAAATGAGAATTAACCGACCAAACAGGGTTAAATGATACCTTCATCACTTCATATAATTACCATTTGTGTGTGCATATGCATTGAGAGTTGAGTCATAAAGAAGGCTGAGTACCCATGAATCAACACTTCTGAATTGTGGTGCTGGAGAAGACTCTTGAGAGTCCCTTGGACAGCAAGGAAATCAAACCACTCAATCCTAAGGGAAATCAACCTTGAATATTCACTGGAAGAACTGATGCTGAAGCTGAAGCTCCAATACCTTGGCTACCTGATACAAAGAGCTAACTCACTGGAAAAGAACATGATGCTGGGAAAGACTGATGGCAAAAGGAGAAAAGGGCAGGAGAGGATGAGATGGTGGGGTCGCATCACAGATTCAGTGGACTTGAACTTGGGCAAACTCCGGGAGACGGTGAGGGAAAGGAGGCATGCTATAGTCCATGGGATCACAAAGAGTTGGACATGACTTAGAGACTGAACAAGAACAACAATGCATTGAGACTATTTAAGACCTACTTTCATACCAACTTTCAAGTGTATAGGATGTAGTATTAACTATAGTCACCATGATATTCATTACATCCTCTGAAACTTACTCATCTTAAAAATGGAAGTTTTTACCATTTTACCAACACTTATTTCCATCTCCTCCAGCCCATGACAACCACCATACTACTGTCCTACTCCCCTGAGCCCTGGCTGCTGGTCCCCTGTCCCTCGCTTCCTTCTTGTTTTGTAGCTCATGACTCAGTCTTGTTGAGTTAAGAGAGAAATGCATCTCAAGCAGCTCAAACAGAAGAAGCCACACAGTCACTCATATGCTCTCCCTTTCCCTTGTGGGGGAATCTCAGGGTGAACAGGGCTTTCTTGCTGCTTAGCTATGCTGTCCTGTTAAATAAAAGCATTCCTATTAACCTTTTCAGTGTGTACAGTCTCAGTTTTTGTTTTTTTTTTTCTATGCTCTAATGGTGTGCTAGAACTTCTCTGTTGGACTCCCAGACTTTCAGAAAGATTTTCTCAACCATGTATGATTGCCAAAGTGGTGGTTGTGGAAAGACTGGCAGAAACAAACTAACAAGAACTCCTATTCTCTCATTTCAATGACATCACTCTCTAGGCAATCCTATTTGTGTTGTTAACTGATCATCACAACCTTCCATTATCCTAAATCTAGTCTGAAGAAGTTGAATTTTAGAGTTTCTACAACAGTTTTTATCTGATTCTAACTTTCAAAAATATATTTGAGTTTATTGACCAAGCTAATCTGAATCATTCTCTTGATATAATCCTATAAAAATGTGTATAAAGTACCATTATTTAAATATAGCTGAGATTAACGGGATGCAATACAATGTGTGTATGGAGGGAAGTATTAAATGTCAGAAATAAAGAGAGAATTTATGTCCTGAGGATTAAATGTAAATGCTGAAGCTGGAATAGCTTATAAGACTAAGATTTGCATCTTCATCTGTAAGAGAATGAAATTTTAATGCTAAATAGAGACAGAAATGATGGCTTTCAATTGTTAGGCTATAAGATAGATTGGAGATCATCATGAATATTGGCCTGAAGGAGTAAAGAGCAACCCACTCCAGCATTTTTGCCTGGGAAATTCCATGGATGAGGGAGCCTGGAGTGCTGCAGTCCATGGGGTTGCAAAGAGTTGGACACAAATGACTGAGACTGGGTTTTGAAAAAAAATGGCCCTTCCCTGGCAAAGGATGAGAAAGCTGAGCCCACTGATCCAGTGATGCATTAAAGGAGGCTTGGGAGTGCTAAGAACAAGTATGGCATCTTCATTTGCACCTACTGAGTGGTATGAGAATTTCAACTTGAGAAATTAGCATAGAAACTGGTTCCAGAAACTGGTTCCACTGCAGGAAGCTAGTGGGAGCAAAATGGTTCCTATAGGACTTCTCACAATACAAAGTGCATAATACAACTCCTACATAAGAAAAAAATGAACTAAAGATTCAATCATGAATAATAATTTTAGGGCTTCCCTGGTGGTTCAGTGGTAAAGAATCTACCTGTCAATGCAGGAGAAACCAGTTCCATCTCTGATTCCAGAAGATCCCACATGCCATGCAGCAACACAGTCCATGCACCACAAATACTGGGCCAGGACTCTAGAGCCCAGGAGCTGCAAAAACTGAAACCTGCATGCTCTACAGCCTATGTTCCACAACAAGAGACATCACTGTAGTAAGACTCTTGCACAACTAGAGAGTAAGAAGCTTGCACAACTAGAAAGTAGCCCCCATTGGCTGCAGCTAGAGAAAAGCCTGCAAAGAAACAAGTACCTGGGACAGCCAAAAATAGATACATAAATAAAGTTATTTTTAAAAAGAATAATAATTGCAAGCTGCATGTGGAACTGATGTACCATAAGTTACTGACATATGACAAGAGGATTAGGACTCCAAGAAAATAAGAACACAATGAAGGATTCTCTCTCTGAGTATATAGTTTTCCTGGATGTGCTCTTTACAGGAAGTTTCCAGTAGAAGCAAACCAGGTTGGCTTTCCCTACCTCCCAGCTCAAAGCTACTTCTATTCACTTAACATGAGTACACAGACTCCTCTGTATCAGCCACTCAAAATCTGTACTGCTCCTGAAGGATGTTTCCTGCCACTTATAAACTCTGCTAGTTTATTCCCAGGCAGCTCATCAAAGGGAATGGCCCAATTAATCTACATTTGGAGGTGTTCAAATGTATGATGATGGAGAAGGAAATGGCAACCCACTCCAGTATTCTTGCCTGGAGAATCCCATTGACAGATGAGGCTGGTAGTCTATAATCCATGGGGCCGCAAGAGTTGGACATGACTTAGCGATTAACCTACCAAATGTATAATGAACACCAGAAAGTTGATGCTTTCAAATTGTGGTGCTGGAAAGGACTCTTGAGAATCCCTTGGACAGCAAGGAGATCAAACCAAATCAACCCTGAGCATTCATTGGAAGGATTGATGCTGAAGTTCCAATAGTTTGGCCACCTGACACGAAGAGACAACTCATTGGAAAAGACCCTGATGCTGGGAAAGATTGAGGGCAAGAGAAGACAGGCATGACACAGGATAAGATGGTTAGATGGCATTATCGACTAATGGACATGAGTTTGAGCAATCTCCAGGAGATGGTAAAGGACAGGGAAGCCTGGCATACTGCAGTCCGTGGGGTCACAAAGAGTTGAACATGACTTAGTGACTGAACAAATACATGATACTTTTTTTTTTAGATTTGCCACTTGTGGTTGCAGGACTCTACTCTTAGGCCAGCATTTCTGTTCCTTCTCTGTTCACTTCCTTCTCCTGCTTCAAAGCAAATATGATGACAATTGTTGAGCACTGCCAGGCCTGAATTTTCTGTAATTCTCTTTCTTCCTTGTCACTCTAATGGCTGCTTCCTATCACTTACAGATTCTATGTAGCTTTTGATAACATTTATGCATAATTCTTAATTTGTGGGTTATATTTCCTGACTGGTTTCACCAATTTTTAAAGTCCTTACTTTTTTCTGACAATCTTGGCCAGATTTAGGGTCAGATTTATGGCTAAATACTTACATTTACTACCACATCCTTAAAAGAAATAAGCTTTAGATCCTGCTTTTTCAAATTACGAGTTTTCCTGGATGTGCTCTTTACAGGAAGTTTCCAGTAGAAGCAAACCAGGTTGGCTTCTCCCTACCTCCCAGCTCAAAGCTACTTCTATTCACTTAACATGAGTACACAGACTCCTCTGTATCAGCCACTCAAAATCTGTACTGCTCCTGAAGGATGTTTCCTGCCACTTATAAACTCTGCTAGTTTATTCCCAGGCAGCTCATCAAAGGGAATGGCCCAATTAATCTACATTTGGAGGTGTTCAAATGTATGATGATGGAGAAGGAAATGGCAACCCACTCCAGTATTCTTGCCTGGAGAATCCCATTGACAGATGAGGCTGGTAGTCTATAATCCATGGGGCCGCAAGAGTTGGACATGACTTAGCGATTAACCTACCAAATGTATAATGAACACCAGAAAGTTGATGCTTTCAAATTGTGGTGCTGGAAAGGACTCTTGAGAATCCCTTGGACAGCAAGGAGATCAAACCAAATCAACCCTGAGCATTCATTGGAAGGATTGATGCTGAAGTTCCAATAGTTTGGCCACCTGACACGAAGAGACAACTCATTGGAAAAGACCCTGATGCTGGGAAAGATTGAGGGCAAGAGAAGACAGGCATGACACAGGATAAGATGGTTAGATGGCATTATCGACTAATGGACATGAGTTTGAGCAATCTCCAGGAGATGGTAAAGGACAGGGAAGCCTGGCATACTGCAGTCCGTGGGGTCACAAAGAGTTGAACATGACTTAGTGACTGAACAAATACATGATACTGTTTTTTAGATTTGCCACTTGTGGTTGCAGGACTCTACTCTTAGGCCAGCATTTCTGTTCCTTCTCTGTTCACTTCCTTCTCCTGCTTCAAAGCAAATATGATGACAATTGTTGAGCACTGCCAGGCCTGAATTTTCTGTAATTCTCTTTCTTCCTTGTCACTCTAATGGCTGCTTCCTATCACTTACAGATTCTATGTAGCTTTTGATAACATTTATGCATAATTCTTAATTTGTGGGTTATATTTCCTGACTGGTTTCACCAATTTTTAAAGTCCTTACTTTTTTCTGACAATCTTGGCCAGATTTAGGGTCAGATTTATGGCTAAATACTTACATTTACTACCACATCCTTAAAAGAAATAAGCTTTAGATCCTGCTTTTAAAAAAATCAGTCTCCATTTAACTCCAGCTACGATGATATGCAAGCTTTCCTAGTGGCTCAGTAGTAAATAATTCACCTGGCAAGCAGGAGACGTGGGTTTGATCCCTGGGTCAGGATGATCCCCTGGAGAAGAAAATAGCAATTCGCTCCAGTATTCTTGCCTGGAGGATCCTATGGACAGAGGAGACTGGAGGGCTACAGTCTAGGGAATGGCAAAAGAGTCGGACACAACTGAGTAACTAAACAACAGCGATGATATGCACCTTGTGGACAATGGAAAAGAATGAAAAGATAAAGGTAATATGTGACACAATTTTGTAAGTTATGTTGAAATGAAAACCTTTTAATATAAAGTAATGTAATTGGTCAAAAGAGCCAATTTTTATCTTGTTTCCCCATATTTATCTCTTGTGAAATTGTTCACATCTAGCCTCCCTCTCCCAGCTTCTGTTGTCCTGTACTGAGGGAGGAGAAGCACCTGGAAATAAAAACATAATGATCACATTGTGAAGATGTTGAAACTACAGTGTCGGCTTCACCTAAGCGAGTCTGGAGGAAGCCCGACCCTTAGGACCACACAGATTTTTCCAATTTTGCAGGCTAAGGATAACTTTTGCTGACTGTATCAGAAAGTGGGAGAGACAATTTAATGCACATGTATATAAACTCACATGTTGACAGGAAACAAGTCAAACTATGACAGATCTATACCTACGGTTACCTAGGCAAGACAATTATCAGCTTAAGGAAAGCAGTCTTCCACATCACTGTGTATTGCCACAATCTTTTTAAAAGGCAAAGATACTCCTGAAAAGTCTCGATGCAGTTTGATAAATAAAGAATTGAAAGGAGAACTTGAATTACTGATTAGCTACTATTTATAATGTACTTTGTTAAGTTTCTGGAGGTAGATAACATGATTTTCATGACAAGGTGACGGACAAGACAGTCCAAAGGATTTGTGCTTTACAGAAAAGAGATTTGATTTTTTAAAAATCCAGATGATCAAAGGATGTGGCAGTTTGCAATGCAATACATTTTTCATAAAGATGTAACATAATTTAAAATGAGAAATTAAGAAGGATATTAGGATAAAGTAAACTAGTATTCAGAAAAAAAAAGAAAGTCTTCAACTAAATAGGATTTTCAGAGTTTAACAGAGTAATTGCATGATAGATGAATAAAGTAAAAACAATGCAGCTGACATAAGGAAGATAAGTTAGAGAAATAAACTTTACTATATTATGTTTTAATATAGGAAAACATAATATATTTTACTATACTACACAACTGCATCATGTCCTTCTTTGTGTCTTTAATATATACCTTAGAAATTGTCAGGCTAAACTGTTTTTGAATTATGCAGAAAGAATGTTTGCTTCAATCGTGCAAGGGAATGTTAATAGAGAACTTTCTTCTCAATCTGGGTACATTCTATAGCAAGCAACAGGGAGGTCTCTGTACCTATTGAGGCTACCAGACATTTCTTGTGATGCCATATGAAATCTGCAGAGTCTAATATAGTATATCTATGATGATATTTTCCATACACATCAGAAATGTGGGTGGTTGATTTTTATCATATTCTATGCTTCATTTCAAGAGTAAGTCTGCCTCCATTAATATCAAAGAAGCATGAAAAGCCTGTACTGCTTCAATTGTGCATCTCAGATATTTCTTTCAACAGTAGATCTCAAGGACAAATTACCACTAAACTAAGCATTTCTGTTTCAAAACAAACAAAGCAACACGCATGCACACACACGCATACACCGTATCCTAGGGAAAGAAACATCTTGTAATTATCTCAGGAAACACTGAACCAGGAGTGGGGTATAGGACACATCAAGGTCAAAATATCACCCAACTCTTTAGGTGAAACAATGGTGCTTACACCAGAAGAGACATGTATCTGTCAGCTCAGCACAGAAACACTGCATTGTAAAGGGAAAATGTTTGCATTTTTTAAGTCAAATTTCTGAGCTGTGTCATCAACATATGTGATTCTGCCAGTTGGTCAGAAGTACAGGTAAGAACCTGGACTTGCAACTGGTAGGACTAGTGCATTAGGGACTATTTTTGTGGGTCTGAGCCCTCAACCTGTGGAACCTGATTCTCTCTCCAGGGAGACAGGGTCAGAACTGAGCTGAATTGTAGGACACCCAGCAGATGTCGGAGGAGAACTGCTCTGAAGTGTGGGGGAGACCTTGCCCTCCCCCCACAGGGAGTGACGTCTGTGAATGGACTCATCAGAACAAACAGCACAGAACCCTCATAGTCTACATGTCCAGGTACAATGTTAGAGATGTACTGCCTTAGTTTTCTGCATCAGATTTGTATGAAATTTTATATAAAAATTATATTAATAGCTGTGGAGGGACTTCAGTCGACAGTACTAGCGAAAAAAAAAATTTTTTTGGCATAATATATTTTACTATACTACACAACTGCATCATGTCCTTCTTTGTGTCTTTAATATATACCTTAGAAATTGTCAGGCTAAACTGTTTTTGAATTATGCAGAAAGAATGTTTGCTTCAATCGTGCAAGGGAATGTTAATAGAGAACTTTCTTCTCAATCTGGGTACATTCTATAGCAAGCAACAGGGAGGTCTCTGTACCTATTGAGGCTACCAGACATTTCTTGTGATGCCATATGAAATCTGCAGAGTCTAATATAGTATATCTATGATGATATTTTCCATACACATCAGAAATGTGGGTGGTTGATTTTTATCATATTCTATGCTTCATTTCAAGAGTAAGTCTGCCTCCATTAATATCAAAGAAGCATGAAAAGCCTGTACTGCTTCAATTGTGCATCTCAGATATTTCTTTCAACAGTAGATCTCAAGGACAAATTACCACTAAACTAAGCATTTCTGTTTCAAAACAAACAAAGCAACACGCATGCACACACACGCATACACCGTATCCTAGGGAAAGAAACATCTTGTAATTATCTCAGGAAACACTGAACCAGGAGTGGGGTATAGGACACATCAAGGTCAAAATATCACCCAACTCTTTAGGTGAAACAATGGTGCTTACACCAGAAGAGACATGTATCTGTCAGCTCAGCACAGAAACACTGCATTGTAAAGGGAAAATGTTTGCATTTTTTAAGTCAAATTTCTGAGCTGTGTCATCAACATATGTGATTCTGCCAGTTGGTCAGAAGTACAGGTAAGAACCTGGACTTGCAACTGGTAGGACTAGTGCATTAGGGACTATTTTTGTGGGTCTGAGCCCTCAACCTGTGGAACCTGATTCTCTCTCCAGGGAGACAGGGTCAGAACTGAGCTGAATTGTAGGACACCCAGCAGATGTCGGAGGAGAACTGCTCTGAAGTGTGGGGGAGACCTTGCCCTCCCCCCACAGGGAGTGACGTCTGTGAATGGACTCATCAGAACAAACAGCACAGAACCCTCATAGTCTACATGTCCAGGTACAATGTTAGAGATGTACTGCCTTAGTTTTCTGCATCAGATTTGTATGAAATTTTATATAAAAATTATATTAATAGCTGTGGAGGGACTTCAGTCGACAGTAATGGAAACTGGCTGTGGCTCGTGACATTTCATTATGTTTCCCTTTTCAGTGCATTTAAAATACCTTTGCCACTTGATGATCATAGAACTCTGACAGAGGGAGCCTGATACTCACCTTTTGATGATTAGAAAGGTGAGTCTTAAAGATAATTAGTAACTGTCCTAAAAATTGCAAAAATGGAATGAGTTGATCATGAATTAGTCACCATTCTAACTCATGGATCCTGATCTTGATTTTTTTCAGCTGCACTGTGGCTATATCTTTAGGAAGTATTGGATTAGTACAACCTATGAAAATATGAAGTCCCAGTAACCTGTGGGCTCCTCGAACTGACTCCATTTTTCCTTCTTCCTATAAAATAACGAATGTTACCCTTTAAACAGTGGGAGAAAAAAGCCTTGACAAGTCTCACAAATGGTACTGCCATTTCAGCTTTCTTTATTATGATACTTATAGAATTAAAAAACCCCAACAGGGTTAGCCTTAGATAGAAAAAAAAGCAGAATCGGTTTTTTATACCAGGTGTTTAACATGGCATTTCATGACAATAGAAAGTTGAGAGTCCTATACTCATTTCATAGATAAGAAAATAGAATTGAAAAGAGGTTAATTAATTTGCGAAAATCACATAATTAGCAACTGCCCTCAGGCAAAAGGGCTCTGACGTTTATTTGAGAATACTTGGCTTGAGCAGGGCTCTGACGTTTTTAAGTCAAATTTCTGAGCTGTGTCATCAACATATGTGATTCTGCCAGTTGGTCAGAAGTACAGGTAAGAACCTGGACTTGCAACTGGTAGGACTAGTGCATTAGGGACTATTTTTGTGGGTCTGAGCCCTCAACCTGTGGAACCTGATTCTCTCTCCAGGGAGACAGGGTCAGAACTGAGCTGAATTGTAGGACACCCAGCAGATGTCGGAGGAGAACTGCTCTGAAGTGTGGGGGAGACCTTGCCCTCCCCCCACAGGGAGTGACGTCTGTGAATGGACTCATCAGAACAAACAGCACAGAACCCTCATAGTCTACATGTCCAGGTACAATGTTAGAGATGTACTGCCTTAGTTTTCTGCATCAGATTTGTATGAAATTTTATATAAAAATTATATTAATAGCTGTGGAGGGACTTCAGTCGACAGTAATGGAAACTGGCTGTGGCTCGTGACATTTCATTATGTTTCCCTTTTCAGTGCATTTAAAATACCTTTGCCACTTGATGATCATAGAACTCTGACAGAGGGGCCTGATACTCACCTTTTGATGATTAGAAAGGTGAGTCTTAAAGATAATTAGTAACTGTCCTAAAAATTGCAAAAATGGAATGAGTTGATCATGAATTAGTCACCATTCTAACTCATGGATCCTGATCTTGATTTTTTTCAGCTGCACTGTGGCTATATCTTTAGGAAGTATTGGATTAGTACAACCTATGAAAATATGAAGTCCCAGTAACCTGTGGGCTCCTCGAACTGACTCCATTTTTCCTTCTTCCTATAAAATAACGAATGTTACCCTTTAAACAGTGGGAGAAAAAAGCCTTGACAAGTCTCACAAATGGTACTGCCATTTCAGCTTTCTTTATTATGATACTTATAGAATTAAAAAACCCCAACAGGGTTAGCCTTAGATAGAAAAAAAAAAAGCAGAATCGGTTTTTTATACCAGGTGTTTAACATGGCATTTCATGACAATAGAAAGTTGAGAGTCCTATACTCATTTCATAGATAAGAAAATAGAATTGAAAAGAGGTTAATTAATTTGCGAAAATCACATAATTAGCAACTGCCCTCAGGCAAAAGGGCTCTGACGTTTATTTGAGAATACTTGGCTTGAGCAGGCTTCCCTCTCCTATTTCTCTCCAGTAGCTCCTGCACAGATTTTCTCTTGTTTATACACTCTCTGGAGCTCCAGGGCAAGAAGGCAACTGAGTCCACTCTGAGGAGGTGTGCTTGCTGGAGGTGGTCCCCATTCTATTCTTCCATTCGTGTCAGGCCATCGCCTTCCTTCAAGTACAGTGCCGAAAGCAATCATTTAGACAAACCTCCTCCGGCTGCATCACACTTGGTACAGACTGTGGGTTATTGTCTTTATTGTAGGGAATTAGCCTTTAGGACCAATTATGTTTGAGGAATTTTAGGGGACATAGTTTCAGCAGTAAGGCCTTTAATTTGTATGACTGTGTTTCCCTTCCTGCATTATAATCGTTCTTTCTCAAGTTTTATTTTATTGGTATTAGAGTCACGTGCTGTGGTGGGCTCCAGAGGGGATTCAGGGAAGGGACCTGGTCTGGAGCCGGACCTACACTTATAGAATTAAAGGCACAAAGTGGGCATCTCTACTTAGAGGGCATCTCCACTAGGGTGGGAACTGGGCAAGTCTAAATCAGGTTATGTGTAGAAAGCAGAATCACTTACACATTGGAAAGTGGATGTCTAAAACTACAACTAAGCAACAGCGCGGCTTGAAATACTGATGGGAGCTTCTGGGGGAGATCCCGAGGTGGAAACTGGAATATTTATGACCTCTCTTATTGTTTTGGGTTTGTGGAGAAGAGGTGATAAAGAAAAAGATCAAAATGATAGCATGCAACATATACAAAGCCTACTAAATTCTGTAATTAACATGCATCCTAAATGCTATTCCAAAATTTGACTAAATCTAGAGATTCTAGTGATTCTTGGCAGATAACTTCCCTAAGATCACTATACCAATCGTATGCTCTTAAACAATATTGACTTCACCTGGAACATTTATTTTTATCCTCCTTCCAACTCAGGACAAACTGGAAAAGCCAATGACTCCCCTAAAAAAAACCACATAAGCTGCACTGCTTCTAGTTTGCCTGCCTCCAACATTTCCATCAGAACAAGATCAGGTCAAAGACTACCTAAAGCGTACTGCTTTTTTCCCCACTATAAGAATTCCACTCTCCTGCCTGCCTTTGTGTCTTTGTCAAATACGATCATTGTGTGTGGCTGCCTCCCTTGCTAGAGCAAATTCTGAATGAACACACTGTGTTCTCAGTTGGGTGGTCATTTCTTCCCACAAATCCATCCTTAAGACTAGCTAAAAAAGAAAAAGAAAGAAACTAGTGTCTGTGCCTCCTTCCTGCTTTGGTGGTTTCTGTAGGTGAGGACACTTCCCTGTATCTGCCTATTCTGTCCCCAGCCTGAGAGAACCAAGCAGTGTATCTGGTTGGTACTTAGTACTAGTTCTACGCTTTATTGGATTGAAGCTATCAACATGTTATTGTTGTTGTTCAGTATCTTAAGTCATGCCCAGCCCTGTAACTTCATGGACTGCAGCATGTCAGGCTTCCCTATCCTTCACTATCTCCCAAAGTTGGATCAAATGCATGTCCATTGAGTCAGTGATGCCATCAAATCATCTCATTTTCCTGTCACGCCCTTCTCTTCCAGTCCTCAATCTTTGGCAGCATCAGGATCTTTTCCAATGAGTCAGCTCTTTAGAGGGCATCTCCACTGGGTCTAATAATCAGGTTATGTGTAGAAAGCAGAATCACTTACACATTGGAAAGTGGATGTCTAAAACTACAACTAAGCAACAGCGCTTGAAATACTGATGGGAGCTTCTGGGGGAGATCCCGAGGTGGAAACTGGAATATTTATGACCTCTCTTATTGTTTTGGGTTTGTGGAGAAGAGGTGATAAAGAAAAAGATCAAAATGATAGCATGCAACATATACAAAGCCTACTAAATTCTGTAATTAACATGCATCCTAAATGCTATTCCAAAATTTGACTAAATCTAGAGATTCTAGTGATTCTTGGCAGATAACTTCCCTAAGATCACTATACCAATCGTATGCTCTTAAACAATATTGACTTCACCTGGAACATTTATTTTTATCCTCCTTCCAACTCAGGACAAACTGGAAAAGCCAATGACTCCCCTAAAAAAAACCACATAAGCTGCACTGCTTCTAGTTTGCCTGCCTCCAACATTTCCATCAGAACAAGATCAGGTCAAAGACTACCTAAAGCGTACTGTTTTTTTCCCCACTATAAGAATTCCACTCTCCTGCCTGCCTTTGTGTCTTTGTCAAATACGATCATTGTGTGTGGCTGCCTCCCTTGCTAGAGCAAATTCTGAATGAACACACTGTGTTCTCAGTTGGGTGGTCATTTCTTCCCACAAATCCATCCTTAAGACTAGCTAAAAAAGAAAAAGAAAGAAACTAGTGTCTGTGCCTCCTTCCTGCTTTGGTGGTTTCTGTAGGTGAGGACACTTCCCTGTATCTGCCTATTCTGTCCCCAGCCTGAGAGAACCAAGCAGTGTATCTGGTTGGTACTTAGTACTAGTTCTACGCTTTATTGGATTGAAGCTATCAACATGTTATTGTTGTTGTTCAGTATCTTAAGTCATGCCCAGCCCTGTAACTTCATGGACTGCAGCATGTCAGGCTTCCCTATCCTTCACTATCTCCCAAAGTTGGATCAAATGCATGTCCATTGAGTCAGTGATGCCATCAAATCATCTCATTTTCCTGTCACGCCCTTCTCTTCCAGTCCTCAATCTTTGGCAGCATCAGGATCTTTTCCAATGAGTCAGCTCTTCAGATCAGGTGACCATATATTGGAACTTCAGCTCTAGCATCAGTCTTTCCAATGAATACTCAAGGTTGATTTCTTTTAAGATTGATCAGTTTAGTTAGGATTTGAGAATTGTTTTCTTCTTTGTACTTCTTGATCATGTAGGTAGTGATCTGGGTAAGCATATGTATAAACTCAAAATTTCCCTGGGGCAAGCTCTTAGGGGGTGCTAGCTACAGGGTAAAGTGAGTATTCCTGCACTGGGAAGATCCCCTGGAGTAGGAAATGGTAACCCACTCCAGTATGCTTGCCTGGAGAATTCCATGTACAGTGGAACCTGACAGACAAGAGTCGGAAACGACTTAGTGTTAAACCGTGCTAACAAAGTGAGTGTCAGTCACTCAGTCAGGTCTGACTCTTTGCAATCCCATGGGCTGTAGCTCACTAGGCTGCTCCATTCATGGGCTTCTCTAGGCAAGAATACTGGAGTAGTAGCTCTTCCCTTCTCCAGGAAATCTTCCTAATCCAGAGATCGTATGCAGGCCTCTTGCACTGTAGATGGATTCTTCACCATCTGAGCCAAGCCTGTCTTCGAACCCAGGCTTTCAGCAATTAATATGATATTTGGGCTTCTTACTGCATAATTATTCACTTAGATTCAGGGGAATTTTTGAGACTGTCCCAAGCACCAATAGGTCTTTCTGGTTTTATTTTTCTGGTCTTTTTGCCTTTTTTCTTTTTTGTTCTGATAACAGAGGAGAAAAAAGAGTCTTCATCCTACCATGCTGTATCTGCCTATTCTGTCCCCAGCCTGAGAGAACCAAGCAGTGTATCTGGTTGGTACTTAGTACTAGTTCTACGCTTTATTGGATTGAAGCTATCAACATGTTATTGTTGTTGTTCAGTATCTTAAGTCATGCCCAGCCCTGTAACTTCATGGACTGCAGCATGTCAGGCTTCCCTATCCTTCACTATCTCCCAAAGTTGGATCAAATGCATGTCCATTGAGTCAGTGATGCCATCAAATCATCTCATTTTCCTGTCACGCCCTTCTCTTCCAGTCCTCAATCTTTGGCAGCATCAGGATCTTTTCCAATGAGTCAGCTCTTCAGATCAGGTGACCATATATTGGAACTTCAGCTCTAGCATCAGTCTTTCCAATGAATACTCAAGGTTGATTTCTTTTAAGATTGATCAGTTTAGTTAGGATTTGAGAATTGTTTTCTTCTTTGTACTTCTTGATCATGTAGGTAGTGATCTGGGTAAGCATATGTATAAACTCAAAATTTCCCTGGGGCAAGCTCTTAGGGAGTGCTAGCTACAGGGTAAAGTGAGTATTCCTGCACTGGGAAGATCCCCTGGAGTAGGAAATGGTAACCCACTCCAGTATGCTTGCCTGGAGAATTCCATGTACAGTGGAACCTGACAGACAAGAGTCGGAAACGACTTAGTGTTAAACCGTGCTAACAAAGTGAGTGTCAGTCACTCAGTCAGGTCTGACTCTTTGCAATCCCATGGGCTGTAGCTCACTAGGCTGCTCCATTCATGGGCTTCTCTAGGCAAGAATACTGGAGTAGTAGCTCTTCCCTTCTCCAGGAAATCTTCCTAATCCAGAGATCGTATGCAGGCCTCTTGCACTGTAGATGGATTCTTCACCATCTGAGCCAAGCCTGTCTTCGAACCCAGGCTTTCAGCAATTAATATGATATTTGGGCTTCTTACTGCATAATTATTCACTTAGATTCAGGGGAATTTTTGAGACTGTCCCAAGCACCAATAGGTCTTTCTGGTTTTATTTTTCTGGTCTTTTTGCCTTTTTTCTTTTTTGTTCTGATAACAGAGGAGAAAAAAGAGCCTTCATCCTACCATGCTTCACAGAGCAAAACCCCCTGAAAACTACAGGTCCTTGTTAGAATCACAAGAAAATTAAGCCTTGTGTAAGAAGCTCTGTTAATTATTTATTTTCCAAATGCTTGTTTTATTTCATGAAATCTCACCCGTTTTCTGTAATTTTGCAAATTTATAATTTTTGCACTTTCAGTGTGTGGGTGTGTGCAAATGAGCCTAATGTGCTTCTGTTAATTTTCACACTGTTTTCTGCTGTGTTCCTGATGGGCTGCTAAAATAAACTTTGAAAAAATACATTACTGTTACCTGGGTATTAGGGAAATTATTATTTTTTACTCTCACATAGGAAAAATAGTCATTTTAACCAAACAGATAAAATATCTTGCATTATTTTATTTTAGACCACTGAGTTAGCTTTCACATGCTCAGAGGAATATCAAGTCTGTGATTAAAACTTTCTCCAGTGGACAAACATGAGACTCTAGATACATTGACAGAAACAGCAAGCCTATGGCAAATGGGTATTTTTAAGAGAACTGATTTATGTACTTTGTCTAAGATTTGAAAACATCTTGCATTCTTTCTCACATTTAAATTCTTTAATATTTATTCAATGGAGAGTCAGCCAGTTCTTCTCACTGGATCTTATGATGCACAGGAAAATAAAGCAAACAACAGAGATAAAACATTCCATCTCCACATCAGTGTAATTTAGAAATTCAGTCTTAAATCAGGTAAATAGTACACACAATTCCAACATAATCCATGAGTTTTCTATAGAAATATGGCTGCTTGTTCTGAATGTTTCCACATTTTCCTTGCACAGGAAGAAAAATAGAAAATGAGTAGGGAGAAAACTCGAATCATACTTTTAGTGAAACTAGAAGTCAGAGAAAACTCATGAATTCCAAATAATATATAAATACTGCTGATACCTGATGAGACCATTAAATAATAATGCTCCTGCCAAGAAGAACTGGGAGACAAAGAGCCTAGAGGAGGTAGATCTGTTTGTTGACTTCAATGTAGCAAATATGCAAACAGTGTTTATTATGTTCCAGGTATTATTTGAAGTGATTTATGAATATTCACTTATTTAAACTTCATAACAATCCTATAACTGTTATTATCCATACATTAGAGGTAAACAAAAACTGAGGTGTAAAGCTTAAATGGCTATCACAGAAACTGATACAAATACTTCCTCTAAACAGTAGGGATAATAGGCAAAAACAACAGGCTAGGTAGTGAGAGAATGCATAGAAATACCCAAATTTGGTGGTATGACTGAATGTTTGTGTAACCCCAAAATTTGTGAGGTCTTTTTTTGGCTACACTATGCAGCATGTGAGATCTTAGTTTCCCAACCAGAGATGGAACACATACCCCTGCAGTGAAAGAAAGTAGTCCTAGTCACTGGATCACCAGAGAATTCCTGAACGTAACTCTTTAAATTCATCTAGAGCAGCTGCCCATCTCTAACTTCCAAGCTATATTTACCATCCATCATCATTTAACCAAGACTGACAATAATCTTTATTCAGTAAGTCTTGGTGGAAAAGAATTTTTCATAAGTCACTGTTTACTATCAATAACACTGAAGCTGAATTGACTTGAATATAAATTTCTTTCCTACCTCTCATCATTACATCGCTTCCACTGGTACCAGACTCCTGTAGCCATATCCTGGCTCTACCTGCTGTCATTTCATAATGTTCATTCCAGTGGCTTCTTAGTGTTCTTTGGCTCTCTGCATCTTAAGTGTAGGGTCTCAATGCCCTCTCCCTGACCTGGGTTCAAGCATCTGCCCCATTACCAAAGATCGGTCTGGTTCCACAGGGTCTCATTCCCAAAGTTTCCAGGGTTAAAACATTAGAAAGCTTCAGACTTGTCTGTAGTCTCTTATTTAGCATGGGATACCAAAGAAAAATAAAGAGAGCTGGTAGGAAGATGAGAAAACTCTCATAAGTCTATAAAATGAACTACATATGGATGGGTGAACTCAAAAGATAATCATTATATTATCTAATTAGCTCTAATGAGCTAATTATGGACAGAGTATGTTTCATGATCTGCTGGGAAACAGCACTAACAACATTTTTTATGTGGACAAGTGTTGAGTTTTAGCTTCCAAATAACAATAAATAAGCTGTGAAACAGATTCTTTATGTATTTTGCAGACTTGTAATTGACAGAAGCTTTTGGAAACCACAGTTATAATTTTTTAATATAGAGAAGTTAGAGAAAAATGCCACATCATATTATTGTCTGGATAAGTATGGTTGTCATTAAATACAAACTTGCATGCATAAATGCAATGTATTTACAAGATTAGGAAATGGTAACTGAACAGCAAGGTCAACAAAACAAAAATATACAGGGAAAGCTGCCTTCCCCCACTGCAAACTCACCATTACTACCACCTCTCCCTTCTCTCATTCTCTCTCTCTCTCTTTTTTTTTTTTTTTTTTTGATATACACACACACATGACACATACGTGATGTTATTTGTGTACTATTTGGAATCTTTCTAAACTTTATATGTGCTTGTGTGTACTTCTTTTGCATTTATGTCAGATATACCTTGATATATCTTTCTAAGTGAATACAATGATTATATTAATGCAGTACAATGCCCCTACAGTTTAAGTGACAATTTATATAATCAGAAACATATTGTTCAAGTTCGATCTATGAAATAGGGCACCAAAAGGCAGTGCTCTGGGACAACCCAGAGGGATCGGGTGCAGAGAAAGGTAGGAGAGGGGTTCAGGATTGGGGGGACATATCTGTACCTGTGGCCAATTCATGATGTATAGCCAAAAAAAGCACAATATTGTAAACTAATTATCCTCTAATTAAAAAAAATAAATTAATTTAAAAAGAAACATACTGGTGGGCATGCTAGCTGTTACAAGAGTTGTTTTACTTTTTTTATAGTACTACTATAATCAATACCTTTGTAGATTCATAGAAGCATTTATTTGTCCTGTGCTTAGTTGCTCAGTTGTGTCCAACTCTTTGCAACCCCGTGTACTGCAGCCCATCAGGCTGCTCTGTCCATGGGGATTCTCCAAGCAAGAACACCCGAGTAGGTTGCCATTCCCTCATCCAGAGGATCTTCCCAACCCAGGGACTGAACCCAGGTCTCCTGAATTGCTGGTGTATTCTTTACCATCTGAGCCACCAGGGAAGTCCAAGAATACTGGAGTGAGTAGCCTATCCCTTCTCCAGGGGATCTTCCTGACCCAGGAGTCAAACCAGGGTCTCCTGCAGTACAGGCAGATTCTTCACCAGCTAAGCTCCCAGGGAGGCCCAATGCAGTTATTTAAATTTCTATAAATATAATTTATAGGTAAAGTAGCAATTGCATGGGCTTTAAATTTTGAAATTTTGTTATTTACAAGATTAGGAAATGGTAACTGAACAGCAAGGTCAACAAAACAAAAATATACAGGGAAAGCTGCCTTCCCCCACTGCAAACTCACCATTACTACCACCTCTCCCTTCTCTCATTCTCTCTCTCTCTCTTTTTTTTTTTTTTTTTTTGATATACACACACACATGACACATACGTGATGTTATTTGTGTACTATTTGGAATCTTTCTAAACTTTATATGTGCTTGTGTGTACTTCTTTTGCATTTATGTCAGATATACCTTGATATATCTTTCTAAGTGAATACAATGATTATATTAATGCAGTACAATGCCCCTACAGTTTAAGTGACAATTTATATAATCAGAAACATATTGTTCAAGTTCGATCTATGAAATAGGGCACCAAAAGGCAGTGCTCTGGGACAACCCAGAGGGATCGGGTGCAGAGAAAGGTAGGAGAGGGGTTCAGGATTGGGGGGACATATCTGTACCTGTGGCCAATTCATGATGTATAGCCAAAAAAAGCACAATATTGTAAACTAATTATCCTCTAATTAAAAAAAATAAATTAATTTAAAAAGAAACATACTGGTGGGCATGCTAGCTGTTACAAGAGTTGTTTTACTTTTTTTATAGTACTACTATAATCAATACCTTTGTAGATTCATAGAAGCATTTATTTGTCCTGTGCTTAGTTGCTCAGTTGTGTCCAACTCTTTGCAACCCCGTGTACTGCAGCCCATCAGGCTGCTCTGTCCATGGGGATTCTCCAAGCAAGAACACCCGAGTAGGTTGCCATTCCCTCATCCAGAGGATCTTCCCAACCCAGGGACTGAACCCAGGTCTCCTGAATTGCTGGTGTATTCTTTACCATCTGAGCCACCAGGGAAGTCCAAGAATACTGGAGTGAGTAGCCTATCCCTTCTCCAGGGGATCTTCCTGACCCAGGAGTCAAACCAGGGTCTCCTGCAGTACAGGCAGATTCTTCACCAGCTAAGCTCCCAGGGAGGCCCAATGCAGTTATTTAAATTTCTATAAATATAATTTATAGGTAAAGTAGCAATTGCATTTTATAATTTGATATAGCTTGTCAAATTTTCAACTGGAAAGTGTGCAACAGTGGTCTTATATACACTTAAAATATAAATATATACTTGCAATGAATGAAGAAAATACCCAGTAGCAGAGACAAGAAGAATATAAACCCTGCAAACATTTTGGGAGTTCCTGTGGAAAGTACACTGTGTTAACTAAAAATTAAGACTGCATCTTATACAATATGCTTACTGATGAAACTAAATATCAATAAAATAAACTGTAAATGAATTTTGTGGTTATTGAATCCAGGCCACTTAATGCTATTGTGCGAAACATTCCACATCCACAATGAAGAGAAAAAGCAAAAACAAAATGGGAATGGCAGATATTTTATCCAGAAGGCTTTTATCTTTGGAATTCTCCTTCCAAAGAGAAGATGTGAAATATGCAGCCCTGAAGAAAAGCAAAATATAAGACTGAAAGAAATACATATGTGACCAGTTGGAGAGCTGGGGCAAACTCTTGTATTACTTGTGCTAAGACCTTCTGTATAGTCAAAATCAGAAAGAGTTCAGGATAAAAGAAAAAACTCAAATTGCAGAATGGAGGGCTCTTTTATGCAGTTTCCTGTGTATTTAGCAGAGACCTCACACTGTACTTAAGTTTCAGTCTTACAAGGCAGTCAGGCAGTAAGGCAGTCAGCAACTACTCACAGAAGGGTAAAACTCACATGAGCAATCACACGCTGCTCAATTCTCTGCTGCCATATCACCCATCAATATACTCCCGTCAAATATAAGCACTGTTTAAAAAAATTTTTTGAAAAAAAAAGATACAATAGTTTTTTAACTTTTGTTGATTTACCACATGCAAGATTCCATATTTTATAGTCTAATCACTATAGTTAGAGAAATAATGGATTGGCACAGGGCTTACATATTAGTTGTGTGCAATTTACGCTTGAAAATTATAGAGAGCTTGGTCTACCTTACTGAGTGTAGTAGGTTTGCACTCACAGATTGAGTTAATAATTGCTATGTTAAATAAGCACAACCACCCGGGGTCTACTGCATTGTCTCTTTGTTTGGCAACTGTGAATGCAGTACAATAATTAAACTCACTTGTTGAATAGAAAGTTGTATATGAAGTCTGTGGGCTGACTTTTTTGCATTTGTGAATATTATACAATTCCATAAATTGAAATTTTTACACATTGTGAACGTTATCTATCCAATGTATAATTCTAACACTAATCTTAGCAAATATAAATTTTAAAAATTTCCATAACCGGAAAGAATGTGGTTATTTATATCTGTCAACATATCATTTTTTGTATAAAAATGTCATTGACTTTGATATCTTGTGGGATGACTGATCATCACAATTAGTGTTGAAGTAACAAATTGCAAGGTTTGAGTGATTTTTTTTTTTAATTTACTGAAAATAAGAGAGCTTTCTTGAAGCTATTTGTGAAGAAAAAATGATTCCATGCATGACTTTGTGAGTATGTATGTTCATTTGTAAACACTGAGTTGAACTGAGTCAATTCATGTGTAGAGAGACACACAGATTTAGGAATATGCAATAACATACTTTAAGAAGGTAATTCTCAAACACCTATCATTACTAATTTTAAGTGATGGAACACTATGTATTAAAAACAACCAAATGAAAACACACAATGGTGCATTACAAGTTGAATACTACTGTCCTCCAAGTGAAGAAACAAGAAAATTTTATTTTAACAATCATGTTAAATATATGCTATATGAATAGAAGTAAATTTGAATACATAAGAAAGGAAACAAATTTATTTCACAAACACCTCTTTTCTAAATACTGGAAGATCAAATGATGGATAATCTTTCCTGAAGGTAATCTGTTTTCATAACATAAAAAATCATCTTTGATAGCTACATATTTACTGTCTGCATATACAATGAGCAATGGAATCTGAGATAATTTCTGTGACAATATGCCTTTATGTGCACATTAGAAAATATTCATACATATTTTCAGAAAATTATAAATGCATAAAATGTACATCAAGTGTATGTAATTGACATTATTTTGAGTTTTACATAAGAACATCCACATTTAATTACATAGAAAGATGATTTAATTTCTGGCTACTGAAGAGAACCTTGAAATGATAAAGATTCTAATTTTTCTTAGCAATCAACAAAACTGTGTTGATATATTAATTACCATGGACAGAGGAGCCTGGTGGGCTATAGTCCATGGAGTTGTAAAGACCTGGACACGACTTAACTGCTAAACAACAAAAAATTGATAGAGAAGCACAAGCATTGCCATCTCTAAAACATATTAATCATGTGACCTTGGGACAACTTCAACTTTTTTCGATCTTACATCTCCCTTGAAATATGAGGATACTTACTCATAGATATTACAGTGAAGATTAAATGAGAAAATGTTTATAGTGTAATAAAGCACCAGGTCTCACACAAATTAAGTTCCCTTCAAATTGTGGCTATTATTTTTTTCTCAATTAATTTTCTAATGCTTTCATTATGTCTTGGGGGAAATTTAAAATTTTAAGTCTTTTAATATCTGGTAATTATTACTTTTGAAGTGGCCTTTATTAGATTTTTTACTTAGCTAAATGCTGAATGATATTAGGACAGAGGGCAAGATAAAGAGGAAATGAATGTGCTTTGCTTCTATTTTTGAAAATATATTTTCAGTGGGAGGAAATACTATTATATTTATACATATTTATAAAAAATAAATTTAGCATTTAATATTTTATTTCAAGCAGCTGTGAAGTCATCAAAATGATTATTAATGTTTTTGCTTTCTACAGAAAAGTGTTCTGAGAGGAGAAAAAGAATCAGTTCAAACTAGTTCAAGATAGGTTTCTAAGACTCTTTCAAATTTTGCTCTCCAAGCCCATCTATGCAATAAGGTCACAACCTAGACAGTTTTAATTTTACATGCTCTATAGTTAGCACTCTAATTTTATCTTATTGAATATAGAAGTTTGATCTTTCTATATTGTTGCACATATACTTTAAGTATACCTAAGTTCTGTATGTCACTGGTATGCCAGAAGGATGAATTTATAAAACTCATGGGAAAAGTTTTAACATAATTTTTTTTTTAAATTCAAAAAAAGCATGATTGTATATTGACATTATTTTGAGTTTTACATAAGAACATCCACATTTAATTACATAGAAAGATGATTTAATTTCTGGCTACTGAAGAGAACCTTGAAATGATAAAGATTCTAATTTTTCTTAGCAATCAACAAAACTGTGTTGATATATTAATTACCATGGACAGAGGAGCCTGGTGGGCTATAGTCCATGGAGTTGTAAAGACCTGGACACGACTTAACTGCTAAACAACAAAAAATTGATAGAGAAGCACAAGCATTGCCATCTCTAAAACATATTAATCATGTGACCTTGGGACAACTTCAACTTTTTTCGATCTTACATCTCCCTTGAAATATGAGGATACTTACTCATAGATATTACAGTGAAGATTAAATGAGAAAATGTTTATAGTGTAATAAAGCACCAGGTCTCACACAAATTAAGTTCCCTTCAAATTGTGGCTATTATTTTTTTCTCAATTAATTTTCTAATGCTTTCATTATGTCTTGGGGAATTAAATTTGAAGTCTTTTAATATCTGGTAATTATTACTTTTGAAGTGGCCTTTATTAGATTTTTTACTTAGCTAAATGCTGAATGATATTAGGACAGAGGGCAAGATAAAGAGGAAATGAATGTGCTTTGCTTCTATTTTTGAAAATATATTTTCAGTGGGAGGAAATACTATTATATTTATACATATTTATAAAAAATAAATTTAGCATTTAATATTTTATTTCAAGCAGCTGTGAAGTCATCAAAATGATTATTAATGTTTTTGCTTTCTACAGAAAAGTGTTCTGAGAGGAGAAAAAGAATCAGTTCAAACTAGTTCAAGATAGGTTTCTAAGACTCTTTCAAATTTTGCTCTCCAAGCCCATCTATGCAATAAGGTCACAACCTAGACAGTTTTAATTTTACATGCTCTATAGTTAGCACTCTAATTTTATCTTATTGAATATAGAAGTTTGATCTTTCTATATTGTTGCACATATACTTTAAGTATACCTAAGTTCTGTATGTCACTGGTATGCCAGAAGGATGAATTTATAAAACTCATGGGAAAAGTTTTAACATATGAAATGTTCTGTTTTTTTGTTTTTTTTAAATTTTGGCCTCCTTTATTGGTTTTTTATTTACTTATTTTCACCCATCTTTATGCTTTGGCCTGTGTGGGCCTCCCATTGCATTGGCCTCTCTTGCTACAGAGCACTGGTTCTGGGCAGGTGTGCTCCAGAGTGCTGGCTCATAATTGGACACACCTGTCCAACCTCTCTGTGACACACTGGATCTTCCTGCGCCAGGGATTGAACCAGTGTCCCTTGCACTGCAAGGCAGACTCTTTACCCACTGGACCACCAGGGAAGCCCTATATAAAGTGTTTTTAAAAGATGTTGAGATTATTTTTAATGCTTGGACTTGTTATAAATTTGGTCAAAATTATGTACATTTACATTAGCATTGGTGAAAAAGTAGCATTGGTGAAATAGGAATGACAGACACAAACTTGAAGTAAACTTTAGACTAGAAAAGTACACAATTACAGACAATTCTTCAACATGTTTGAGTTCTTGAAATCACATTCAGTTTTTCTCAAAGAAGTAATATAGTGGGAAAGTCAGAGATAAAAATACATTTGACTTTTAAGAAATTTGATTTCCCATCTGGTCTTAAAACCCAGAAAATCAAGTTTCTCCTTCTGACCAGTTGAAGAACAGGGACCAAATATACCCTTCCAACCTAAACAACTGGAAAACTGTACCAAATATAAAATGCAAGAATTTTCACACACTTGACAACAGACAATGCAGGGTTATGATCTCTAAGAGAAAGCAAACAAAGTGAGTCCTAAAATACCAGGCAATTATTGCTAGAAGGTATTTGCAAGCTGCAGTGTAGGTAGGAGAAATACAGAGAGAACCCCAAAATCTCCCTGAGTTGAGGACTCAAAGATCAGAGTACAAAGAAAGCAAAGTAGCTGTAATTTGGGGCAGAGCTGCAGATAGGAGAGAGGCAGAGACAGAGAATATGTGTGTGTGTATGTTTGCAAAAGAGAGAGGAAGAGACCCAGAGATCTTCAGAAAGTTGTGTCCCAAGACTTTGGCTGAGTTTAGATTTACATATGTTTGAGAGAAAACTCTTTCAAGAAGGGCAAAATCCATGGAAAAGGGTAAACATTCCTTTGCATTTTTGTCCCTCTGATATCTGTCTGAAGATATTCTTTAAGGTATCTTGAAATCAAGATCTGCTGCCGATGAATTTTCTTGATTTGAAAATAGTTTTTTTCCCGTGGGTGGCTTGTCTTTTCATATTGTTAGGAAGTACCTTGTGAAATTTTTCCAGTAGTGATGTATGGATGTGAGTGTTGGACCATAAGGAAGGCTGAGCTCCAAGAAATTGATGCTTTTGAACTATGGTGTTCAAAACTATGGAAGACTTGAGAATCCCTTGGTCTGCAAGGAGATCAAACCAGTCAATCCTAAAGGAAATCAACCCTGACTATTCATTGAAAGGACTGATGCTGAAGCTGAAGCTCCAATACTTTGGCCATCTTATATGAAGAGCCAACCCACTGGAAAAGGCCCTGATGCTGGGAAAGATTGAAGGTAGAAGGAGAAGGTGACAACAGAGGATGAGATGGTTGGATGGCATCACCGATTTAATGGATATGACTTTAAGTTCCAGGAAATAGTGAAGGACAGGGAAGTCTGGCATGCTCCAGTCCATTGAGTCACAGAGACATGACTAAACAACCACAACAATCTTGGGAAAACTATACATTTTTAAAACTTTTGAAGAATTCTAATTTACCATGTTTTTACATTTACACTTCAGGATGCTCGGTTCTATTTAAGAAATCTTGTGAAACACAAGATTACAAATTTTATCCTGTGTTTTATTCTAAGAAAGCAAACAAAGTGAGTCCTAAAATACCAGGCAATTATTGCTAGAAGGTATTTGCAAGCTGCAGTGTAGGTAGGAGAAATACAGAGAGAACCCCAAAATCTCCCTGAGTTGAGGACTCAAAGATCAGAGTACAAAGAAAGCAAAGTAGCTGTAATTTGGGGCAGAGCTGCAGATAGGAGAGAGGCAGAGACAGAGAATATGTGTGTGTGTATGTTTGCAAAAGAGAGAGGAAGAGACCCAGAGATCTTCAGAAAGTTGTGTCCCAAGACTTTGGCTGAGTTTAGATTTACATATGTTTGAGAGAAAACTCTTTCAAGAAGGGCAAAATCCATGGAAAAGGGTAAACATTCCTTTGCATTTTTGTCCCTCTGATATCTGTCTGAAGATATTCTTTAAGGTATCTTGAAATCAAGATCTGCTGCCGATGAATTTTCTTGATTTGAAAATAGTTTTTTTCCCGTGGGTGGCTTGTCTTTTCATATTGTTAGGAAGTACCTTGTGAAATTTTTCCAGTAGTGATGTATGGATGTGAGTGTTGGACCATAAGGAAGGCTGAGCTCCAAGAAATTGATGCTTTTGAACTATGGTGTTCAAAACTATGGAAGACTTGAGAATCCCTTGGTCTGCAAGGAGATCAAACCAGTCAATCCTAAAGGAAATCAACCCTGACTATTCATTGAAAGGACTGATGCTGAAGCTGAAGCTCCAATACTTTGGCCATCTTATATGAAGAGCCAACCCACTGGAAAAGGCCCTGATGCTGGGAAAGATTGAAGGTAGAAGGAGAAGGTGACAACAGAGGATGAGATGGTTGGATGGCATCACCGATTTAATGGATATGACTTTAAGTTCCAGGAAATAGTGAAGGACAGGGAAGTCTGGCATGCTCCAGTCCATTGAGTCACAGAGACATGACTAAACAACCACAACAATCTTGGGAAAACTATACATTTTTAAAACTTTTGAAGAATTCTAATTTACCATGTTTTTACATTTACACTTCAGGATGCTCGGTTCTATTTAAGAAATCTTGTGAAACACAAGATTACAAATTTTATCCTGTGTTTTATTCTAGAGCTTTTATATTTTTATCTCTGACATTCATGCCTTTGATCCAACTCATATTCATGTGTACTTAGTGTGACTAATTATCTGTTTATTTTCAAGCCATGGATATCTAATTTCCCATTTCTTGAAAAATTTATTGTTTCTTCCATAAATTATCTTACTCCTTTGTTGAAAATCAATTTTCCATATATGTGTGAGTCTGTTTCTGTGTTGTATATTCTGTTGTATGAAACATTTTCCAGTTCATAAGCCAACATTGCACTGCCGTCCTTGCTATAGTTCTGTTGTCTTAAAGCTGTTCATGCAGGCTTCCCTGGTGGTCCAGTGGGTAAAGAGTCTGCCGTGCCGTACAAGGGGCACTGGTTCAATCCCTGGCCCAGGAAGATCCCACATGCCATGGAATGGCCAGACCGGTGTGTCCAATTACGAGCCAGCACTCTGGAGCGCTGGTGCTCTGCGAGGAGACTGCAATGGGAGGCCCACAAAGGCCAAGGAATAAGGATGGACGAAAATGGATAAATAAAAAAGCAATAAAAGAGGCCAAAATTTTAAAAATTTGTCAAAGTTTATAAGAAAAAAGAAAATTTTTCATGCTTTCCCCTTATTGCCCTTTTAAATCTGCAGTGATATTTCATCTTTTATTTCTGATATGGGTAATTTATATCTTCTCCCTTTGTCCTCATCCACTTAGCTAGCTATGAGGTTTTGTTTCATGCATTTTGAAGCACTATCATCAGGCTAATTGATACTTAGAAATGCTTTGTTCCTTGATGAATCGATCAGTTTGTTAATATGTCCTATTCTATTCATAGTAATATTCCTGGATATTATTTCTATCTTCCACACCCCATAATTCATATTAATTTTGCATTAAATGTTGTACTATTTTTAAGCAGATTAAAAAAAAATAAGAAAAGTCTACTTTAAATTCACTCAAATATTTGACTTTTAGGGCACTACCAGAAGAGCATTGTCAAAACAGAAAAAATATGTAAAGAAATAAGAGCTATTTTTTTTCCCCAAATATCATGAAAATTATAAACCCACAGTCTTAATAAGCTCAAGGAATCTCCTTTAACCCTCCAACTTTGTCAAGACACATCATAATCATTGGCAAAAACAAGGATAAAGAGAAAACTCTTACACACAGCCAGAAGGAAGATACATTAAGTTTAGAGAAATAAAAATAAGAATGACAACAAATTGCACATGCAAGGATATGCAAAAGAGGGATGGGGGCCAGGGATATACATATGATTAATCTGGGATTATATATATCTGTAAACAACAAAACACTGTAAAAGTAAAAAGTAAAATAAATTTAAAAAGATAATAAGAGTGACATATTTGAACTGTGAACAACTGTCAATTATGACTCATATCCTAAGAATATCTTTCAAAAATAAAGGTGAAAAATGTTACCATACATAGTTAGGTAGAATTCAAAGTCCTACCATTATTTCTAAAAAATAAAAATAAAATTAAATAGACAATTTAAATAAATATGTGCTACTTTTTTTTTCCTATAGATGTGTTGTAAGCCATTGTCCTATAGCATTATAAATATGCTTAATCCCCATGGCATATACTAGCAAGACTGAGGTCAAATCATACGTGTAAAATCTCACCCCTTCTGAGAGTCTTTATTTCTTCTTTTATATTATGATTTAAAATCTTTGTTTCTAATTGCCTGAATTTTCTTTTAGCAAAGACATCATTACAATCACCTACCTATGTTTATTTTCCTTCACTTTCCCCTAGAGACTATAAATGTGTCCCACACTTTATCTCCCACTTTTACTCTGGTCACATGGCTGTGCCTCCTCAAAGGCTCAGGAGTCTGCAGGATTAAGATAATGTGCTCTATGGAGAACAGACCTCTTTTTTACTTTCCAGGACCTTGAGATTCCCTGTGAATGTCACTGAACCTCTTTCCAAAACCTAAACAGATCTCTATCCATAGTTTATCTTCCTAGGGCCAAAACACCCGAGTGTACACATTCCAAGGATCAAGGAGTATTCATTCACTGTAAGAAGTGGGGAGGTAACTCCTCATATTACAGGGTTAACTGGGGTTTGGATTCAGTTGGTCTCCCCTGGCCACCAGCTCTGGTAAGGAAGGTTAAATAGTTTGAGGAACTGTGGCTTTGCATTCTTAAGAGGCTATATTTGCTGTGTTACAGAACAAATTTAGTTATATTAGTTCGACTTAGAACATATAAATCATTATACATAAGGTTTACAGGACTCCATTTATGCTTTTGCCTTGGAAGTCTTGAATGTTAAGGGCCGACCTGAAGGGGAAACATCAATAATATTTATCTTGGTGTTCACCATGCTATAAATGTTCAATGAATACTGGATGAATAAATGAAACAGCCAACCAATAACTCAGAGAGCTATGAAAGTCTTTGCCTCAAAAATTTTGCAACCTAATGAGGGAAATAATATATGGATTGGGAAATTCAACTACAAAGAGTTTTATAATAAATGTTGTATGGGAAATAAGTTCTTTCTGCAATTAAACTATTTAACCAGAATTATCAGGGTGAGATTCTTTTAATAAATGAAAAAATGTTACTAGATATTTTTCTGCTTAAGTAGTGAAAATACTGAAATGAATTCAACTGGAAATTTAACTCTAGGGAATTAGATTTTCCTATCTTCTTCAATAAAGAATACACACAGCACACACATACACAGTATGCATATACTTCATGACACTGTATATAGTATATACATTGTATACAGTATACACACTGTATATAGTATATGTGCACTGTATACAATATGCTGTTGTTCAGTCACAAAGTTGTATGCAACTCTTTGTGACCCTATAGACTGCAGCATGTCAAGCTCCCCTCATGTCTATTGAGCTGATGATGTCATAAAACCATGTCATCCTCTGTTGCCCCATTCCTCTCCTGTCCTCTGTCTTTCCCCACATCAAAGTCTTTTCTAGTGAGTCAGCTCTTTGCATTAGGTGGCCGAAGTACTGGAACTTCAGCTTCGACATCAATCCTTTCAATGAATATCCATATTGTACAGAGTACACTGTAACCGTGAGGAAACAGATTCCTCTTTGTGAACTATCTTTATTACTCTTTCCATTCTATTTGGATAATTTGATCAGTTTTCGACAACTTCCTCATTTACCTTATTGACATTATTAATATCTTTTCTTGGGCACTGCTTCTAACTTTTTATGACTTAGGAAGGCTGATAAGCATTCTTCAACCAGCAGAGCTAAAGGAGCCATTAGAGAAATTTCAGTGCAATCCCACTAAATTTTAAAGAAGGTGACCAAAGTCTAGCAAAACTTGTGAACAATTGGAAGCTATGTTTGATGTTCTGGATTATTTTCCACATGTTGGGGTGGCAGAAAAATTATAAATGGATTTTTCCATATAGAAAGAAATGAATCTAAGTCACCCACATTTCTCAAAAAGCATCTGATCTTTTTTTTTTTTTTTTTTTGGCTACTTCTATTGGTCTTTCATTTATTCATTTTCATCCATCTTTGTTCTTTTGGCCTGTGTGGGCCACTCATCACAGTGGCCTCTTTTGCTGCAGAGCACTGGCTCCGGGCACATGTGCTCCAAAGCTCTGGCTTGGTAGTTGGACACATTGGTCCAGCCACTCCATGGCACGTGGGATCTTTGCAGGACAGGGATTGAACCAGTGCCCCCTGAACTGCAAGGCTATGTCCTTACCCATTAGACTACCAGGGAAGCCCAAAGCATCTTATCTTTAACCAAAAATAAATAAATACTAAGAAATATTGAGAAGTACATTTTCTTTTTAATTTTGGCCGCTTTTCACTGATTTTTAATCCATTTATTTTCATCCGTCTTTATTCTTTGTCCTCTGTTGGCCTCCCATCATAGTGGCCTCTCTTGTTGCAGAGCACTGGCTCTGGGCACATGCACTTCAGAGCACTGGTTCATAACTGGACACACCGGTCCAGCCACTCCGTGGCATGTGGGATCTTCCTTGCAGTGCAAGAC
This sequence comes from Tragulus kanchil, assembly GCA_022376925.1. Taxonomy (NCBI): domain Eukaryota; kingdom Metazoa; phylum Chordata; class Mammalia; order Artiodactyla; family Tragulidae; genus Tragulus; species Tragulus kanchil. Next base: position 70,785,180 of record JAIOJX010000031.1, on the reverse strand, counting down.
AGACTCTTTACACACTGGACCACCAGGTAAGCTTGAGAAGTACATATTTTAAAGTGTAGTATGTTGGTAGGAAATTTTAGATAGAGTAAAGCCAACATAGAGCTTCCCTTGTGGCTCACTGGTAAAGAACCCACCTGCAATGCAGGACATGCAGGTTTGATTTCTTGGATGGGAAGATTCCCCTGGAGAAGGAAATGGCAACCCATTCCAATATTCTGTTTGGGAAATCCCATTGACATTGGGCTATATTCAATGGGGTTACAAAAGAATCGAACACAACCAAACAACTAAACAATAACAACAAAGCCAACATAGCAGGAGACAATCACCATTGAAAAGACAGCTCTTTACTCACAGTTCTCAAGAAGAGGAGAGAATTCATGCCATGGGAAGGTTTCAGGGTCTGTCAAAGAGGCAGAGGAGATGGAGAACTTGGACAAGAGTTCTTAGTGTCATTTCTGTGGGACAGAATAGGAGAGACAAGATATGCAGAATTAGGAGATACTTTCCACAGACTTTGGGCCATGTGACTGCACCTAGCTGTCTAGTATCTGGGCTACCCAGCAGGTACATGGAAGCAAACTTGTACGTCAAGTTTACAGAAGTCAGAAACATGGTTAACACAGGACTGAAGAATATCTTGGGCTTGTAATGAGACCTGAAATGTGAACAGTACTGAGGAAATGTTTTCACTGACCTGTCTAGGATGACACCAAGATCTTTCTCACAGAGTTTACAACTAATTCAAAATTCAGCAGGAAGAAGAAGGTGTTTAAATTTTTCTCTCAAAGATGTAGGATCGATCACACACATTTAGACAAATTTATTTTTCTTAAATTTTTATCTTTACTGGCAAAACCTTTTGTAGTTATTATTCATTCACACCAAAAAAATTATACTACCTTAAAAATATCTTTGGTGACGGGTGTGTATTTGACTTTTGATAATTTTAGTAAGCTCAGATCTCTAATGCAGCCATTCTTCTTCTTATTTTTTACCTCTATACATCTTAGTGCCTTTATTCAAATATTACATTTCCATAGTATTTCATATTCAGATTGTCTTAGGAAATTTTCAAAACAATGCTCAAATCCCTAATTATTGAGAGATTAGAGATACATTCATTTTAATGTAGTATGTTGGTAGGAAATTTTAGATAGAGTAAAGCCAACATAGAGCTTCCCTTGTGGCTCACTGGTAAAGAACCCACCTGCAATGCAGGACATGCAGGTTTGATTTCTTGGATGGGAAGATTCCCCTGGAGAAGGAAATGGCAACCCATTCCAATATTCTGTTTGGGAAATCCCATTGACATTGGGCTATATTCAATGGGGTTACAAAAGAATCGAACACAACCAAACAACTAAACAATAACAACAAAGCCAACATAGCAGGAGACAATCACCATTGAAAAGACAGCTCTTTACTCACAGTTCTCAAGAAGAGGAGAGAATTCATGCCATGGGAAGGTTTCAGGGTCTGTCAAAGAGGCAGAGGAGATGGAGAACTTGGACAAGAGTTCTTAGTGTCATTTCTGTGGGACAGAATAGGAGAGACAAGATATGCAGAATTAGGAGATACTTTCCACAGACTTTGGGCCATGTGACTGCACCTAGCTGTCTAGTATCTGGGCTACCCAGCAGGTACATGGAAGCAAACTTGTACGTCAAGTTTACAGAAGTCAGAAACATGGTTAACACAGGACTGAAGAATATCTTGGGCTTGTAATGAGACCTGAAATGTGAACAGTACTGAGGAAATGTTTTCACTGACCTGTCTAGGATGACACCAAGATCTTTCTCACAGAGTTTACAACTAATTCAAAATTCAGCAGGAAGAAGAAGGTGTTTAAATTTTTCTCTCAAAGATGTAGGATCGATCACACACATTTAGACAAATTTATTTTTCTTAAATTTTTATCTTTACTGGCAAAACCTTTTGTAGTTATTATTCATTCACACCAAAAAAATTATACTACCTTAAAAATATCTTTGGTGACGGGTGTGTATTTGACTTTTGATAATTTTAGTAAGCTCAGATCTCTAATGCAGCCATTCTTCTTCTTATTTTTTACCTCTATACATCTTAGTGCCTTTATTCAAATATTACATTTCCATAGTATTTCATATTCAGATTGTCTTAGGAAATTTTCAAAACAATGCTCAAATCCCTAATTATTGAGAGATTAGAGATACATTCATTTTAATGCATTATTTTAAATTTAGACCAAAGGAGTTATCTGTACCCACTAATGTATTAGATAATTTCTTAATGTCTTCAAAATTCAAGAAAATAATTATCACAAAAATTGTAATAGATAACTTTTACTTTAAAAGATAAGGTAGAATTAAGATAAATTCTTGTTTTGTGACCAGGAAAACTTTCATGCAACAAAGAGTAATAACCAAATCCTTAAAATACACTTACTTAGCAAAATAATTTTTATGACATTTTGAAGACAGAAAAGTCTGAAAATGCACATAATTATGTCAAGCATGCATTTTAATATATAAATAAGTATTTTTTAACAATTATGAGATTGGTTTCAGTTAATACTTTATTATTGTCTTCATGAATGTTCTTGACATTGGTGAATTTCAAGTAAAAAATAATAGCATAAAGGTGACAATATAATCAAGAAGATTTCATAAACATTGTCCCAAAGGATGCTTTTTATAAGTTAAAATATTCTATAGTAGTTTATTTATTGATAATATTCCTAAGTGGAAAGGAAGCAGCATTCTGAGAAACCAAAATTGTACTATAATTGTTTTTAAAAATGGCATTAGAGGGCAATATTGTATACTTTGTAGGAACTGCAAACTTGACTGTATAGCCACGTTGAGAAACATGTATAAGGCTGTTTCTCTATTTATTCCTGACAGACTGGCTGAAAAACCATAAATGATTGTTGAGACAAATTCAGCAGGAAGAAGAAGGTGTTTAAATTTTTCTCTCAAAGATGTAGGATCGATCACACACATTTAGACAAATTTATTTTTCTTAAATTTTTATCTTTACTGGCAAAACCTTTTGTAGTTATTATTCATTCACACCAAAAAAATTATACTACCTTAAAAATATCTTTGGTGACGGGTGTGTATTTGACTTTTGATAATTTTAGTAAGCTCAGATCTCTAATGCAGCCATTCTTCTTCTTATTTTTTACCTCTATACATCTTAGTGCCTTTATTCAAATATTACATTTCCATAGTATTTCATATTCAGATTGTCTTAGGAAATTTTCAAAACAATGCTCAAATCCCTAATTATTGAGAGATTAGAGATACATTCATTTTAATGCATTATTTTAAATTTAGACCAAAGGAGTTATCTGTACCCACTAATGTATTAGATAATTTCTTAATGTCTTCAAAATTCAAGAAAATAATTATCACAAAAATTGTAATAGATAACTTTTACTTTAAAAGATAAGGTAGAATTAAGATAAATTCTTGTTTTGTGACCAGGAAAACTTTCATGCAACAAAGAGTAATAACCAAATCCTTAAAATACACTTACTTAGCAAAATAATTTTTATGACATTTTGAAGACAGAAAAGTCTGAAAATGCACATAATTATGTCAAGCATGCATTTTAATATATAAATAAGTATTTTTTAACAATTATGAGATTGGTTTCAGTTAATACTTTATTATTGTCTTCATGAATGTTCTTGACATTGGTGAATTTCAAGTAAAAAATAATAGCATAAAGGTGACAATATAATCAAGAAGATTTCATAAACATTGTCCCAAAGGATGCTTTTTATAAGTTAAAATATTCTATAGTAGTTTATTTATTGATAATATTCCTAAGTGGAAAGGAAGCAGCATTCTGAGAAACCAAAATTGTACTATAATTGTTTTTAAAAATGGCATTAGAGGGCAATATTGTATACTTTGTAGGAACTGCAAACTTGACTGTATAGCCACGTTGAGAAACATGTATAAGGCTGTTTCTCTATTTATTCCTGACAGACTGGCTGAAACAGAGACCATAAATCCTTGTCATTTGTTGAAGCAAAGAAAGAGAGAGGGAGGGAGGGAAGAAGAAAGAAAGGAAAACAGAAAGGAAGGAAGAAAAGGAAAAAAAAAAAAAAAGAGTATGGAATGTATTACTCTTTAAAAATGAGGAACAAGAAAAGGAAAAAAACAGGGCTATATTTTGAAACTACAAGCTTTATGATTAATTTTTTTGGCCACTTCTAATAGTCTTTCATTTATTTATTTCCATCCATCTTTGTTCTTTGGCCTGTGTGGGCCTCCCATAGCAGTGGCCTCTCTCATTGCAGAGCTCTGGCTTGGTAGTTGGACACATTGGTCCAGTTGCTCTGTGGCATGTAGGGTCATCCCCGGCTAGGGATTGAACCAGCGCCCCTTGTACTGCAAGGCAGTGTCCTTACCCATTGGATCACCAGGGAAGCCCAACTACAAGCTTTAGAAATATCAAGATAATGATTTGGATTTACATAGAGCAGTAAACAACAAAACTCAATGAAGATAAGTTAATTAAAAAAGAAATATCAATATAATGAAGAAAATAAACTTAAGCCAGAGAAGAAAATATCTGCAAACCCCACCTTCTTCTTTTCTTTTTTCTTTGGATTATTTACTTTGTTTAGATCAGAATCAGAATGGTTAGGGCTTAATGAAACACAACAGTCAAATGAGCCATTTGAATATAATGGACAGTACAATCTTATAAAGGAAACACTTACTAGAGTGCTTTATAACAAAAATATTAACTTCCTTGTTCACTGAGACATGTGAATGTGAATATGAGACATTTACTTAGTTTTATGCTGTGTAAAGAGGGATGGTAAATTACATAGCTCGACAGGATGAGGTTGGATTCGATCACAAAAAGATATCCCACATCCAAGAGCAAAGGAGAAGCCACAAGACAGTAGGAGGGGTGCAATTGCACTTTTAAAATCCAAAACTCAAGCCCACCAGAGAGGCTGGGTGGGTCAAATACACAAAGCATGTTACACACCAACACCCAGGAAAGGAGCAGTGACACCCACAAGGGACTGAGTCAGACCTGCTTTAGAGAGTCCAAGTGCCTCCTTAAGCTAGAAGTACTCTTGAGCAGTCTTTAGAAAAACGGCGTTGCACTTAATTTCTTTTGAAGGAGGTTGTCATTAACCCTATCATAGAGCCTATGAGTAGGACTGGAGACTGCACACGGAGAGATCCAGGAGAGGGGGACAGCGATCCCACATGAGACTGAACCAGACACACCTCTGAGTATGCTAAAGTATCTGGAGGTGGCGGGGGTCGATGGTGGCCTGCAGCGGGGTCGGGGACACTGCAGAAGTGCTTCTCATAGAGCAAGCGGGAATAAGTCATTTGTGAGAGAGACGCCATTATCCCTACTGCAGTTTGGCTGCTATAGGGAGGGAATTTAGCTCCACCCAGCAAAAGTGGATCTGTATTAAGGATTAAGAAACTACCAGGGCCAGCCTGGCCCAAAAATAAAAGCCCATGGCCAGATGGCTTCGCAGGTGAATTCTGGATGTCCTTACCCATTGGATCACCAGAAGCCCAACTACAAGCTTTAGTATTAGTTTTCAGACAGAAACAAAACCCAATGAAGATAAGTTAATTAAAAAAGAAATATCAATATAATGAAGAAAATAAACTTAAGCCAGAGAAGAAAATATCTGCAAACCCCACCTTCTTCTTTTCTTTTTTCTTTGGATTATTTACTTTGTTTAGATCAGAATCAGAATGGTTAGGGCTTAATGAAACACAACAGTCAAATGAGCCATTTGAATATAATGGACAGTACAATCTTATAAAGGAAACACTTACTAGAGTGCTTTATAACAAAAATATTAACTTCCTTGTTCACTGAGACATGTGAATGTGAATATGAGACATTTACTTAGTTTTATGCTGTGTAAAGAGGGATGGTAAATTACATAGCTCGACAGGATGAGGTTGGATTCGATCACAAAAAGATATCCCACATCCAAGAGCAAAGGAGAAGCCACAAGACAGTAGGAGGGGTGCAATTGCACTTTTAAAATCCAAAACTCAAGCCCACCAGAGAGGCTGGGTGGGTCAAATACACAAAGCATGTTACACACCAACACCCAGGAAAGGAGCAGTGACACCCACAAGGGACTGAGTCAGACCTGCTTTAGAGAGTCCAAGTGCCTCCTTAAGCTAGAAGTACTCTTGAGCAGTCTTTAGAAAAACGGCGTTGCACTTAATTTCTTTTGAAGGAGGTTGTCATTAACCCTATCATAGAGCCTATGAGTAGGACTGGAGACTGCACACGGAGAGATCCAGGAGAGGGGGACAGCGATCCCACATGAGACTGAACCAGACACACCTCTGAGTATGCTAAAGTATCTGGAGGTGGCGGGGGTCGATGGTGGCCTGCAGCGGGGTCGGGGACACTGCAGAAGTGCTTCTCATAGAGCAAGCGGGAATAAGTCATTTGTGAGAGAGACGCCATTATCCCTACTGCAGTTTGGCTGCTATAGGGAGGGAATTTAGCTCCACCCAGCAAAAAGTGGATCTGTATTAAGGATTAAGAAACTACCAGGGCCAGCCTGGCCCAAAAATAAAAGCCCATGGCCAGATGGCTTCGCAGGTGAATTCTACCAAACATTTAAAAAAGAGCTAATGCCTGTCCTTCTAAAACTCTTCCAAAATATTCCACAGGAAGGAACACTTCCAAACACATTCTACGAGGCCACCATCACCGATAACAAAACCAGGCAAGACAACACAAGAAAAGAAAATTATAGACCTATTTCACTGATGAATTTAGGCAACAAAATCCTCAACAAAATCCTAGCAATCAGAATTCAACAACACATCAAAAAACTCATGCCTCACGATCAAGTCGGTTTCATCACAGGCATGCTTCAAGGATTCTTCAATATCCACAGGTCAACCAATGTGATATACCATAAATTGAGAGACAAAACCCACAAGATAGTCTCAATAGATACAGAAAAAGCCTTTGACAAAATCCAGCAGCCATTTATGATAGAAATTCTTCAAAAAATGGGCATAGAAGGAAGCTACCTCAACATAGTGAAAGCCATATATGAGAAGCCCACAGCAAACATTATCCTCAATGGTGAAAAACTGAAAGCATTCCCTGTAAGATCAGGAACAAGACAGGGGTGTCCACTTTCACCACTAATATTCAACATAATCCTGGAAGTTCTAGCAATAGCAATAAGAGACTAAAAAGAAATAAAAGGAATCCATATTGGAAAGGAAGAAGTAAAGCTCTCTCTTTTTGCAGATGACATGATATGATACATAGAAAACCCCAAAGACACTATTACAAAACTATGAGAGCTAATCAACAAATTCAGCAAAGTCACAGGATACAAAATCAATATACAGAAATCACTGGCATTCCTACATACCATCAATGAAAAGTTAGAAAATGAAATCAAAGAGGCAATCCCCTTCACCATTGCAACCAAAAGAATAAACCTACCCAAAGAAACAAAAGAATTGTACACAGAAAATTACAAGACGCTCATGAGAGAAATTAAAGAAGACTTAAACAGATGGAGAGATATTCCATGTTCCTGGGTCAGAAGAATCAATATTGTGACAATAATGACCATACTACCAAATATTATCTACAGATTCAATGCGATCCCTATCAAACTACCAATGACATTTTTCACAGAACTAGACTAAAGACTAACACAGTTCATATGGAAACACAAAAGATCTTTAATAGCCAAAGCAATCCTGAGAAAGAAGAATGGAGCTGGAGGGATCAGCCTCCCTAACTTCAGACTATACTACAAAGGAACAGTCATCAAGACAGTATGGTACTGGCACAGAAACAGAAATATAGACCAATGGAACAAGGTAGAGAACTCAGAGATAAATCCATGCACCTAACGGTACCTTATTTTGGACAAAAGAGGTGAAAATATACAATGGGACAAAGATAGCCTCTTCAACAAATGGTGCTGGGAAAACTGGACAAGTACATGCAAAAAAATGAAGCTGGAACATTCTCTGACACCATACACAAACATAAAGTCAAAGTGGGTTAAAGACCTAAATATAAGACCAGAAACCATAAAACTCTTAGAGGAAAATACAGGCAAAACACTTAAGGACATAAATCAAAGCAAGATCTTCTATGACCCACCTACTAGGATAGCGGAACTAAAAACAAAAATTAACATGTGGGACCTCATGAAACTTAAAAGCTTTTGCACAGCAAAAGAAACTACGAAAAAGCTGAAACCCACAGAATGGGAGAAAATCATAACAAATGAAACAGATCAGAGTGACTTTCACCACTAATATTCAACATAATCCTGGAAGTTCTAGCAATAGCAATAAGAGACTAAAAGAAATAAAAGGAATCCATATTGGAAAGGAAGAAGTAAAGCTCTCTTTTTGCAGATGACATGATATGATACATAGAAAACCCCAAAGACACTATTACAAAACTATGAGAGCTAATCAACAAATTCAGCAAAGTCACAGGATACAAAATCAATATACAGAAATCACTGGCATTCCTACATACCATCAATGAAAAGTTAGAAAATGAAATCAAAGAGGCAATCCCCTTCACCATTGCAACCAAAAGAATAAACCTACCCAAAGAAACAAAAGAATTGTACACAGAAAATTACAAGACGCTCATGAGAGAAATTAAAGAAGACTTAAACAGATGGAGAGATATTCCATGTTCCTGGGTCAGAAGAATCAATATTGTGACAATAATGACCATACTACCAAATATTATCTACAGATTCAATGCGATCCCTATCAAACTACCAATGACATTTTTCACAGAACTAGACTAAAGACTAACACAGTTCATATGGAAACACAAAAGATCTTTAATAGCCAAAGCAATCCTGAGAAAGAAGAATGGAGCTGGAGGGATCAGCCTCCCTAACTTCAGACTATACTACAAAGGAACAGTCATCAAGACAGTATGGTACTGGCACAGAAACAGAAATATAGACCAATGGAACAAGGTAGAGAACTCAGAGATAAATCCATGCACCTAACGGTACCTTATTTTGGACAAAAGAGGTGAAAATATACAATGGGACAAAGATAGCCTCTTCAACAAATGGTGCTGGGAAAACTGGACAAGTACATGCAAAAAAATGAAGCTGGAACATTCTCTGACACCATACACAAACATAAAGTCAAAGTGGGTTAAAGACCTAAATATAAGACCAGAAACCATAAAACTCTTAGAGGAAAATACAGGCAAAACACTTAAGGACATAAATCAAAGCAAGATCTTCTATGACCCACCTACTAGGATAGCGGAACTAAAAACAAAAATTAACATGTGGGACCTCATGAAACTTAAAAGCTTTTGCACAGCAAAAGAAACTACGAAAAAGCTGAACCCCCCCCCCACCCCCCCCCACAGAATGGGAGAAAATCATAGCGAATGAAACAGCTGACAAAGAATTAATCTCCAAAATCTACAAGCAACTCAGATAACTCAGCACTGGAAAAATAACAACTCAATCAAAAAATGGAAAAATATCTAAACAGACAACTCTCCAAAGGGGACACACAGATGGACAAAAGAATACATGAAACAATGCTCAACCTCGCTTATTATTAGAGAAATGCAAATCAAAACTACAATGAGATGTCACCTCACACCAGTCAGAATGGCCATCATCAAGAAATCTACAAACAATAAATGCTAGAGAGGTTAAAGAGAAAAGGGAACACTCTTGCGTTGCTGGTGGGAATGCAAATTGATACAGCCTCTATGGAAGACAGTATGGAGATTCCTTAAAAAACTAAAAATAGAAGCATCACATGATCCAGCAATCCCACTATTAGGCTTATAACCTGATGAAATCAAAACTGAATGAGGCACCTGTACCCCATCGTTCATTGCAGCTCTCTATACAATAGCTAGAACATGGAAGAAACCCAGATGTCCATCAACGAGTGAATGCATATAAAAGCTCTGGTACATACATACAATGGAATACTACACAGCTATAAAAAGAAATGCAGAATAATCAGTCCTAATGAGGTGGTGTCATGGGCAAGTAAAGGCATATTCACTTCTCACAGGAAAGATCAAGAAAAGATATCCGGGTCGAGCAGAGAAATGTCTCCTCACACTAACAATAAGCACCGCCTGCAAGCCTCGCCTCTCTGAGACCTCTTCTGAAGATGAATAGGTGCTAATACAGAGCACAAAGCCTCTTCCTCTAGCCCCCTTTTTAATGATAAGTATAACAATTTACAACTCGGAGTTCCCTTTGTAACTTAAGAATTGTAAGAATGTTTCCCCTTGAGAGCAAAGGTGTTGATAGGGAACAAAGGGCTCCGGTGATGACCTCTTTTGCATCTCTAGAGAAACACAAAGCTTCTTTATGATTACTAATTAACCTGAGATTTATAGTTAAAATATATATATATATAAAGGGTAAAGTAAGATTGTGTGGGAGGCTCGCTCACGGAGATTGGCTGTGACTGATGTGAGATCCAGACTCTCCAGCTCTGGGGTAAGAACATCTGTTTGCATTTGATTGAGTTCTGATTATTTGTGCTTGCCTTTATTTGAATACTGATTAATGGAATCTTGATTCTGATTATTATATGTTTTATGATTAATAAAACTACTCTTGGTTTGACAATACTCGAGACCACAACACTTTACTGTCCAAGTCCGAGACTGACGACTCTGAGGGTGACCGTGGCTGTAAAAGTTCTCTGCTTTATTTAAGATAGTGCCTCTTAGTGAGAACTAGTAAGAATAGGAATCAGAGTAAGCTGCAGCACAGTGCCCGTGACAGTGGCTGGATCTGGAACCTATCATAAAAAGTGAAGTCCGTCAAAAAGAGCAGGACAAGTACAAGATACTAACACACAGATATGGAATCTAGTAGGATGGCAATGATAACACATGCAGTAAAGTGATGAAAAAAGAGACACGGAGAATAGAAATATGGATATTGTGGGGAATGAACAGTGGGTGGGAGACGTAAAGGAAGTAGTATGAAAACCCATACTGTCCTATGTGAAAAAAATAGCTGTTGTCATTGCGCTGTGAGAAAAGGGGATCCTGTGGGGGTGCTGTGCAACGGCCTGGAGGGGTGGGATGGGGGGAATATACATATGACTAATCTGGGATCGTACATATCTGTAAACAACAAAACTCTAAAAGTAAAATAAAATCTATTATAGAAGTGTTAGCTTTTTACTCCACATTCTTTTATTTGATCAGCAAATTGTTGAAATTTTGCTACTACCTCCTAAGGAAGATTTGTTTAACACTTTTAGCTATGTTGTCTGATCATCTTTGGCAGCAGCAGAGGTCTCTCTGCTGAAGTTTAATAAATGATCTGATCTGGAATAGAAAGAATGCCCATCATACATACTGGATGCAACTATTACTCTTGGACTGGTTTTACTGAGGCACTCACTTGATTGCATCTGGTCAATGTGCCATATTGATATTCTAAAACTCATTGTTGAGGACTTTGGGAGAAAGTATAACAGAAAAGTTGATTTTCTAGCCAGATTGGTAAGACATTAATAACTACAAACACTGTAGAAATATAGATATATGTTATGACATGCACATATTATATAAATATATATTTACATTAAGTCTTTGTGGAAATATATATGTACATATAGGTTGTGTATATATGGAAACATATGAAGGAACTTTTTAGCAGATTTTTCTCTTTTTTTTTTTTGGATAGCAGGATTAATGGTTATTTTTATTTTCTTTGTAATTTTTCTATATCTTTAAAAAATTTCACAGAAACATTTATTTTTTATAATTAGAAAAACAAAAAGCAGTAACTGTTTGGGGACAAATAAATCATCAAAGCCACTCATTTCACTGACATGACAGTCATTAATAGGAAGTGAGTACAACTAAACTGTATAAAACCATAATTTTGCTTTTATTGAAAATTCTGACTTCTGTCAATTTCTGAGTTTCTGAGCCCAATCATATTACATGATTGGTATGACTGCTTTGGTGGTAATGTGGACTGTTTGAATTTTCAAGTTAAAGATGTTTTAATTATTTTCTGTGTATATCATCAATGGATTATTTGTCCTTTTTCTAAGGAAATTCCTTAAAGGCAAAAGTTATCCTTTACTGCTGTACTGAATATAATTTCTGTTATAAAATATCTATGGGAAAAAAAAGGTCAGTAAAAGACATATTTCCTGAAAGTATTTTTAAGCAAATAAATTACAGTTTCAATCATGGCCAAGGCTATGTTGTTAGCATCTGATTTAATGCTTCAATAATTTTTCCATTGCAATGTGTTTCAACGGAGGTAAGTCCTAATAGAAGCTGCATATTTGTATTTAATGTGTTGTTAAATTGATATAGAAAAGCAATATTGATGTAATAATTCTCATTCATCCATTCTCTCCCAACAGAAAGTTTATAATAAATTAAAAGTGAGCTGACATGCAAAAACTAAGTAATCTAATATTAATTGTGAATTCCTGAACTTGCCAAAACCAATTGTTGTTTCATTTTGAGTAACATTTTTCAGTGTTTATTTCAAAATTAGTTAAATTCACCTTCCCACAGAATAGCTCATATTTCTTCTCTTCATAGAAAATATTACATTCTCTAGTCTAGTTTTTTAAATGAGTACAATTAAAGGCTTCATCAGAATAAATGAAATTTGCATAAACATACATGCCTTAATAGCCTTTGGTACTCTTCTTCTTGATGTACTGACTCTCTTGCACAATTATTAAATTTCTCTAATGTTTTTATAACTGAATGTTTATTATTCACCTTTTGTGAAAGTTCATTTTGTTTGTGAACAATGCATCTTAGTATGATCCAATAATTTATTCTGAATTTGTGTTGATTATGGAAACTTAATTCTCATATTTATTGAGGCTGGAAAATTTAAACAGTAAATTCACTTAAATTGATGTGACTTAAATTAAGTCAATGTGGTACTGCTAGAAAAATTCCTGTGCATGTTTTTCAGTCTTCACTTGATGGTAAGTTATTTCTTTCATATCACCTTTATTGGAATTTATGCCCTTAAAATTGTGGTGAAGAAGAGTAAGAAATATTGAAATGTACTTTTTGCTCACTTAAGAGAATCTCACTCTTCATACTCATTTTTGTTCATGAAATTATAAGAAGCTAACTATTTCTCTGAAAAAATGATCCCTTAGAATTAGCATCACTCACCCCTCACACACTAGAATTTAGACATTGGCCTCTTAATTTTGCTTAAAAAGAAGTGATATCTTATACCTCTTTTACTTTGCATAAATATTGTGACATTGGGTAGACTCTTACAATAAGCAATAAATGTCAGACTCTGAGTAAGAAAAATACTAAAGAGCCAATAATTTCATTTTTATCCTTCACCCATTAGGCTTCCCATTTCTCCTTTGGTCCCAGGTAGATCACTTTGGACAGGACAAATTACAACCTGTTTTAAAACCTCAAGATGTACATCGGTTTGTTGCTTTGCCAGAATGGGAGTATCCATGAGCTTACAACCTAAGTTCTCATCAAATAAGGGCAGTAATCTCTATCATAAAACTGTGTGAGTGGAAGTGCTTACATGTGCAAGATCTAGTAAGTAAGTAAAAAGATGTTTTACAAGACAATATAGAATAATCTCACTCATTTTTAACTGGGATTGTAGCTTAGCCAAGTTGACCTACACAAAAACCATCACACATGCACCCACCGCCTACCCTGTGTTTACCCACATTAAATTTATAAATGCAATTCTTTGAAGCTCCAATGATCCTATCTCTTTAAAAGTAAAATATAAAAGAAACTACTGAGACTAAACTTCCAGAGGTCAGTGATATGGGTGGTAGTTGAGGCTCTCATTCACCTTTCATTTAGATGCTAGGACAGGTCCCTTATTGATAACTGAAAGAGAGTGATTATCCAAACATCAGTTAAAATCGAAAGCAAAAATGTTCTAAGAAAAAAATATTTCAAAATGGGATATCATTAAAAACTATTAACAAAAGTTGCAAGAGAGTATGATAATCAGGAGAGAATTTTCTTTCCCTATAACACTAAGAATCTAAGCCCTTGAATAATACATAGGTGCTTTATACTTTTCAATTGACAAATGAGAAAAAAGTGTGATAATGCATCTGATGAGATTATGGAAGCTCATCATATTTTAAAGGAAACCAGATAATCTTATTTTTCTGTGGAACTGAAATTTTTTTCTCAATTATTCATAATCATTTGTAGTTACACATACCTTCCATCATTGACTTGGAATGTACAGATCTATCATGACCAAAGTTTTGTTAACTCTTCAAATGTTTTCAGAAGTTGAAACAGAATTTGACCTGAAGTCAAAGTTTGAGTTTGATAGAAACATTTCTGGGTGGACCAGGCCATTTCAAAGAGAATAATGTCAGATTGGAAATTTTTTTCCCACTTCTACCAATCTTTTGACATAATTTGAAATGGTTTTGAATGAATTGAGTATATCCAATTATGCTTTCCACTCCTAGATAAATAATCTTCTATTAAGAAGATGATATGGTTTTTATTGTAACAAATTAGAGTAAATTCAGGGCTAATCAATATAGAATTCTTTCGGGGGTAAGGGGAAAGTAAACCGTGCTAAAATCCAAAACCACATATTATTATTAGATGTAGTTTGTGTGTGTGTTGTGTGCGCACACATGAGAGAGAGTTAAGTTTTATTTGGGGCAAAAGGAGGACTGCAGCCCAGGGGGCAGCACCTCAGACAGCTCTGAGAGACTGTTCCAAAGAGGCAGTGGCAGAAAGGTCTATATATAAGGTTTTGATGAAGGGGGAGTTCAATAACCCCCTTCATTTTAAGTTTAATAGTTACAATGAGTTAAACAGTCATTTTACAAAGGGTTTTCTGTTAGTCACCAGGATCTGATATCACTATGAAGGGATTTAGTGTTTTTCTAGATATGAGAGATGCAAAGATTGAGATCAAAATCTGTTCCTAACATCACCCACCTAACTAAAGATCTGTCCCACCAGATTCCCTGGAGTACAGATTGCCTCACTGCACCCTGAACTACCTCAGTGGGTGTTGAAGGTCAGCAGCTGCTACAATACAGGGTTCAATCTACACATAGGCAGATGGCAAATGCTCTGGTTGTTCAGTCGTTGGCAATGTAATGATAGATGACAGTGGATAGGTTACCGTGAATGGAATCAGATTCTTATTCTACAAAGGAGAAGATTTCACAATGGGATCAAAAAGACTTGGCTTTGGTCACTCAGAGTTTTGTGTAGGGAAAGTTTATCATGAAATAAAAGGGACAGAGAAAGCTTCCAGCTAAAGGAACTGTAAAGGGCATAGAAGAGTACCCCCAGAAGCCAGTTTAGGCAGATATTTTGTACTTTCCAGTTGGTTAACAGTAGATCCAAAGAATGTCTTAAGGCTGTAAAGGGCTTTCTAGGCCCACACCCATAGTATTAGCATAAGATTAGGCAGAGGATGGTCTCCTGCCAGCAAGACTAGAGAAGACATTCCAATGCAAAATAGTTTGCCTCCATAAGATAATAAAGTTACTTTCAGAGTAAATCTTTATCAGGACAAACATTTTAGGCTAGCAAATGTTTATTTCCCTTCCTCCTTCTCCTCCTCCTTGGAACCCTCTGACCTACTTATCAAGTATGCCTATTCACCCCTTTCAGCAACTGGTAGTCAATAATAGTTTTCAAAACAAGGTGTTTATCAACTACTTTATATTGATTTTAGAGAACTTTTCAAGGTGTCTATTCAATTAGGTGCTTCCTCAGTGTGTTATTGGGTATTTTTCTTTTTTTAATTTAATCCAAATAAAAGTGTTCTACCTTGAATTGAGACTTAAACCCAGGGCCCAGACCTGATTGAACCCTGTTTTGGGACTTGAACCCACCTGACTAGGGCTTGACCCCAGCCAGAACCCTGTTTTGGACTTGAACCCACAGGGTCAGGACTCAATCCCAGCCAAAAACCCTGTCTGGGGCTTGAACCCATGTGCCCAGGACTTAATCCAGCACTCACTCAACATCTGGACCCACTGAGGCTCCAGTTCTTTGTGCCTCAACACATAAGGAATTCAGCGAGAGGCAGAGCGATAAGCAAGAAGAGGATTTATTAGGATAGGACTCTTGTAAGAAGTGCAAGCAGGCAGGCAGAAAAGCTCTGCTCCTCCCTCAATATATATAGGAGGGTAGAAGACTGCCTTCTTCTAGTAGACGTAGAAGCAGACATAAAGCATACATCATTAGCTCCTCCTTCCCCAGCTCTTCTTGCTTTATTGATAAAGGAGCAGCTTTCTTGAGTTATCATTAACTTACTGGCCTCCCAACGTTACCCAGGTTTTACCCTTTTACCTACAGTCTCCTACTAGGACTTTACAACTGCCTAACTATTCCATTCTGTCCCTATCGCAAAGAACAAATATTTTTAAAGCTAAAATCCTTGTGACTATAGTCACATTAGGCTACAGTTTTTTCTGTGTTTGTATAATGGAAAGACCCCAAAGGGTAAAACTCTTGACTCTGCCAATAGACACCATTTAAGGAAGTGTCCTTTGATGCAGTTAAGAGCCTGTATTAAGTGCTTTAGCTTTAACGAGTATGTCAATCCTAAGTTCTTCTTGGTTGATTTTTAAAGTTACTAGATATGCCATGAGCAGACACATAGTGGACCTGTAATCTAAACTATTTGTAGGCAATATAACTGCCACTTTTATTGCCTCTCAAATCTCTCCAAATGTGTGTGTGTATGTGTTTTAAGTGGAAAGAATTTAGAATATTTTCTGAGAAGTAAACAGCATCTGTGTTTTGTATATAGTCCCTTTGTACCCTATGTTGTCTTTGCTCTTATCTACATCACAATCACAAGAACCTAATCCCTGGAGAAGTCTTCATGTGATTGGGGTGGAAAGACTTGAAGAACAGTTTAGTTTGTTCAGGCTGCTATCACAAAATAACACAGCTGGATGTCCTATAAATAGCACCTTCACTTTTAACACTTCTGGAGGCTGAGAAGTCCAAGATTAAAGTTCTTGTAACTTCAGTGTTTGGGCAGAGCCTGCTTTTGGGTCCACGGGTGTCTTTTCACACGGCAGACATACTACGAAGCTCCGTGGAGTTTCTTTTATAAAGTTATTAATCCCATTCATGAGGGCTCAACCCTCATGACTTAATGATTTCCGAAACACCCTATCTACTAATATTATTACCATGGGAATTGGAACTTCAACATATAATTGGGGATGGGGGACACAAACATTCAACCTATAGCCCAATAGAAATTAAAACAGAAACACGAGACTGGCCAGTTATCTGGTCAGCATCCATGCAGCATCTGGCACACACATCTAGCAGTCCTGGTGGATACCCAGAGAAGAGAGAGAAAACCAGGAGATAGTCTTACTCCTGCTGGCCACCTCTGCTGATTTCCTAGACACACTTCGATCCATCAGGCACCTCTACGTCTCTGCAGACACCAGTGCCTCCCATTCAGCACTGCTCTCTCCTTCCTAGTTTTCTTCTCTCTTGCCTGAGTTAAAGCAAAAGAACTTCTCAGGTGCAGAAATTGTGCAATGATTCTGCAATTATGCAAGCTGTTTTCTTCCTTTGCTCGAGAAGTTCCAAAATGAGACACTGCTCCAGTGCATTGCAGGATTTTTCCTTACTACTTTTTGCAACCCTGTCGGCAACCAGAAATTAACAGAAGGTTTTATTTTCTTGCCTCAAACATAACGTAAGTGGTGGCTTGGGTGCAGGATGGCAACATGCTCTATTCAGAATTACCTTTCCTCAGAGATAATGAAACCTTATTAGTTGCCCACACAACTGTGCTTTTCATGTCTTCTGTTACAACCTAATAATGTTAAAACTCCTTGTTTCTTGATGCATATAGGATTCGATGCCCATGCTCCCTTCAGACTGTCAGACCTTATTCAGATGCTTCATGAACGCAGATTAGGGTCAAATTGGGTTTCAAACTATGTGAGTTTTTTATTCCTAAATCAAGTCAGATCAGCAGGGAATCTTCTTAGTGGACCTTAAACTTTTGTTTCTCAACCATCAGCTATCCTCTCTGGATCCATCCACCTCATGTCTCCCTACAAAACGTGGAACCCAAAATTACAACTAAATTTGCTATTGTGCACTTACCGTCTTCTCTTTGTAGGAAGATCTGGGGTTAAGGTGAAGAGTGGTATTTCATGCTTCAGCATCCAAATGCAAACAACAATTTGCTTCTTCTAAACACATTCAATTATGAAAAAATTTTAAAGAAACACCTGATTTTTGTAATTGATCATTTTCCTGTTTTCCTAGGAATGTTAACATGGCATTTCTACCCTATGTTCCACTTCTCCCTATTCCTCTTCTTTTTATTGCACTGCCATTTGCCTTAGTCGGCTCAGGCTGCTGAAACAAAATACGAAAGACTGAGTGGCTTAAAGAATAGACATTCATTTCCCTCAGTCACAGGGTTGGGCATTTCAAGGTATATTTGTCCCAGGGGAGAGGTCTCTTCTTGACTTGTAAACCACTGTGTGTTCTCATGGCCCTTCCTCATGCACACACATGGGCAGAGAGTGGGACCTCCCCATCCTCCTCTCCTTATATAAGGGCACAAATCCCATCATCCAGGCCCTACCCTCAGCCTCATCCAACCTAAACTGAGAGGACAAACATTCAGCTCATAACATGACTGCTATGGAAAGTCATGGAAAACCCATGGTGTGGTGTCATAAGGCTAAAGACACTGCTCCAGTGCATTGCAGGATTTTTCCTTACTACTTTTTGCAACCCTGTCGGCAACCAGAAATTAACAGAAGGTTTTATTTTCTTGCCTCAAACATAACGTAAGTGGTGGCTTGGGTGCAGGATGGCAACATGCTCTATTCAGAATTACCTTTCCTCAGAGATAATGAAACCTTATTAGTTGCCCACACAACTGTGCTTTTCATGTCTTCTGTTACAACCTAATAATGTTAAAACTCCTTGTTTCTTGATGCATATAGGATTCGATGCCCATGCTCCCTTCAGACTGTCAGACCTTATTCAGATGCTTCATGAACGCAGATTAGGGTCAAATTGGGTTTCAAACTATGTGAGTTTTTTATTCCTAAATCAAGTCAGATCAGCAGGGAATCTTCTTAGTGGACCTTAAACTTTTGTTTCTCAACCATCAGCTATCCTCTCTGGATCCATCCACCTCATGTCTCCCTACAAAACGTGGAACCCAAAATTACAACTAAATTTGCTATTGTGCACTTACCGTCTTCTCTTTGTAGGAAGATCTGGGGTTAAGGTGAAGAGTGGTATTTCATGCTTCAGCATCCAAATGCAAACAACAATTTGCTTCTTCTAAACACATTCAATTATGAAAAATTTAATGAAACACCTGATTTTTGTAATTGATCATTTTCCTGTTTTCCTAGGAATGTTAACATGGCATTTCTACCCTATGTTCCACTTCTCCCTATTCCTCTTCTTTTTATTGCACTGCCATTTGCCTTAGTCGGCTCAGGCTGCTGAAACAAAATACGAAAGACTGAGTGGCTTAAAGAATAGACATTCATTTCCCTCAGTCACAGGGTTGGGCATTTCAAGGTATATTTGTCCCAGGGGAGAGGTCTCTTCTTGACTTGTAAACCACTGTGTGTTCTCATGGCCCTTCCTCATGCACACACATGGGCAGAGAGTGGGACCTCCCCATCCTCCTCTCCTTATATAAGGGCACAAATCCCATCATCCAGGCCCTACCCTCAGCCTCATCCAACCTAAACTGAGAGGACAAACATTCAGCTCATAACATGACTGCTATGGAAAGTCATGGAAAACCCATGGTGTGGTGTCATAAGGTATCTAAAGACAAAACCTTTTAGCAGAAGACATATCTATTTACATGCAGAGTTTGTGTCTATAAATAATGTGATGCAGCCAACTGTAATATAAATATCTTTTCATATGTGTGCATGCCATGTTTCACCACACATCAGGTAGCTCCAGTGTGGTTGTGGGTATTCCCTTCACAGCAATCTTAAGAGCTGATACATGAGTTTCTTATGCACATTTTTATCATAGAATCTACCTAGCTCCCTCCAGCCTCCAATTCACTCAACACTTCCTATTCCTCATTTTAAGCCAATTTATCCTAGATACCTTTGAAAGGGTGTCTTTCTTGTGACCATATATAATACTGAAGAATGTGGTCCAAGATCTTTAAGTCAATAGCTTAATCACATGAAAGAGTATGCTTTATATTATTCACTCACTGAGGTACTACATCAATGGACTAGGAGATAATTTGGATGTGTTACTAAGAAAACCATCAGATAATTACGGGCCTGTTGAAACTTGGGTTTAGATTTATTTTACATCAAAAAATATTCAGATCTACTAGTACTAGTAATAGTTTTTTTTTTGTTTGTTTCATTGTTTTATATGGTTTGTTTCATTTTAAACTAAAACAGAGCAGAAAATAGTCAAATGGTACACGTGGCGAAATAATAATTAAGATGATTTTATAAATGCAGAGAAGAATATTCTGAATACAATTGGAATAAATGAGTTTAAAAAGGAATAATTTCAAAGCTAAACTTGTTTTAAATGGATATAAATGCTGGAGAGGCTGCGGAGAAAAGGGGAAAACTCCTGCATTGCTGGTGGGAGTGTAAATTGATACAGCCTCTATGGAAGACAGTCTGGAGATTTCTTAAAAAATTAAAAATAGAAGCATCATATGACCCAGCAATCCTACTCTTAGGCTTATACCCTGATGAAATCAAATCTGAAAGAAGCACCTGTACCCCAATGTTCATTGCAGCTCTCTCTACAATAGCTAGAACATGGAAGGAACCTAAATGACCATTGACGAACGAATGGATCCAAGAGCTCTGGTACATATATACAATGGAATACTACACAGCTGTAAAGAGAAATGCAGAAGAATCAGCCCTAATGAGGTGGCTGGATCTAGAACATATCATTAAAAGTGAAGTCAATCAGAAAGAGAAGGACAAATACAGTATATTAACACATATATATGGAATCTAGTAGGATGGTGATGATGGCACACGCAGTGAAGCAATGGAAAGACAGACATGGACAGTGGATATATGGTCATTGTGGGGAAGGAACAGAAGGTGGGAGGCGTAAAGGAAGTAGCATGAAGGCCTGTACTATCATAAGTGAAGAAAATAGCTCTAGTCATTTCTCTGTGAGAAAAGGGGATCCTTCAGGGTGCTGTGATGGGGGTGGGAAGGGATATACATATGACTAATCTGAGAACATACATTTAAAAACCCCTTAGGGTGTCTTTCTTGTGACCATATATAATACTGAAGAATGTGGTCCAAGATCTTTAAGTCAATAGCTTAATCACATGAAAGAGTATGCTTTATATTATTCACTCACTGAGGTACTACATCAATGGACTAGGAGATAATTTGGATGTGTTACTAAGAAAACCATCAGATAATTACGGGCCTGTTGAAACTTGGGTTTAGATTTATTTTACATCAAAAAATATTCAGATCTACTAGTACTAGTAATAGTTTTTTTTTTGTTTGTTTCATTGTTTTATATGGTTTGTTTCATTTTAAACTAAAACAGAGCAGAAAATAGTCAAATGGTACACGTGGCGAAATAATAATTAAGATGATTTTATAAATGCAGAGAAGAATATTCTGAATACAATTGGAATAAATGAGTTTAAAAAGGAATAATTTCAAAGCTAAACTTGTTTTTAAATGGATATAAATGCTGGAGAGGCTGCGGAGAAAAGGGAACACTCCTGCATTGCTGGTGGGAGTGTAAATTGATACAGCCTCTATGGAAGACAGTCTGGAGATTTCTTAAAAAATTAAAAATAGAAGCATCATATGACCCAGCAATCCTACTCTTAGGCTTATACCCTGATGAAATCAAATCTGAAAGAAGCACCTGTACCCCAATGTTCATTGCAGCTCTCTCTACAATAGCTAGAACATGGAAGGAACCTAAATGACCATTGACGAACGAATGGATCCAAGAGCTCTGGTACATATATACAATGGAATACTACACAGCTGTAAAGAGAAATGCAGAAGAATCAGCCCTAATGAGGTGGCTGGATCTAGAACATATCATTAAAAGTGAAGTCAATCAGAAAGAGAAGGACAAATACAGTATATTAACACATATATATGGAATCTAGTAGGATGGTGATGATGGCACACGCAGTGAAGCAATGGAAAGACAGACATGGACAGTGGATATATGGTCATTGTGGGGAAGGAACAGAAGGTGGGAGGCGTAAAGGAAGTAGCATGAAGGCCTGTACTATCATAAGTGAAGAAAATAGCTCTAGTCATTTCTCTGTGAGAAAAGGGGATCCTTCAGGGGTGCTGTGTGATGGGAGGGGTGGGAAGGGGGGGATATACATATGACTAATCTGAGAACATACATATCTGTAAACAACAAAACTCTGTAAAAGTTAAAAGCAAAATAAAGGTTTAAAAAAAAGAATATAGAGATATAAAATATAATATTGTTTAAACATAGACCATCTTTACATAAAAAACATTATTTGATGTGAACAACAAACATAGGAGGGCATAATGAAGTGACCATGTCATTTACTATTAGCATCCTCATTTTTAAACATATATAATTTTTAAAATAATATATTTTAAAAACAGATTGAGCTTCTAAGTAGGAATCTTAAAAAAATAAATAAAGTTGCCAATACCTGTTACTTTAAAGCTTGTCTAAATGGCAAGCCAAGAAAAGGAGATACATTTTACAGTACATTTTCTGTCTATAAGAGTGAAATTACTTCTTGTGGGGTACCAAATTGAAGGTACATATATATAAAAGCATGACATTTTTGATGACTGTAAGAGCTTTCCTTTTACTTTCTTTGCAGGAATTCTCTAGGAATTTGATTTAAACCTTCCTCCAAACAGAGAATGGTGTCTAATTTGCTGCACTGGAACTCAGAAGAGAATTAATGTTTTAAATGAGTCATTCTCCTTTGTAGACAGAGACACATGGCCTCTGAACTCCAAATTACAAAAACCCATTGTTGGTAATTAAAAGATAAAAATATGTCTGACAGCTTAAGCCTTTTCAATTTATTTATATATTCACAGTGTCTTTTGCAGAGTTTCAGGTACAAACTTCCCAACTCTACCAAATTTTTAGTAATAGTCTGGCCTACTTTAAATTTCATCTTTGCAAATACTTGTAATTTACTCTGATGGTTTAGTCACAGTACATTTATGTGGAACCTCTTCATGGTCAAAATAAAAATCAGCATCTTTCAGAGAAGTTTACTTAACAAAGACATTGGCATATAGACAGACAACTAGCATAACACAAATTAGGCCCTTTTCTCTAT
Source organism: Tragulus kanchil (assembly GCA_022376925.1). NCBI lineage: Eukaryota > Metazoa > Chordata > Mammalia > Artiodactyla > Tragulidae > Tragulus > Tragulus kanchil. The sequence continues at coordinate 70,761,806 of JAIOJX010000031.1, read as the reverse complement.
TTTGCTTATCCTTCAAGGAATATTATACACACACACACACTGCTTGGGCATAATGAAGAAAAAGCTCTAGTCATTTTTTGGAAAAGGGGTCCTTCAGGGTGCTGTGTGATGGGAGGGGTGGGAAGGGGGGGATATACATATGACTAATCTGGGAACATACATATCTGTAAACAACAAAACTCTGTAAAAGTTAAAAGCAAAATAAAGGTTTAAAAAAGAATATAGAGATATAAAATATAATATTGTTTAAACATAGACCATCTTTACATAAAAAACATTATTTGATGTGAACAACAAACATAGGAGGGCATAATGAAGTGACCATGTCATTTACTATTAGCATCCTCATTTTTAAACATATATAATTTTTAAAATAATATATTTTAAAAACAGATTGAGCTTCTAAGTAGGAATCTTAAAAAAATAAATAAAGTTGCCAATACCTGTTACTTTAAAGCTTGTCTAAATGGCAAGCCAAGAAAAGGAGATACATTTTACAGTACATTTTCTGTCTATAAGAGTGAAATTACTTCTTGTGGGGTACCAAATTGAAGGTACATATATATAAAAGCATGACATTTTTGATGACTGTAAGAGTTTTCCCTTTTTACTTTCTTTGCAGGAATTCTCTAGGAATTTGATTTAAACCTTCCTCCAAACAGAGAATGGTGTCTAATTTGCTGCACTGGAACTCAGAAGAGAATTAATGTTTTAAATGAGTCATTCTCCTTTGTAGACAGAGACACATGGCCTCTGAACTCCAAATTACAAAAACCCATTGTTGGTAATTAAAAGATAAAAATATGTCTGACAGCTTAAGCCTTTTCAATTTATTTATATATTCACAGTGTCTTTTGCAGAGTTTCAGGTACAAACTTCCCAACTCTACCAAATTTTTAGTAATAGTCTGGCCTACTTTAAATTTCATCTTTGCAAATACTTGTAATTTACTCTGATGGTTTAGTCACAGTACATTTATGTGGAACCTCTTCATGGTCAAAATAAAAATCAGCATCTTTCAGAGAAGTTTACTTAACAAAGACATTGGCATATAGACAGACAACTAGCATAACACAAATTAGGCCCTTTTCTCTATTTTGCTTATCCTTCAAGGAATATTATACACACACACACACTGCTTGGGCATAATCGCAAAGAAAGCTCTAGAAAAGGTAGAAAAAAAACACTATATTTACCTGAATGTTCACAACTAGAGAAGGACTGTTGTAGAAAAATATTTATACTGATTACTTTTTATCATATTATTTATATTAATATTTCTCCTAATGTTTATCAATTAATTACCTATAAAGCGACCTGAAAGGAGAGTGGATCCTCTTAGCAGAAAGCACATATTCTTCAACAGTTTGTAACTCAGTGGTTAAATGTATTTAACCACTGGAACAATATTTGATGATAGTAAGATGAATTACTTAGGGGAGAGATTCAGCAGAAGGGAGAGTGATTCCCAGGGTATGATTCAAGTCTTTAGACAAATGGCACCACATTTCCAAATCATTAGCAGATTTACTTAGTGACATGGGCAAATTGGAAGATATGTTAAAATGTGTGTAGGAAATCATACAGGTGAAATGAAATCACAAGGACAATACTACTATATGACAAGCTTTCTGTTTTTATCTCTGTATGATTAAATAATATTAATTAAGGGTTATATATGAGGATGGAATTACATACTAATTTACATTATTGTTTCAGTGATTCAAAAATGGTACAATGCATTTATGTAGTTACTAGAAATATTTAAAGCTCTTCCAAGTATATTATCATAGTTCATATTTATAAAATTTCTACATTTTTTCCTAGTCATATAGACTTTATGTACTATTATGCAGCATTTATCCCATGTTAGTCACTTTCTAAAGAGACTTGCAGATATTTACACAATTCTTGTAACAATGCATAAACTATATTCTACTACTATTTCCGTTTACTGATAATAAACATGACTTTACCTAATTTTTCTTAAATCACTTTCCTAAAGAGTAACAGAGTCAGGATTCAAATTTAAGAAGATTTGGCTTTTCAAAAAATTAGTAATAGTTGGTAAACCTCTTAACTCTGATGGTTTAGTCACAGTACATTTATGTGGAACCTCTTCATGGTCAAAATAAAAATCAGCATCTTTCAGAGAAGTTTACTTAACAAAGACATTGGCATATAGACAGACAACTAGCATAACACAAATTAGGCCCTTTTCTCTATTTTGCTTATCCTTCAAGGAATATTATACACACACACACACTGCTTGGGCATAATCGCAAAGAAAGCTCTAGAAAAGGTAGAAAAAAAACACTATATTTACCTGAATGTTCACAACTAGAGAAGGACTGTTGTAGAAAAATATTTATACTGATTACTTTTTATCATATTATTTATATTAATATTTCTCCTAATGTTTATCAATTAATTACCTATAAAGCGACCTGAAAGGAGAGTGGATCCTCTTAGCAGAAAGCACATATTCTTCAACAGTTTGTAACTCAGTGGTTAAATGTATTTAACCACTGGAACAATATTTGATGATAGTAAGATGAATTACTTAGGAGAGAGATTCAGCAGAAGGGAGAGTGATTCCCAGGGTATGATTCAAGTCTTTAGACAAATGGCACCACATTTCCAAATCATTAGCAGATTTACTTAGTGACATGGGCAAATTGGAAGATATGTTAAAATGTGTGTAGGAAATCATACAGGTGAAATGAAATCACAAGGACAATACTACTATATGACAAGCTTTCTGTTTTTATCTCTGTATGATTAAATAATATTAATTAAGGGTTATATATGAGGATGGAATTACATACTAATTTACATTATTGTTTCAGTGATTCAAAAATGGTACAATGCATTTATGTAGTTACTAGAAATATTTAAAGCTCTTCCAAGTATATTATCATAGTTCATATTTATAAAATTTCTACATTTTTTCCTAGTCATATAGACTTTATGTACTATTATGCAGCATTTATCCCATGTTAGTCACTTTCTAAAGAGACTTGCAGATATTTACACAATTCTTGTAACAATGCATAAACTATATTCTACTACTATTTCCGTTTACTGATAATAAACATGACTTTACCTAATTTTTCTTAAATCACTTTCCTAAAGAGTAACAGAGTCAGGATTCAAATTTAAGAGATTTGGCTTCAAACGGTGTGTGTGCGCGATTTTTTAACCAAGGGTTCCTATTTTAGCATATATATTTTTAATGAAATTACTGATATAATACTTGTATAGCTACCACTTAATTATTTTCTAATCTGCATATCTGCTTTTTCTTTCCTTTATCTTTTGGGGTTAATACATTTTTCTTAATACTGACTTATTCTTAATACTTTTTAAATTATTCTTTTAGATTCTGACCTAGAAATAACAAAATTCACCTTCATCTATTGAAGTCTAATATAGATTATTACTTTCATAATTTATCTGATCCTGTTAGAAATATAACTTCTTTCACACTAATATTTATGTCATTTTCTTTGTTCATTCTTGCTTTCTCATAAGTGCATGGGTGCATTTACAAGGGGCCATATAAATGATGGTGACATTTTTGTGTTAATGGCTAATGGAATATGTACTGTTGGTTCCTGTCTTATGTAAAATTTTCTATCATAGAAGTTTTAGGGTACAGATATGTAGATTTTCAGAGATTAACATAGCTTACTTTCAGTATTTTGTTTGTGCTTATACTATTTTTCTTATATTGCTATCATCACTGTAAACATATTATCATCTACTAAATCATTATATCAAATCCTGAACTTTTACTTGCACTGTATGCAAACACAAGATAAAAGCACATATAATCATCTTCTTGTGCAATAATGTTTTATTTAAACAAGTTTTCCTAAAATTTTTAATTTAATTTAAAACATTCTTTTAGAACTAAAGAAATGGGAAAAAATTATGAACCATTTAAAAATATTTAAGCCTAAATGTTAAGAATTTCAAATGAATTGATTAGTCAAAGCAACTTGGGCTCTCTTCATTCAAATGTGCCAAAGAACATTTAACTACCATTCAGAAAAATTCTTTCACTGATGGAAGAGAAAGTGTTAACCACTCAGTCATACCACTCTTTGTGACTCCATGGACTCCAGCATTCCAGGCTCCTTTGTCCATGGAATTTCCCAGGATAGAATAAAGGGTACTCATTCCCTTCTCCAGGGGATTTTACCAATCCAGGAATTGAACCAGGTCTCCTGTATTGCAGGCAGACTCTTCACCATCTGAGCCATAAAAAGTCTACTCAAAAGAAATTGTATTAAAAAAAAAAAAAGAAATTGGATAAACCTTTAAATAAAAAATAAAAATATGGCAAAATCTATCTTTCATTTGTACAGATGCTTATAATGTAAACTCAAGGTGCCTTGAGTTTAAATAAACATTTAAGAGGATGATTATGATGTGGCTTATAGCATCCATTTGAGATCGATCATTCAGAAGAAAGACTACTTTAAAAAATTTTAATAATATAAACATAATATAAAACATAATATAAAATATTATGTTTGTTAAAATCAAAATGTTTACTTTTGCTTTTAAAACTAGAAACAAATATGGCTGCATCTTATTAGACATGGGTTACCACATTACTTGTGGCCACACTGCATGTGGCTGAAGAGCTACACAGATAGTTGCATGACTAATAAAGCTATAAATACCTGACACTGGAGAGAGCCTTCTGGGTGAAGTATCAGAGGAAAGAAGATCATGGCATGGTTGCTTGCCAACATTAATAAGAAAAATAATAGTTTAGCTGAGTCTTTAAAAAGAGTGAACAAAACATTTAAAGAATTATACTTCTACATTCCAAATGGACGCATTTGTAGATGTGACTAGAGTGCTGTACTTACATGCACCTGGTGTGGGTACTAATCCTTTTTTGTTCATCCCATTGGTGAAGGAGTGTTTCCTTCTGTGGGGCTTGGGGATGGTCAAAGACAATACACCTGACACAGCACAGATAAAATGTATGTCACTGTGTTGGTCACATGCAATTAAATGTACATCACAGCCTAGGGCAGCTAAAATGTATGTCACAGCCTAGGACCACTTGGATGTCACACCCCAGATCGCACTGGGCAGCCATGCCTGGTGGGAGGCAGGCTTTAAAGCATCAAGATGTTGCAGTGATCTCTGGCTCCTGAGGGAGAGTGCAATTGGTTTGTCTGAATAATTCCATGTGTTTGCAAAGACTTCTTCCTACTTTCCTAGGATCATTAGGAACTGCACCTGCCCCCCTTGGGAATTTTGTTTGACTAAGGTCATGATCTGAGAGAGCAGGATGGGAAGGCTGTTCCAGATGCCCTCAGTTTCACCAGATGGTAAGACACACATAACATGGAGCCTTAACACATCTGTTTCATCTAGAGTGGGGATATCTTAGCAGCAGGTCTTGCCCCCTTTGAGGAATTTTGTTTCATTTGTACAGATGCTTATAATGTAAACTCAAGGTGCCTTGAGTTTAAATAAACATTTAAGAGGATGATTATGATGTGGCTTATAGCATCCATTTGAGATCGATCATTCAGAAGAAAGACTACTTTAAAAAATTTTAATAATATAAACATAATATAAAACATAATATAAAATATTATGTTTGTTAAAATCAAAATGTTTACTTTTGCTTTTAAAACTAGAAACAAATATGGCTGCATCTTATTAGACATGGGTTACCACATTACTTGTGGCCACACTGCATGTGGCTGAAGAGCTACACAGATAGTTGCATGACTAATAAAGCTATAAATACCTGACACTGGAGAGAGCCTTCTGGGTGAAGTATCAGAGGAAAGAAGATCATGGCATGGTTGCTTGCCAACATTAATAAGAAAAATAATAGTTTAGCTGAGTCTTTAAAAAGAGTGAACAAAACATTTAAAGAATTATACTTCTACATTCCAAATGGACGCATTTGTAGATGTGACTAGAGTGCTGTACTTACATGCACCTGGTGTGGGTACTAATCCTTTTTTGTTCATCCCATTGGTGAAGGAGTGTTTCCTTCTGTGGGGCTTGGGGATGGTCAAAGACAATACACCTGACACAGCACAGATAAAATGTATGTCACTGTGTTGGTCACATGCAATTAAATGTACATCACAGCCTAGGGCAGCTAAAATGTATGTCACAGCCTAGGACCACTTGGATGTCACACCCCAGATCGCACTGGGCAGCCATGCCTGGTGGGAGGCAGGCTTTAAAGCATCAAGATGTTGCAGTGATCTCTGGCTCCTGAGGGAGAGTGCAATTGGTTTGTCTGAATAATTCCATGTGTTTGCAAAGACTTCTTCCTACTTTCCTAGGATCATTAGGAACTGCACCTGCCCCCCTTGGGAATTTTGTTTGACTAAGGTCATGATCTGAGAGAGCAGGATGGGAAGGCTGTTCCAGATGCCCTCAGTTTCACCAGATGGTAAGACACACATAACATGGAGCCTTAACACATCTGTTTCATCTAGAGTGGGGATATCTTAGCAGCAGGTCTTCAGATTTTTCCTTAATCTCCTCTTATTTAATGCTTAGGATATTGCACAAGCCAGTAAAGACTAGTGATTATGAGCACTGGCTCTAAAGAAAGGCACCTTGGGTTCCAAAGTGACTTTACAACTTACTTAGCTCTGTGAGTTTGGGCACATCACTTAGCCTAACTGTACCTCAGTTTTCCTGTTTGTAAAACAGGCTAAGAAGGTACATATCCACCACATATGGTGAATTTGAGGATTAAATAATTTGTAATTCCCAAACATTTTATAAATGCTCAGTACATTCATTTTAAAAATTTTTGTATTTATAAATGATTAAAAGAGCATACATATTTAATTTATCATGTATTTAATTATTTGGGAAATGATCACTTTAATAAATGATTGTAATAAAATGATACAGCAAACCATTAAAATAGACAAAGTTTAGGTAACATAAGGGAAATGTTGGTGATGATCCTATATGGAAGGAAACCACTGCAATTATACTATGAAATTTCTGCCAGTGAATACACATACTTTTCAGAATTGCAGATGACATAAAGCTAGGAGAAATTTAGCATTTGGGGCAAAAAAAATCAGAATCTAAAATAGTCTCGAATATTGGGTCAAATCTGCAAGATTAAATTTAACATAGAAAAAATGTAGGTCTTATACTTGGGAATCCTAAAAGAAGCCACTTTAGAATGCAACTGGTTTTTTGGTTCAGTTTAAGTCAGTTAATAAGTTACCTGCCCTCCCCAAAGCTAATATAAGTTTAATATACATTTTGGGATTTATTTATAGGAATGTAGTATCTTAATTGGTCTTTCCTGGTAGCTTAGATGGTAAAGAATCTGCCTTGATCAATTAATGTGATAGCATCACTTCGCAGTGGTCAATCTATCCTTCATACTAGTTTCAGGACACTGAGAAAGTGGGACATATTTCAGCAGAGCAACTATGAGAAAGCATAGACTTGAAACTGTTATATTAGGAACAGAAGGGCAACCCCACATCTGTTCCCCTTGGGAATTTTGTTTGACTAAGGTCATGATCTGAGAGAGCAGGATGGGAAGGCTGTTCCAGATGCCCTCAGTTTCACCAGATGGTAAGACACACATAACATGGAGCCTTAACACATCTGTTTCATCTAGAGTGGGGATATCTTAGCAGCAGGTCTTCAGATTTTTCCTTAATCTCCTCTTATTTAATGCTTAGGATATTGCACAAGCCAGTAAAGACTAGTGATTATGAGCACTGGCTCTAAAGAAAGGCACCTTGGGTTCCAAAGTGACTTTACAACTTACTTAGCTCTGTGAGTTTGGGCACATCACTTAGCCTAACTGTACCTCAGTTTTCCTGTTTGTAAAACAGGCTAAGAAGGTACATATCCACCACATATGGTGAATTTGAGGATTAAATAATTTGTAATTCCCAAACATTTTATAAATGCTCAGTACATTCATTTTAAAAATTTTTGTATTTATAAATGATTAAAAGAGCATACATATTTAATTTATCATGTATTTAATTATTTGGGAAATGATCACTTTAATAAATGATTGTAATAAAATGATACAGCAAACCATTAAAATAGACAAAGTTTAGGTAACATAAGGGAAATGTTGGTGATGATCCTATATGGAAGGAAACCACTGCAATTATACTATGAAATTTCTGCCAGTGAATACACATACTTTTCAGAATTGCAGATGACATAAAGCTAGGAGAAATTTAGCATTTGGGGCAAAAAAAATCAGAATCTAAAATAGTCTCGAATATTGGGTCAAATCTGCAAGATTAAATTTAACATAGAAAAAATGTAGGTCTTATACTTGGGAATCCTAAAAGAAGCCACTTTAGAATGCAACTGGTTTTTTGGTTCAGTTTAAGTCAGTTAATAAGTTACCTGCCCTCCCCAAAGCTAATATAAGTTTAATATACATTTTGGGATTTATTTATAGGAATGTAGTATCTTAATTGGTCTTTCCTGGTAGCTTAGATGGTAAAGAATCTGCCTTGATCAATTAATGTGATAGCATCACTTCGCAGTGGTCAATCTATCCTTCATACTAGTTTCAGGACACTGAGAAAGTGGGACATATTTCAGCAGAGCAACTATGAGAAAGCATAGACTTGAAACTGTTATATTAGGAACAGAAGGATAATAGAAATAATAATTTTCCTTGACTCTCTACCACTTAATAGCCTCAATGCTCACACCTCCTTGTTACACTTGGCAGAGCACCCACATGCAATGCTCAGCTGTGTTAGAAGAAATGCTCACCCCTCATACCCTTGCTTGCCCCTAACCTCTTCCCAGGCCTTTATCCAGTTCTAACTCTTGGCTTCATCAGCAGCATCTCTGACTTTTGACTTTTATTTATTTATTTTTTTTGTAAATAGGATTTAACCTGTGGTCTTTGCTTTTCTGGATCTTCTTGCTTCAACTATCAAGGACAGAATTCAGCTCTGAGTAGACCTCACAAGACCCATCTCCCCAGGAGGTATAAATCTAAATAACGTGCTGGGAGTAGCCCCTCAGCAAACAAACCTGCAGTGGAAAACAGAACACAAATGCAGTGGGGAGAGTTTTGAGTTGAACTGACTTTACCCAGAACTCTAAGCTGACAGCAGCAACCATCTGAACTTAGAGTGAATCTTGTCATGAACTAGTGCTTCTCCCTTTTCTATGGATATTTCAGCCAAAGTTTGTTCACCCATTTGGGGAACACTTGAAGTGAACATTTTAAAAATGAGACCATGAATTATAAAATATATATTTTGGTCAGTTAAGGAAAGCAATGAAAATTAGCAAAAATTAGTCTGAAATTGAAGGAAGAGATGTATTTACTCAGGTAACTGAAACAAAATGCATTCCTTATATGAATCATCCAGGTAAATGCTTTTTTTCACTAATTTCTCTGTTTTAAAATAACTTCATCTTTAACTTGGAAGGTTTTTATATTTATTCATTTACTCTAGGCAGGAACTGATAACACCTTCTCTCAGAAATGGATTGTTAAAAGCACTGAAATAATTGAGAATTATTGAGATAATGCAACAATTTAAAGGACCAAAGCAAGCAAATCTATTAAGATGTAGATTTAAAGATCTATAAGTATTTGTTTTATAATGTGACCATGAATCTACTTTTTCTGTCTTATCAACTTTACTCAGAAATCCATAAATAAGTTAGAATAATAAATAATATTGAAATGAAAGCTACCACAAAATGAAAAACTATTCTTAGAAATAAGGGTTAAGACACAAATTATGCAGAATTAAAAAACAAAATCATGAGGAATGGATTTCTTGAAATTTTTTGGTCCTGTATCAAAGGTCGATATTTTGAACAACAAATTTAGAAATTTCTTGCATATATTTTCATTTGACAAGCTACTATTTATCAGGCTATTAAAAAAGCTTCTTTCTAAACTATGTGTTTTTCAAGTTATGGAATCTTGCTTACTCTTTCAAAAACTAAAAAATGCAATTGATGCCAGGATATCAGACGTTCTCTGACTTCAACACCATTGAGTACACATAACAATATACTCTTTTGACATGCACACATTTTAAGACTTTAACTGTAATGATTTTACAAAGAATCCATGAGTAGAATGCTCACTTGTGACAGAGCAGAGACTGGCTTAAATATGCACACATAAAGCATTTACACAGTCCGACAGAGAAAGTACAGCATGGTCCTGTGGCTAAACTCTCCTCCTATTCTCAAAAGTGAGGGTTTATACCCTGAACAACGAACACCTGGCTTTATTAATCCCTTTTGTGGCTCATAAATTTATAACTAAGACACTTATATAGTCCTATTCAGCTAGTCTGTCTATGGGGCAGAACAGTTGTCTGAAATTGAAGGAAGAAGATTGGGTATTTTAAAAATTTTTTTCAGGGTAACTGAAAAAACAAAAAATGCATTCCTTATATGAATCATCCAGGTAAATGCTTTTTCATTTATTTCTCTGTTTTAAAATAACTTCATCTTTAACTTGGAAGGTTTTTATATTTATTCATTTACTCTAGGCAGGAACTGATAACACCTTCTCTCAGAAATGGATTGTTAAAAGCACTGAAATAATTGAGAATTATTGAGATAATGCAACAATTTAAAGGACCAAAGCAAGCAAATCTATTAAGATGTAGATTTAAAGATCTATAAGTATTTGTTTTATAATGTGACCATGAATCTACTTTTTCTGTCTTATCAACTTTACTCAGAAATCCATAAATAAGTTAGAATAATAAATAATATTGAAATGAAAGCTACCACAAAATGAAAAACTATTCTTAGAAATAAGGGTTAAGACACAAATTATGCAGAATTAAAAAACAAAATCATGAGGAATGGATTTCTTGAAATTTTTTGGTCCTGTATCAAAGGTCGATATTTTGAACAACAAATTTAGAAATTTCTTGCATATATTTTCATTTGACAAGCTACTATTTATCAGGCTATTAAAAAAGCTTCTTTCTAAACTATGTGTTTTTCAAGTTATGGAATCTTGCTTACTCTTTCAAAAACTAAAAAATGCAATTGATGCCAGGATATCAGACGTTCTCTGACTTCAACACCATTGAGTACACATAACAATATACTCTTTTGACATGCACACATTTTAAGACTTTAACTGTAATGATTTTACAAAGAATCCATGAGTAGAATGCTCACTTGTGACAGAGCAGAGACTGGCTTAAATATGCACACATAAAGCATTTACACAGTCCGACAGAGAAAGTACAGCATGGTCCTGTGGCTAAACTCTCCTCCTATTCTCAAAAGTGAGGGTTTATACCCTGAACAACGAACACCTGGCTTTATTAATCCCTTTTGTGGCTCATAAATTTATAACTAAGACACTTATATAGTCCTATTCAGCTAGTCTGTCTATGGGGCAGAACAGTTGTCTTCTAGGCAATGAAACAGATCTTCTTTCTTTTGTAGAGTTTAACAGCATAGATGCACTTCTTAGTTTAACATCTATTAAGTGCCATGGGATTGCAAAGAGTCGAACATGACTTGGTGACTGAAACAAGTTCCTTAGAATTCAAGCATTGTGTTAGACCCTGAGATGATAATGACAACCGTGATGGTCAATTTTATGTGTCAACTTAGCTCTGCCACAGCATCCATATATTTGGCCAAAGGCTCTGGATATTTCTTTGAGGGTATTTTTGATTGACACATTTAAATCAGTAGACTTTGAGTACAGCAGATTGCACTTCGTAATGAGAATGGGACTCACCCAATCAGCTGAAGGCCTGAAGAGAGAAAAGGCTGAGCTTTTCCAAGTACGAAGGGATTCTCCATCATTAAGACTTCATCTGCAACAATGGCTCTTTCTGGTTCATCAGCAGACTGCTTTTGGACCCAAACTGCAACTTTTTCCTGAGTTTCCAGCCTGCCAGTCTCCCTCATTATGTTTTGGACTTCCCAAGTCACCACACTCATGTGATCCAATACCTTAAAATAAATATCTTTATATATCTGTGTTATTTATATAGATGATCCTTTACATATATACATATATATGTGTATATATATATATATATATATATATGTATATATATGTATGTGTATATATATATATATACATAAAATCATGTGATCCAGTTTCTTAAAATAAATCTCCTTATGTATCTGCATTTATATAGACAATATGTAATTTAATTTCTGAAAATAAATATTTTTATGTATCTCTGTTTATACACATATATATTGAGAGAGAGAGAGCAAGAGAGAGAAACAGATCAATATTCATCTCTGTAGACAGGATGTTTTATAGATAGATACAGAGATGTAAAAATATACAACGGTTTATTTTAAGGAATTAGATCATGTAATCATGATCCACAGTCATGTAATTGAGATATATCTATATCCATATCATAGCATATCTATAGTTGTCTGTGTCTGCAGAGAACTCTGACTAGCATCATGATGAAGACATATTATTGGGCCTTAAGCAAGAGAATGATTTAGGGAGGTGTAGACCTTTACTTTGAGCTTCCCTGGCGGCTCAGTGGTAAAGAATCTGCCTGCAATGCAGGAAACCCAGGTTCAATCCTTGGGTTGGAAGATCCCCTGGAGGAGAACATGGAAACCCACTTTAAGAGAATTCCTTGGACAGAGGAGCCCGGCAGACTACAATCTATGAGGCTGAACACGACTGAAACAATTAGCATTCAAGCAGACTTCTACTTAACATTGACAGCGATGTTGCTGAAGAGAAGTTACTGAAGCTTTGTCTGAAAACCTACATTTATTTAGGCTGTAGTGGGTGGAGATGGAGTTCTCTACTGCAAGACAAGAAAGGAAATGTGCATAAGGGAAAGAAGAGTAACAACACAGCTTGAAGAATAATTAACAGTTGTTTTGCTGGAAAATTCAAAGCAGATGAGAGACAAGTAATGAACTAAAGGTAATGGACCCTTCAGCCAGCAGAAGAGCAAATAGTTTTTCTTCAACATACATGTGATTCAGACAGAATGACTCAGTTTAAAGCAACTGCCCTAACATTTTCCCTTCTTATCAAGTCAGATCTCAAAAGTCTAGATCCTGTCTCTGGCCCCTTTGTTGTTGATGTTCAATTGCACTTCCATGCCCGGTGCCTCATATGCATTTTGATTGTCCTAGCGCATCTGAGAGTGATATTACATAGGACTATGAGTAACTGTGTGCTGATTTTTACTTTCACTGTTAACATTTTATTTAGTTGACCTGTTCTGAATATTGTTTATATGCCACATCTTTTGTAATATGATTAGAAAGATGCAAAAATAAGCCATGGTCCTGATCCATTACGTCTCTAAGAACATAGTAATGTTTAAGTCTGAAGAGTGGACTAGAAAATGGTACAGACATGATTACTAGGACTCAGGAGATTTTTAGGTCAATATTCTGTCTGAGATGATCTACAGACCAAACATCTTGCACCAGCTGTAGAGCTAATTATATTTCACTAAATAGAATGAAATATTTCAGAATGAAAGCATTGAAATCACTACAATGTAAAAATCAATAGCCCGCTATACAAGAAAAGATGCTATTAAATAGAATTTCTATTTTAATATAAATATTGGAGTTAGGGCCATATGGTAGCATGATTTATCATAAATGAACAGCAAGAACAGGTAGATTTCAGAGCAATTCTGTAAGTAATGTCACAGAATCATCTTCCTGAGCTGACTAATTAGCTCATTAAAGCATTCCATCCCACTGAAAAGCAGTTTTTCTTAAAGACTGTCAGTTGTGTGATTGAATGACATGCAAAATCTCTTGGTATTTTATGGGTATGTGATCCTTGGCATTCAATAATGAAACTGCTCTTCTCTGTTTGTTGCTGAAGAGAAGTTACTGAAGCTTTGTCTGAAAACCTACATTTATTTAGGCTGTAGTGGGTGGAGATGGAGTTCTCTACTGCAAGACAAGAAAGGAAATGTGCATAAGGGAAAGAAGAGTAACAACACAGCTTGAAGAATAATTAACAGTTGTTTTGCTGGAAAATTCAAAGCAGATGAGAGACAAGTAATGAACTAAAGGTAATGGACCCTTCAGCCAGCAGAAGAGCAAATAGTTTTTCTTCAACATACATGTGATTCAGACAGAATGACTCAGTTTAAAGCAACTGCCCTAACATTTTCCCTTCTTATCAAGTCAGATCTCAAAAGTCTAGATCCTGTCTCTGGCCCCTTTGTTGTTGATGTTCAATTGCACTTCCATGCCCGGTGCCTCATATGCATTTTGATTGTCCTAGCGCATCTGAGAGTGATATTACATAGGACTATGAGTAACTGTGTGCTGATTTTTACTTTCACTGTTAACATTTTATTTAGTTGACCTGTTCTGAATATTGTTTATATGCCACATCTTTTGTAATATGATTAGAAAGATGCAAAAATAAGCCATGGTCCTGATCCATTACGTCTCTAAGAACATAGTAATGTTTAAGTCTGAAGAGTGGACTAGAAAATGGTACAGACATGATTACTAGGACTCAGGAGATTTTTAGGTCAATATTCTGTCTGAGATGATCTACAGACCAAACATCTTGCACCAGCTGTAGAGCTAATTATATTTCACTAAATAGAATGAAATATTTCAGAATGAAAGCATTGAAATCACTACAATGTAAAAATCAATAGCCCGCTATACAAGAAAAGATGCTATTAAATAGAATTTCTATTTTAATATAAATATTGGAGTTAGGGCCATATGGTAGCATGATTTATCATAAATGAACAGCAAGAACAGGTAGATTTCAGAGCAATTCTGTAAGTAATGTCACAGAATCATCTTCCTGAGCTGACTAATTAGCTCATTAAAGCATTCCATCCCACTGAAAAGCAGTTTTTCTTAAAGACTGTCAGTTGTGTGATTGAATGACATGCAAAATCTCTTGGTATTTTATGGGTATGTGATCCTTGGCATTCAATAATGAAACTGCTCTTCTATGTTTGTAGAAGAGCATTCAATTTTCATTGAAATGTCAGAAAGATTATATTGTTTTCTTCTATTTATTTTTATTGTTTTGGTCTGCACTATATTTGAAAGCCTGTCAATGGTGTCCTTTACAGTTACTTCAAAAGCTATAAAACAACTGGTACAATCTGAAAATAGTGATTTATTGTTGAATCCAAAAGATAAGAATCTTTTAAAATAAGAAATAATGTGAGATTCATAAATTTCCAGGTGAAGATAAGATATTTCAAGTTTTGGATTTATTTCTATTTGTTTCATATTAACTTCCACAAATCTCTAATAAAATCTTATATGGTGAGCTCACTGTATATAATAAGGCACAATAGGCCCGCTGTAACTATTATACAGGCTAAATACTTATATGTAATAGGAATTCAATAAATGATTAATGACAAAATGAAGAAATGAAATATCTGACTAATATATCTGGAGGTTACCCTTGCCTATATTGGTAACTTCAGTTGTTCTAAATGCTTTTTCATGAAATAATTTTTTAAGCCTCAAGTTCAATTCATTATTACCTCACCTTAATATTACACTCTTTAGCATTCTATTGTGTCTAATTTTAGTAAATATTAACCCAGAATTCTTAACATTGACTTGAGTTCTAATACATATTATTGCATGGAACTTCAACATTATAGACAGGAAAGTAAAAAGGGAAAGAAACAGGGCTTCCCTTGGTGGTCCAGTGGGTAAGGACACTGCCTTGCAGTGCAAGGGGCGCCGGTTCGATCCTGGCCTGGGAATATCCCACGTGCGCGGAGCGCTGGACTGATGTGTCCAATCCGAGCCAGAGCTCTGGGCGCATGCACCCAGAGCCGGTGCTCTGACGACAGAGGCCACCACGATGGGAGGCCCACAGGAGCCGCGAAGGAAAGGAAGACCATGAATATTTTAATATAAATATTGGAGTTAGGGCCATATGGTAGCATGATTTATCATAAATGAACAGCAAGAACAGGTAGATTTCAGAGCAATTCTGTAAGTAATGTCACAGAATCATCTTCCTGAGCTGACTAATTAGCTCATTAAAGCATTCCATCCCACTGAAAAGCAGTTTTTCTTAAAGACTGTCAGTTGTGTGATTGAATGACATGCAAAATCTCTTGGTATTTTATGGGTATGTGATCCTTGGCATTCAATAATGAAACTGCTCTTCTATGTTTGTAGAAGAGCATTCAATTTTCATTGAAATGTCAGAAAGATTATATTGTTTTCTTCTATTTATTTTTATTGTTTTGGTCTGCACTATATTTGAAAGCCTGTCAATGGTGTCCTTTACAGTTACTTCAAAAGCTATAAAACAACTGGTACAATCTGAAAATAGTGATTTATTGTTGAATCCAAAAGATAAGAATCTTTTAAAATAAGAAATAATGTGAGATTCATAAATTTCCAGGTGAAGATAAGATATTTCAAGTTTTGGATTTATTTCTATTTGTTTCATATTAACTTCCACAAATCTCTAATAAAATCTTATATGGTGAGCTCACTGTATATAATAAGGCACAATAGGCCCGCTGTAACTATTATACAGGCTAAATACTTATATGTAATAGGAATTCAATAAATGATTAATGACAAAATGAAGAAATGAAATATCTGACTAATATATCTGGAGGTTACCCTTGCCTATATTGGTAACTTCAGTTGTTCTAAATGCTTTTTCATGAAATAATTTTTTAAGCCTCAAGTTCAATTCATTATTACCTCACCTTAATATTACACTCTTTAGCATTCTATTGTGTCTAATTTTAGTAAATATTAACCCAGAATTCTTAACATTGACTTGAGTTCTAATACATATTATTGCATGGAACTTCAACATTATAGACAGGAAAGTAAAAAGGGAAAGAAACAGGGCTTCCCTTGGTGGTCCAGTGGGTAAGGACACTGCCTTGCAGTGCAAGGGGCGCCGGTTCGATCCCTGGCCTGGGAATATCCCACGTGCCGCGGAGCGGCTGGACTGATGTGTCCAATTACCGAGCCAGAGCTCTGGGGCGCATGCACCCAGAGCCGGTGCTCTGCGACGACAGAGGCCACCACGATGGGAGGCCCACAGGAGCCAAAGAACAAAGACGGATGAAAATAGAGAAATGGAAGACCAATAGAAGTGGCCCGCCCGTCCCCCTCCCTCCCCAGCCCACCCCACAAAAGATAAATAAATACATAAATGTTTAAAAAAAGGGGGAGGGGAGAAACAGCACATTCAAAGGAAAAACAAGCAAAAAGTATAGGAATGAACTATTGAATTTAAGATAAAATGAAGGGAAGTTCATAGATTACATATTATTCATTCATATATAGATTCAACTATAAATGCTTGTGAACCTACCAGATAGAATATACAAGGAAGGTACTGATGAATAAGTACCATGGCAGGTGTTAGCAAAATTTCAAAGTATAAGGTGAGTATTATAAAGAAGGGTTACAGAAGCCAGTTTGTTGATTTAGGAATGGCTTCCTCAAGGACAGAGTGCCTTGAAATGTGTTAACCAGAGGAATATTAATGAAGGGGTAGGGTGGTGATTGTTAATTATGCCCAACCTCTATTTCCCTTTTAACATTTAGCAATGAGCTCCCTGAACCTGCATCACCTTTAGCAGGACCTAGGGATACCCAGATAAAGACCAGGATTCCCAGCAAGACGGTTCTTCACGTGACCAAGTTCTCATGGAAACGTATTCACCACCTATGCTGATTACTTAAACAGATGAAATACACATGTAGTTGTGAACCACCGTTAAATATAGAGTAAAGCACAATACCCTACAGAAACAAGATAGAAGGAAGTTTACATGATCTAAAGGAGCTAAACTGAGTAAAGGGTGTAAGATACACTGAAGGAACGTCTGACTCAGCTGGTTGGATTAGGAATGATTTCCACTTTGGAGTTCTAATACATATTATTGCATGGAACTTCAACATTATAGACAGGAAAGTAAAAAGGGAAAGAAACAGGGCTTCCCTTGGTGGTCCAGTGGGTAAGGACACTGCCTTGCAGTGCAAGGGGCGCCGGTTCGATCCCTGGCCTGGGAATATCCCACGTGCCGCGGAGCGGCTGGACTGATGTGTCCAATTACCGAGCCAGAGCTCTGGGGCGCATGCACCCAGAGCCGGTGCTCTGCGACGACAGAGGCCACCACGATGGGAGGCCCACAGGAGCCAAAGAACAAAGACGGATGAAAATAGAGAAATGGAAGACCAATAGAAGTGGCCCGCCCGTCCCCCTCCCTCCCCACCCCACCCCACAAAAGATAAATAAATAAATAAATGTTTAAAAAAAGGGGGGGGGGAGAAACAGCACATTCAAAGGAAAAACAAGCAAAAAGTATAGGAATGAACTATTGAATTTAAGATAAAATGAAGGGAAGTTCATAGATTACATATTATTCATTCATATATAGATTCAACTATAAATGCTTGTGAACCTACCAGATAGAATATACAAGGAAGGTACTGATGAATAAGTACCATGGCAGGTGTTAGCAAAATTTCAAAGTATAAGGTGAGTATTATAAAGAAGGGTTACAGAAGCCAGTTTGTTGATTTAGGAATGGCTTCCTCAAGGACAGAGTGCCTTGAAATGTGTTAACCAGAGGAATATTAATGAAGGGGTAGGGTGGTGATTGTTAATTATGCCCAACCTCTATTTCCCTTTTAACATTTAGCAATGAGCTCCCTGAACCTGCATCACCTTTAGCAGGACCTAGGGATACCCAGATAAAGACCAGGATTCCCAGCAAGACGGTTCTTCACGTGACCAAGTTCTCATGGAAACGTATTCACCACCTATGCTGATTACTTAAACAGATGAAATACACATGTAGTTGTGAACCACCGTTAAATATAGAGTAAAGCACAATACCCTACAGAAACAAGATAGAAGGAAGTTTACATGATCTAAAGGAGCTAAACTGAGTAAAGGGTGTGTAAGATACACTGAAGGAACGTCTGACTCAGTCTGGTTGGATTAGGAATGATTTCCACTTTCCCTGAAAAGTCAGTCTGCCTTTGGACTCCGATGTGAAAGTGAAATAAACACGTTTATCTTTTTTGGACAACTATATTTTTGGTTCTTTTGGCCTGTATTTAATAAAATAAAGAAGGGGAAACCGAACCTGTGTAAAGGTTCCAAGATTAAAAAAACATAAGCATTAATTGAAGGTTTAGTGTAAGGACTGCTGACTGCATTGTCATTCTACTTTTTTTTTTTTTTTTTGGCATTTTACTTCTGATATTTACTTTTCCATGTCTTTGCCATCTCAAATCTCTGCCTTTTTTAATTTTGGCCTTTTTTTATTGGTCTTTTGTTTATTTATTTTCATCCATCTTCATTCTTTGGCCTATGTAGGCCTCCCTTTGCAGTGGCCTCTCCAGCTGCAGAGCACCGGCTCTGGGTGCATGCGCTTCAGAGCACTGGCTCGTAATTGAACACACTGGTCCAGCCATTCCCTGCATGTGGGACCCCCCCAGGCCAGAGATCTAACTGGTGCCCCTTGCACTGCAAGGTGGACTCTTTATCCACTGGACCACCAGGGAAGCCCAAATCTCTGCCTTTCGCAGTCTTTTCTTCTTCACCTCCAGTGATCTTTTCTTCCCCCTATTTAAGCCACAGAATTTGTTTGTACCCCCCAGTAAATAGCAACACCTTTGAGATGTACACTTTGTGCCTCAACTTTCTGACAATATCTGTTATTCTGTCAATTACTGAAGCTCTGGAGACTTACATTTCTGACCGCTCATTTGAAAGAGCCCCATTCAAGTCCCAAGGAAGAGACCTAGCAATGAACTGTCACACTTTTGTAAAATTTTAAAAAGCAGGGTATTTTTGTTATTCTTTTGCTCAAAGAGGTACTCCCTCTGAATGTAAAGCTTTAGGACCATATAGTTTAGGAACCTTATCCTATTGCAACACATCTTGGAAATTTGTTAAACTTGCAATTCATTCACTCATCCACTTTGTATTGCACACTTTTGCTCACTGTTCTGAAGGTCTCACTATTTCGATGCCCAGCTTGGATTCTATGAAACAAGATAGAAGGAAGTTTACATGATCTGAAAGAAAAACGGGTCTGACTCAGTCTGGTTGGATTAGGAATGATTTCCACTTTCCTGAAAAGTCAGTCTGCCTTTGGACTCCGATGTGAAAGTGAAATAAACACGTTTATCTTTTTTGGACAACTATATTTTTGGTTCTTTTGGCCTGTATTTAATAAAATAAAGAAGGGGAAACCGAACCTGTGTAAAGGTTCCAAGATTAAAAAAACATAAGCATTAATTGAAGGTTTAGTGTAAGGACTGCTGACTGCATTGTCATTCTACTTTTATTTTTTTGGCATTTTACTTCTGATATTTACTTTTCCATGTCTTTGCCATCTCAAATCTCTGCCTTTTTTAATTTTGGCCTTTTTTTATTGGTCTTTTGTTTATTTATTTTCATCCATCTTCATTCTTTGGCCTATGTAGGCCTCCCTTTGCAGTGGCCTCTCCAGCTGCAGAGCACCGGCTCTGGGTGCATGCGCTTCAGAGCACTGGCTCGTAATTGAACACACTGGTCCAGCCATTCCCTGCATGTGGGACCCCCCCAGGCCAGAGATCTAACTGGTGCCCCTTGCACTGCAAGGTGGACTCTTTATCCACTGGACCACCAGGGAAGCCCAAATCTCTGCCTTCGCAGTCTTTTCTTCTTCACCTCCAGTGATCTTTTCTTCCCCCTATTTAAGCCACAGAATTTGTTTGTACCCCCCAGTAAATAGCAACACCTTTGAGATGTACACTTTGTGCCTCAACTTTCTGACAATATCTGTTATTCTGTCAATTACTGAAGCTCTGGAGACTTACATTTCTGACCGCTCATTTGAAAGAGCCCCATTCAAGTCCCAAGGAAGAGACCTAGCAATGAACTGTCACACTTTTGTAAAATTTTAAAAAGCAGGGTATTTTTGTTATTCTTTTGCTCAAAGAGGTACTCCCTCTGAATGTAAAGCTTTAGGACCATATAGTTTAGGAACCTTATCCTATTGCAACACATCTTGGAAATTTGTTAAACTTGCAATTCATTCACTCATCCACTTTGTATTGCACACTTTTGCTCACTGTTCTGAAGGTCTCACTATTTCGATGCCCAGCTTGGATTCTATGCACTTTTTTCTATATTCACTCTCCTATCAATATTACTAAATTGTTCCTCTCCTCAAAAGTATAAGCTTTGAGAAAACCCCCTAACTTGGTGCATTCAAGCACTTGATTTCTCTGAATTAAATGAATATAATTCATGAAAAATCATACTAACACATGTTTGGGTTAACTCTTAGTTTATGAACACATATGTTTAAGAAGTGCTCAACTGACCCTAGTGGTTCTTCACTTCCAAGTTGACTGTTCCACGCTTGGCACTCTCTCCTCCATTCCTCCTCTCCTGCCACGCTCACTTACTTTAGAAATTATATGTAATCAGACAGAAAGTTTCTCATCTTTCCATTACAACCATACACATCTGAATATGACTTTTATCCTTTTTATTACAAGGGAAGGAAAGCCATCTTAACAGAAGCTGATTAACCATTCCACTCTCCTTTCACCTCTTCAGCATTTCGGTTCTGCACATAATTTTTCACCCACCTTATCAATTTTCCCATTTCTATAGGATGATTTCCACAAATTCACAAAATTCAAGTATGATCTCTGCCTTAATAAAATAAGACCTTATTTTATGATTTGCCACCTATCCTAGCCATGGTCTTTCTCTTTTCAAGTGGAGTACCATCAGCACCACACCATTCATTGAATAGTAATCTCCCAATTTCTCATTTATTTGCAGTGTTTCTTTAGTAAAGTTCCCACATATTCATGGACAGATTTCCTTTTAGTTCTGCATTTTGGGTCTTTCCTAATAGAACCCACTGGGGGTTGCCATTTCCTACTCCACGGTATCTTCTCACACCCAGGGATCTAATCTGCATCTCTTGTGTCTCCTTCATTAACAGGAGGGCTGTTTACCCCTGAGTCATCAAAGAAGCCCCTGATACAAGTAAACCAACATTTTTTTATTAGTATAGCTTTATAATCAGTATGGATATCTGATAATGGGCATCTAGCATAACCCAGTGGCTTGAAACAAGGGTTGTAGAAACCAACTGTTGGGTTCAAAGCCCAGCTATCCTGCTAGCCATCTGCATAATCTCAAGGAAGTTAGTATCTGCAGCTCAGTTCATTCAGCTGAAAAAAAAAAAGAATAAATAACCATTCTACCTAAAGTCTGGAGAAAAACTAGAAGAAATATTATGTAACTTTTTAGCTAATATAGCAATATCATTTTTTGATTGTCTTGACAATTTTCATTGATTTAATTTTTACTAGAAATTTCAGATTAACTCAATTTCTCTGAAAATTCTTCTAGAATACTTTAAATGCAGTACATAATGTATTTCTTAACTATAGAAGTACTCACCACTAATGAATCACATATTAAACTATAAAATATTTCCTGGTGTTCAAATTATTTTGGTTTTCCTTGAGCTAATATTTACCTTTTTTAAAAATTATTAAATCCTCTGTTTTCTTTATATACATATTTTTCCCCTATCATTTCTTTTATTTATTTATTTTTTATATTTATCTTCATTCATCTTTTTATTTTTATTTATACATTTTCATCCGTCCTTGTTCTTTGGCCTGTGTGGGCCTCCCATCACAGTGGCCTTGCTCGTTGCAGAGCATCGGCTCTGGGCACATGTGCTCCAGGGCACGGACTCGGTAATTGGACACATCGGTCCAGCCCCTCTGTGGGCATGTGGGATCTTCCCAAGCCAGGGATGAACCAGTGCCCCTTGCACTGCCAGGTGGACTCATAACCCACTGGCCCACCAGGGAAGCCCAATTTTCTGTTTTCTTAACAAATAATCAATCTCCTAATTTTTTGATAGAATTAAAATCAGGCTTTGATTGTTTCAAATATGAATTAATCAATTTATTATCCTTCAATTTGTCAAATTTCTTCTAGAATCCTCCCTTCTTTCTTTTAAAACTTGTATTATCTGTTGTCTAAGGTCCTGAATATGTTTCATCCTAGGAGCTCCATTAACTATCATGCCAACGATTCCACACACGTTTCCTGTATGGATACTTTCTTTCTTATTCTCATGTTTTTCTTTTTATTAGTTAATACGTGTTTTCATCAAGCTTATCTTACAGTTGTTTTCTGAGAATGGGTGTCATGAGGAAAGAATTTTTTAAAGACCTTGATTAACTGTTTGCTAGACATGGTAAACCAGTGCTACTTTGGAAAGTTTTTATTATAAGTTTGAAGTCATCAATCCATTGCTTTGAGCTTCCAGGAGTGAATAAATAGGCTATTTTCTGCAGGATTGTATGGATGCTTTTATCAGTTTGAGAAAATTTTCTTCAGATCCTCCATTGCTAATACTATTTTGATGAGTGGATGCTGAAATTTGCTACATAGTTTTCTGCATACACTTAAATGATCCTGTGGATATTTTCTTTAGTCTGTTGATAGGGTGAATTCCATTGCCTGATTTCCTGAGGACACAACGAACTTTGCATTCCTGTGCTACAGGAATGTCACTTAGATACATCTTATTCTTTTTTTCTATATATTCCAGTATTTGAACTGCTAATATTTTTTGAGGATTTTTACATTAATGTTAATAACAGATATTGGTCTGTAGCTTAATGTTCTAGGTTGGTCTTTGTTGCTGTTGTTAAGGTAATTCTTACTTCATATAGTGAGCTGGGAAATCCATGTAGAAGTGGCATTTCTCCACTAAATGTTTGGTATAATTCATCAGTAAAGGCATAAATATGGTTGCAATTTTCTTTATTGGAGAAATTTTAATCACAAATAAATTTTTAAATTTGGAATTAATTCTTCTTGGTTCCTATCTGTTCTCAACCAAGAAATGTCATCTTTCTGCAGATTATTCAGTTTATTCTTATAATTTGTGTAGGAGTGATGTTCTCTTATGTATTTACACAAGTAGAAATAAACTCTCTGGGGTTTTTCTTAGTTTTTGAATAATATAATTTTCTTTCACATTTTATGTTCTCTCTTCCCAGAGGTCTTATTTGAATTTTGTATATTTTGGAATAAACGTTCTGCATGTTTGGATCTACATTCTGTATGGATACTTTCTTTCTTATTCTCATGTTTTTCTTTTTATTAGTTAATACGTGTTTTCATCAAGCTTATCTTACAGTTGTTTTCTGAGAATGGGTGTCATGAGGAAAGAATTTTTTAAAGACCTTGATTAACTGTTTGCTAGACATGGTAAACCAGTGCTACTTTGGAAAGTTTTTATTATAAGTTTGAAGTCATCAATCCATTGCTTTGAGCTTCCAGGAGTGAATAAATAGGCTATTTTCTGCAGGATTGTATGGATGCTTTTATCAGTTTGAGAAAATTTTCTTCAGATCCTCCATTGCTAATACTATTTTGATGAGTGGATGCTGAAATTTGCTACATAGTTTTCTGCATACACTTAAATGATCCTGTGGATATTTTCTTTAGTCTGTTGATAGGGTGAATTCCATTGCCTGATTTCCTGAGGACACAACGAACTTTGCATTCCTGTGCTACAGGAATGTCACTTAGATACATCTTATTCTTTTTTTCTATATATTCCAGTATTTGAACTGCTAATATTTTTTGAGGATTTTTACATTAATGTTAATAACAGATATTGGTCTGTAGCTTAATGTTCTAGGTTGGTCTTTGTTGCTGTTGTTAAGGTAATTCTTACTTCATATAGTGAGCTGGGAAATCCATGTAGAAGTGGCATTTCTCCACTAAATGTTTGGTATAATTCATCAGTAAAGGCATAAATATGGTTGCAATTTTCTTTATTGGAGAAATTTTAATCACAAATAAATTTTTAAATTTGGAATTAATTCTTCTTGGTTCCTATCTGTTCTCAACCAAGAAATGTCATCTTTCTGCAGATTATTCAGTTTATTCTTATAATTTGTGTAGGAGTGATGTTCTCTTATGTATTTACACAAGTAGAAATAAACTCTCTGGGGTTTTTCTTAGTTTTTGAATAATATAATTTTCTTTCACATTTTATGTTCTCTCTTCCCAGAGGTCTTATTTGAATTTTGTATATTTTGGAATAAACGTTCTGCATGTTTGGATCTACATTCTGTAAGATTTTCTTTACACTGTCTTTTAACTGTATTATTAAATTTTGATTCAATTTCTGGGGCATTCCAATACCTTTTCCTTGCCTAATGTACTGTTTATCTTGAGGAATGTTAATTTTTCCCTTAACTCCATGAATGTTTTGATTATATTTATTTGAAGTTTTTCTCTGCTCCATGAATTGCTTTGGTTTCTTTGCCTTATCTTTTTCTGTATTTTTTTTTTTTTAAGTGCCTTATTGAATTCATCAATGAGGCACTAAAATGCAGATAGTTAACTCTGAAGGCAGATCTCCTTCAGATAATTCTGAAGGCAGATAACTCTGAAGCCTGTGTCTCCTCACAATTTATAATATAGCAAAACTGTCTCATTTTCATTTTCATTTACAGAGTTCTAAGTCCCAAAACGCTGTGGTTAAACTGTTTGCATTAAATATGTAGAATGCTCTTCAAATCAACATAGAAGACTTCTGGTTGACAAGGTAGGAGAAGGGATCTTACACACAAACTGTTCCTCATAAAATCTTCTAACTAATCTTTAAGCATTCAGCCTCCATCTGTGTTCCTCTCATCAAGGGTGTTTACATTGCTAACTTGTGAGGCCCCTGGGATTTGAGATGCAAATCAGTTTGCTTAGTGTTAATTTTATCTCTTGTTTGTAGGGATTTCCCCCTTTTTGGCCTTTCTAAGTAAGATACCACTTATCCTCTGGGTTTACTGTTTTCAAACAATGTTCATTTCAGCACTATTAACAATGACTAGGCCCTGGAAGCGACTTAGATGTCCACCAACAGATGAATGGATAAGGAAGTTGCAGTGAATATATAATATGGAACATTACTCAGCTATAAAAAGGGGCACATTTGAGTCAGAGCCTATTATACATAGTGAAGTAAATCAGAAAGAGAAAGACAGACATCATATATTAATGCATATATATGGAATATAGAAAGACACCACTACTTGCAAGGCAGCAAAGGAGATACAGACAATCAGGACACAGTGGAGGAAGGAGATGAGATGATATGAAGAACAGCATTGAAACTTATTATAAACGTTCTGCATGTTTGGATCTACATTCTGTAAGATTTTCTTTACACTGTCTTTTAACTGTATTATTAAATTTTGATTCAATTTCTGGGGCATTCCAATACCTTTTCCTTGCCTAATGTACTGTTTATCTTGAGGAATGTTAATTTTTCCCTTAACTCCATGAATGTTTTGATTATATTTATTTGAAGTTTTTCTCTGCTCCATGAATTGCTTTGGTTTCTTTGCCTTATCTTTTTCTGTATTTTTTTTTTTTTAAGTGCCTTATTGAATTCATCAATGAGGCACTAAAATGCAGATAGTTAACTCTGAAGGCAGATCTCCTTCAGATAATTCTGAAGGCAGATAACTCTGAAGCCTGTGTCTCCTCACAATTTATAATATAGCAAAACTGTCTCATTTTCATTTTCATTTACAGAGTTCTAAGTCCCAAAACGCTGTGGTTAAACTGTTTGCATTAAATATGTAGAATGCTCTTCAAATCAACATAGAAGACTTCTGGTTGACAAGGTAGGAGAAGGGATCTTACACACAAACTGTTCCTCATAAAATCTTCTAACTAATCTTTAAGCATTCAGCCTCCATCTGTGTTCCTCTCATCAAGGGTGTTTACATTGCTAACTTGTGAGGCCCCTGGGATTTGAGATGCAAATCAGTTTGCTTAGTGTTAATTTTATCTCTTGTTTGTAGGGATTTCCCCCTTTTTGGCCTTTCTAAGTAAGATACCACTTATCCTCTGGGTTTACTGTTTTCAAACAATGTTCATTTCAGCACTATTAACAATGACTAGGCCCTGGAAGCGACTTAGATGTCCACCAACAGATGAATGGATAAGGAAGTTGCAGTGAATATATAATATGGAACATTACTCAGCTATAAAAAGGGGCACATTTGAGTCAGAGCCTATTATACATAGTGAAGTAAATCAGAAAGAGAAAGACAGACATCATATATTAATGCATATATATGGAATATAGAAAGACACCACTACTTGCAAGGCAGCAAAGGAGATACAGACAATCAGGACACAGTGGAGGAAGGAGATGAGATGATATGAGAGAACAGCATTGAAACATTTATATTACCATATATAAAATAGATAGCTAGTGGGAGTTTGCTGTATGACACAGGGAACCGAAAGGCTGTGCTCTCTGAAAACCTTGACAGGTGAGATGGGGTGGGTGGGTGGGGGTAGTTCAAGAGGGAAGGGTCATATGTATATGTAATGCTGATTCATGTTGATGTATGGCAAAAACAGTCACAATAGTGTAATATAGTATCCTCTAATTAAAAAAAAAAAACAAAACTTCTTGCACATGTTTTCTTATTTCTTATTCTCTTTGATTTTACAGTTTAAAGTCTTTTTTAAAAATTCTTTCTGAAGTTAGTGACATTTTTGGATGGAGGTAAAAGTATAGATGTTCAAAATGCAATGTTTAACTGAAAAGTCAGAATATGTTTAGCTCTATTAAATTTATTCTTTCAGTTTTTTTTTATCCCTCTGTACATCTGTTCAAATTCCAGTCACAAGTTATATCATTGTCTTAGACTGAATTCTCTGAAAATAGATACCCAGATAGTGAATTGCATGAAGAAGGTTTATTGGGAATATATGCAGGAAGTACATCTATAAAGAGAATAGAAAAGCAAGACTGAGTGGAGAAGCTGACAAGCCATGTGGACTCATTTAGGCCAAAATTCCATTAATGATCTGCTTCCTGGGACCACTTCTAGGACCAACGCTCTTAAATTCAGTTCCCTGGAAATAGATTCTAAGATAAGAAAATGACTGCAACTGAAGACTTAGCCAATGCTGCGGATCCTACAGGGATTTCTGCACTTGGTCCTTCAGAGATGGTCCCAAAGCACAGCAAGGGATCAGACCTCATGTCCCCTCATCTTGCCACTGGCCAAGTGTGGTATCATGAGAGGGGACACTGCACCTGGATAAGGCAAGTCTGTGGGGCTAAGTAGAATTCCCACTTAGGGACACAGCAGTGCTTCATAAGAGAGTCTAGTCCCCAAAGCGGTGAGATAGGCAAACTGGCTTCTAGTAAGACATGCTGGGCAAGAATGTCACTCACTGCAGCCCCCCCATTCTGTGCTTTCTTACTCCTATCCTGGTGAGATGATATGAGAGAACAGCATTGAAACATTTATATTACCATATATAAAATAGATAGCTAGTGGGAGTTTGCTGTATGACACAGGGAACCGAAAGGCTGTGCTCTCTGAAAACCTTGACAGGTGAGATGGGGTGGGTGGGTGGGGGTAGTTCAAGAGGGAAGGGTCATATGTATATGTAATGCTGATTCATGTTGATGTATGGCAAAAACAGTCACAATAGTGTAATATAGTATCCTCTAATTAAAAAAAAAAAACAAAACTTCTTGCACATGTTTTCTTATTTCTTATTCTCTTTGATTTTACAGTTTAAAGTCTTTTTTAAAAATTCTTTCTGAAGTTAGTGACATTTTTGGATGGAGGTAAAAGTATAGATGTTCAAAATGCAATGTTTAACTGAAAAGTCAGAATATGTTTAGCTCTATTAAATTTATTCTTTCAGTTTTTTTTTATCCCTCTGTACATCTGTTCAAATTCCAGTCACAAGTTATATCATTGTCTTAGACTGAATTCTCTGAAAATAGATACCCAGATAGTGAATTGCATGAAGAAGGTTTATTGGGAATATATGCAGGAAGTACATCTATAAAGAGAATAGAAAAGCAAGACTGAGTGGAGAAGCTGACAAGCCATGTGGACTCATTTAGGCCAAAATTCCATTAATGATCTGCTTCCTGGGACCACTTCTAGGACCAACGCTCTTAAATTCAGTTCCCTGGAAATAGATTCTAAGATAAGAAAATGACTGCAACTGAAGACTTAGCCAATGCTGCGGATCCTACAGGGATTTCTGCACTTGGTCCTTCAGAGATGGTCCCAAAGCACAGCAAGGGATCAGACCTCATGTCCCCTCATCTTGCCACTGGCCAAGTGTGGTATCATGAGAGGGGACACTGCACCTGGATAAGGCAAGTCTGTGGGGCTAAGTAGAATTCCCACTTAGGGACACAGCAGTGCTTCATAAGAGAGTCTAGTCCCCAAAGCTGTGAGATAGGCACACTGGCTTCTAAGAAGACATGCTGGGCAAGAATGTCACTCACTGCAGACATTCCTCACACCCTATCATCAGGTCCTTTATCGTCTGTGCATTTTTTCTTACTCCTATCCTGGTGAAGGATTTTCAGACTGGTGAATATTATCAGTTGTCAATAGTTCTTAGCAAACAGGTTTCCTGCTTGCAAAATTCAGTTCTGCTTTCCTTTTTGGCTTAGGTACCCTGTGCGTAAAATCAGACCAGTCACCAAACATCTGCTTCTTTTGTCCTTGGGTTGGATGCCAAAGAGTTTTAGCAGTTTTTCAATTTAGGCACTTTTACAGTCAATTCCTTTCCTTGTACCTGGCAACTATTTTAATAGGCAACTATTGAATTATTATTTATTTTTTCCACTTTTATTGGTCTTTCATTTACTTACTTTCTTTGTTCTTTGGCCTGCATGGGCCTCCCATTGCAGTGGCCTCTCCCATAGCAGAACACTGGCTCTGGGCCCTTGCGCTCCAGAGAGCTGGCTCTTAATTGGTCACATGGACCCAGCTGCTACGCGGCACATGGGATCTTACCATGCCAGGGATCAAACTGGTGCCCCTTGCACTGCAGGGTGGACTCTTTACCCACTGGACCACCAGGAAAGCCTTTGAATTATTTTTTAAATGTGAAAGAGTTTTGCTTATTTCAGAATTTCAAGTAAGTAGAATCACATAAAAAAGTGTTCTTTTTGTTTGTTTGCTTCATGTGTGTGTTTGTGTGTGCTCAACATGATATATTTTAATTCATGTATGCAACTGGGTTTATGCAGAAGTTATTACCTTACATTGCTGAGAAGCTTCTCATTTTGTGGACAAACTAAAATGTGTTTGTCAATTCATGAAGGACATTGGAGTGATTTCCAGCTTGGGGATGCTATGAATAAAGCTGTTACTAACAATAGGGTTTATTGTGGGGGTATACTTTTCTACTTATTCTGAGGAATGTACTTTTCAGCCTTTTACACTTATTAGTTTGTACAGCTGCTTAAGCAACATATTGAAGAAGGAAATGACAACCCACTCCAGTATTCTTGCCTAGAAAGTCCCATGGATCGAGGAGCCTGGCAGGATATAGTCCATGGAGTTGCAAAGAATTGGACATGACTTACTGACTAAGCAAGCAACATACAGGCAATACAAGAACCAGCATTATGCTTAAAGTATATGAAGATGAAAGAAAACTTTTATTCTAAGGGTGTAGGTAGTAAATATTTTAGGGTTTTTGGACTATAGAATCTCAGTAGTAATGGCTCTGCAACCCTGCTACAGTAGCACAAAAACAGCACAGAAAACACATTGCTTAAAATGACTGTGACTATGTTCCAATAAAACTTTATTTAGATAAACAGGAAGTAAGCTCAATTTGGCCTAGAAGCTATAATGTTCTGGCCTGCCTGATGATCTAGATATGCATTTATGCAAGTACAAAAAGAAAAGAAATTATTTAAGACTGTAAAATGTCCCCTAACTGTAAATAGTGCACTGATTTGTAAATATTCACAGAAATGTGAATTGGACAATACAGAAATTCAAGGAAACGAATACTTGAAATTACTAGAAAAATTATGTTTCAGAATACGCAGATATAATGTATTCATGTTATCTGAGGAACTGGCAGTGGCAAGTTAAGCATATTTGTCTTATCTCTTACCTAACTATTCCTGTTCCTCTCTGAGCACTGGCTTAGTGTCTGTTTCTAAATTTTGGCAGAGGTACACATCACTGACTTTTGTGCCATTAAAAAACAATTCCCTTAAGTCTTAAGGACATAGGGTAAGAGATGTGGAGATGCACTATCCTGGGGTCTAAATCCCTTTTGTCTCAAGAGTAGGTATTCATGGTACAAGTCGTCCTGTACCAGAGCTGCTTATCCTGTCCTGAGTGACAAAAACAGGCACATCTTCTTTAAAAGTCTGTGATATACAGAGCTTTCCAAAGCATAGGGCCCAGGACAGTGGATTTCTGTTGCCTGAGTTCAAGGGAAGCAACTGTAGAAAGAGAATAATGTATAAAAACATAAAGCAGGACATTATTTTCTGCTGTCAAACTTCCAGTTTTGGGGTATACTTGGGGATGCTATGAATAAAGCTGTTACTAACAATAGGGTTTATTGTGGGGGTATACTTTTCTACTTATTCTGAGGAATGTACTTTTCAGCCTTTTACACTTATTAGTTTGTACAGCTGCTTAAGCAACATATTGAAGAAGGAAATGACAACCCACTCCAGTATTCTTGCCTAGAAAGTCCCATGGATCGAGGAGCCTGGCAGGATATAGTCCATGGAGTTGCAAAGAATTGGACATGACTTACTGACTAAGCAAGCAACATACAGGCAATACAAGAACCAGCATTATGCTTAAAGTATATGAAGATGAAAGAAAACTTTTATTCTAAGGGTGTAGGTAGTAAATATTTTGGGGTTTTTTGGACTATAGAATCTCAGTAGTAATGGCTCTGCAACCCTGCTACAGTAGCACAAAAACAGCACAGAAAACACATTGCTTAAAATGACTGTGACTATGTTCCAATAAAACTTTATTTAGATAAACAGGAAGTAAGCTCAATTTGGCCTAGAAGCTATAATGTTCTGGCCTGCCTGATGATCTAGATATGCATTTATGCAAGTACAAAAAGAAAAGAAATTATTTAAGACTGTAAAATGTCCCCTAACTGTAAATAGTGCACTGATTTGTAAATATTCACAGAAATGTGAATTGGACAATACAGAAATTCAAGGAAACGAATACTTGAAATTACTAGAAAAATTATGTTTCAGAATACGCAGATATAATGTATTCATGTTATCTGAGGAACTGGCAGTGGCAAGTTAAGCATATTTGTCTTATCTCTTACCTAACTATTCCTGTTCCTCTCTGAGCACTGGCTTAGTGTCTGTTTCTAAATTTTGGCAGAGGTACACATCACTGACTTTTGTGCCATTAAAAAACAATTCCCTTAAGTCTTAAGGACATAGGGTAAGAGATGTGGAGATGCACTATCCTGGGGTCTAAATCCCTTTTGTCTCAAGAGTAGGTATTCATGGTACAAGTCGTCCTGTACCAGAGCTGCTTATCCTGTCCTGAGTGACAAAAACAGGCACATCTTCTTTAAAAGTCTGTGATATACAGAGCTTTCCAAAGCATAGGGCCCAGGACAGTGGATTTCTGTTGCCTGAGTTCAAGGGAAGCAACTGTAGAAAGAGAATAATGTATAAAAACATAAAGCAGGACATTATTTTCTGCTGCGTCAAAACTTCCAGTATATTTCCATCCTGTTTACAATAAAATCCATGTTCTTAACAATGGCGTCCAGGATCTCTATAGCAGAGTTTACTTATCATTGCAAATTCTTAAGGTTTTACGCTCCCCCAGTTCACCAAGTTTCAGTCTGCCAGCTTCTTTGTGCCCTCTTTTTATTCCTTGAAGAAATAGTGTGTGTGTTGGGGCATGGGGGGAGGGGGGTGACTTATTCTTTTTCAAGATCAATATTTCTGTCCCTTTTTGTTTTTATATTCTAGGACACAGAACAGGGTCTGGTAGACAGTAGGTAATTAGTAAGTGGTTTAAAATAAGTCAGTGAGAAGACAAGCAGAAGAAGGAGAGAGATTCTCCATGTCGATGGAATGATCTGAGCCCACCCTGTGTGGTGTGAAATTTATTCTGTGTTTTACAGAATGACTAGCAAGACTCCAGTAAGGTGATTTAAAAGAAGGAGGTGATGTTACAGGTTAAGGTAGTTAGTGGTGATTTCATGGAAAAGATGGAACCTATGATATTCACATTAGAGCTTATGTCTTAGAACTATAAATGCCTTGCATTTCTCAAGTACTTTCCCATATGTATTCTCATTTATACAGAGGCTCTGTTTTTCTAACTTAATGGAAGTCAGGGATGCATGAAAACTTAATTAGAGACAGAAGGAAAACATTCTCTTCTTCCAATGATCCATATGTGTCTGGTGGAAGAACAAAAAGAAGTTTAATTTTGTGGGATTTTTTTTTTATGTATCATCCTAGAACTTACAATTTTATTCAGTTCTCATGATGGAAAATGGTTATAGCTGCCAAATCAACAGTCTTCCCAAGTAAGCAGTTGAGTAAGAAGCCAAATGTCTTATGTGTGAAAAAAAATAATGTATCCGCAGTTGGGCATCTGAATGCCACCTCCGGATAAGAAGGAAATTAACATGTGTTCATTTGATCCAACACTTTAAAATGTAATCTCTTACACTGCTCTCCCAAGACTCATTAGCCTGTGCTTCGAGAGCACCTCTGAGCACCAGGGCTCATGCCCATTTCAACATTAAATACTTACATGTAACTTAAATATGAAATAAAAACAATTACTCAGTCCATATAGATAACTAGGGTTTTCTTTTTTCTTAGTGTAGTATATGGTCAATGTTTGTTAATTGACTAGGAAATTTCTTAAAAACAACAACAACAACAACAACAACAACAGGCACAGTTTGCAAAATGTCTTTACTACTCAGGATAAACTATTAGGTTGGTGAGAAAATAATTGTGGTTTCAGACTGAATTATAAATCATCAAACACATCTTTATTAATCAATATAGGAACCACTGCAATCAACACTTTCGCCAATGAGAAATAAGTTTGTTTATTCCTGTAGCATAAAAATCTGGGTTTGGGGATTTGATGAACTCTCGGAAAGTATTTTCTGCTTCCTGTTGGTTGTAGAAGTGTTTTTTTCTGCAAAAAGTTGTTGAAATTTTTAAAGAAGTGGTAGTTGGTTGGCAGGAGATCAGGTGAATATGGTGGACGAGGCAAAACTTCGTAGCCCAATTTGCTCAACTTTTGAAGCCTTGGTTGTGTGACGTGCAGTGAGGAGTTGTTGTGAAGAACTGGGCCCATTCTGTGACTAACGCTGGCTGCAGGCGCCATAGTTTTCAGTGCATCACCTCAAACTGCTGAGCACACTTATCAGATGTAATGATTTTGCCAGCATTGAGAAAGCTGTCGTGGGATCAGACAGGCACCAGATCACCAAAGAGTAACCATAACCTTTCTCTGGTGAAAGTTAAACTTTAGGAAGTGCTTTGGAGCTTCTTCTTGGTCCAATCACTGAGCTGGTCATCACTGATGGTTGTATAAAATCCATTTTTGGTTGTACTACAATCCAACCAAGAAATGGCTCGTTGTCACATAGAAAAAAGAAGACAGCATTTTAAAATGACAGTAATTTTTTGATCTGTGGTCAGTTCATAAGGTACCCATGTATCCAGCTTTTTCACCTTATCAATTTATTTCAAATGTCAAATAACTGTTGAATGGTTGACAATGACTTCTTCAACAACTTCTCCTTTAGTTGTAAGATGATCAGCTTTCACGAATGCCACTCCGGATAAGAAGGAAATTAACATGTGTTCATTTGATCCAACACTTTAAAATGTAATCTCTTACACTGCTCTCCCAAGACTCATTAGCCTGTGCTTCGAGAGCACCTCTGAGCACCAGGGCTCATGCCCATTTCAACATTAAATACTTACATGTAACTTAAATATGAAATAAAAACAATTACTCAGTCCATATAGATAACTAGGGTTTTCTTTTTTCTTAGTGTAGTATATGGTCAATGTTTGTTAATTGACTAGGAAATTTCTTAAAAACAACAACAACAACAACAACAACAACAGGCACAGTTTGCAAAATGTCTTTACTACTCAGGATAAACTATTAGGTTGGTGAAAAAATAATTGTGGTTTCAGACTGAATTATAAATCATCAAACACATCTTTATTAATCAATATAGGAACCACTGCAATCAACACTTTCGCCAATGAGAAATAAGTTTGTTTATTCCTGTAGCATAAAAATCTGGGTTTGGGGATTTGATGAACTCTCGGAAAGTATTTTCTGCTTCCTGTTGGTTGTAGAAGTGTTTTTTTCTGCAAAAAGTTGTTGAAATTTTTAAAGAAGTGGTAGTTGGTTGGCAGGAGATCAGGTGAATATGGTGGACGAGGCAAAACTTCGTAGCCCAATTTGCTCAACTTTTGAAGCCTTGGTTGTGTGACGTGCAGTGAGGAGTTGTTGTGAAGAACTGGGCCCATTCTGTGACTAACGCTGGCTGCAGGCGCCATAGTTTTCAGTGCATCACCTCAAACTGCTGAGCACACTTATCAGATGTAATGATTTTGCCAGCATTGAGAAAGCTGTCGTGGGATCAGACAGGCACCAGATCACCAAAGAGTAACCATAACCTTTCTCTGGTGAAAGTTAAACTTTAGGAAGTGCTTTGGAGCTTCTTCTTGGTCCAATCACTGAGCTGGTCATCACTGATGGTTGTATAAAATCCATTTTTGGTTGTACTACAATCCAACCAAGAAATGGCTCGTTGTCACATAGAAAAAAGAAGACAGCATTTTAAAATGACAGTAATTTTTTGATCTGTGGTCAGTTCATAAGGTACCCATGTATCCAGCTTTTTCACCTTATCAATTTATTTCAAATGTCAAATAACTGTTGAATGGTTGACAATGACTTCTTCAACAACTTCTCCTTTAGTTGTAAGATGATCAGCTTTCATGAACCTCTCAGTCTTTGCAAAGTTGGAATGGTCAGCCAATGCACGCCTCGTCTTCAAGGTTCTTGTTTCTCTTGCAAGCATTCTTGAAACACCACTGCACCATGTTTGTTAGCAGTTGCTGGGACAAATGCATTGTTGTGAGTTGTTTCCACTGCTTTACAATCCATTTTTGAACTGGAATAAAAAAACTGCTCGAATATGCTTTTTGTCTAACATAATTTCCCTCGTCTAGAATAAACAGCAAGTAATGTCATTAGAAAAAAACATAAAGCTAGAAATGTACATTAAAATGACATATAACAACTATATTTATTTATGAATGTATTCCAATATCAAACAGCAAAGTTTAACAATGCAAAATCACAAATACCTTTCCACCAACCTAAATCATAAGCAAAGAAAATGAGAATTTCTTTAGTTATGTGGGAAATCACCCCATACTATGTGAGGAAATAGCACATGCAGAGAATGTCCGTTAATATGTCCATTTGGTTTAACACAATATTTACCTAGATAAGTCTCACCAATTCCTCCCTTCATCCCTTAGATGAGATTTTCTCTCATTTTTATGGAGAAAAAATGAACTTGTTTAGACACATAATCATTTTGTTGCTATAACAGTATATGAGTCTAGTTAGTTCTACTTTGTATATAAATAATATTATTAAATAAACAGCTAAACTAATCTGTTACTACTGTTGCCATTAATATTTAATCATAAGATCTGAGAAATAAGAGAGCATATTAGTCTTATTATCATGGTGTATCCATGCTTAACACAGTGCTTGGCACATATAAAGCTATTAGCTAACAATCTTGAAAATTTAGCTTAATCTGAGCACGAATCCAAATATTTTTGACTCTATTAACTCATTCATTTTTAGAAAATCTTTTTGAGTTAGGCTACTGCTACCTTATGATAAGAAAAAGAAACTGAGGGAAAAAGAAAGGAATCACTTTGCTCAAGATTTAATAGCTAGTAAGTGAAAGCTTTAGGAAACATAATTTATTGTCCATAAACATTTTATTGTACAGACTGTGAAAAGTACATAAAAGCTGAAGATACTTAGGTAATTTTGAAATAAATATATATTTATAAATGTTGCATATGGGAAAAAAAAATAAATATATATTATGATCAGCTTTCATGAACCTCTCAGTCTTTGCAAAGTTGGAATGGTCAGCCAATGCACGCCTCGTCTTCAAGGTTCTTGTTTCTCTTGCAAGCATTCTTGAAACACCACTGCACCATGTTTGTTAGCAGTTGCTGGGACAAATGCATTGTTGTGAGTTGTTTCCACTGCTTTACAATCCATTTTTGAACTGGAATAAAAAAACTGCTCGAATATGCTTTTTGTCTAACATAATTTCCCTCGTCTAGAATAAACAGCAAGTAATGTCATTAGAAAAAAACATAAAGCTAGAAATGTACATTAAAATGACATATAACAACTATATTTATTTATGAATGTATTCCAATATCAAACAGCAAAGTTTAACAATGCAAAATCACAAATACCTTTCCACCAACCTAAATCATAAGCAAAGAAAATGAGAATTTCTTTAGTTATGTGGGAAATCACCCCATACTATGTGAGGAAATAGCACATGCAGAGAATGTCCGTTAATATGTCCATTTGGTTTAACACAATATTTACCTAGATAAGTCTCACCAATTCCTCCCTTCATCCCTTAGATGAGATTTTCTCTCATTTTTATGGAGAAAAAATGAACTTGTTTAGACACATAATCATTTTGTTGCTATAACAGTATATGAGTCTAGTTAGTTCTACTTTGTATATAAATAATATTATTAAATAAACAGCTAAACTAATCTGTTACTACTGTTGCCATTAATATTTAATCATAAGATCTGAGAAATAAGAGAGCATATTAGTCTTATTATCATGGTGTATCCATGCTTAACACAGTGCTTGGCACATATAAAGCTATTAGCTAACAATCTTGAAAATTTAGCTTAATCTGAGCACGAATCCAAATATTTTTGACTCTATTAACTCATTCATTTTTAGAAAATCTTTTTGAGTTAGGCTACTGCTACCTTATGATAAGAAAAAGAAACTGAGGGAAAAAGAAAGGAATCACTTTGCTCAAGATTTAATAGCTAGTAAGTGAAAGCTTTAGGAAACATAATTTATTGTCCATAAACATTTTATTGTACAGACTGTGAAAAGTACATAAAAGCTGAAGATACTTAGGTAATTTTGAAATAAATATATATTTATAAATGTTGCATATGGGTTTATATAACATATAAATATACACCAAATAAAAGGTTTTGTTCTCTTGTAAGAATCAGATTATCACAGATTAACCTGTGACCCATGATCATAACCTGTACTTTGTAAACTTTTCCTGGAAAGAGAAGATGGCTAAATGCCACATCTAAAAATTTCTAGTGCCCTGACATTGTGACAATTTGGCAAGCCTGTTTCTTCTTGGCTCTTTAGGCGTGCCAAGCTCTAGTTCAGTTTTAAGATTCTGTTCCAAGATACAGAGAACGAAAAGAAGAAATAATGAATGGGTATCGAAGCTGTGAAACAGGTTATAGACGACCTTGCTTCTGCATAGTGAAATGATACACTGACTCCTTCCTGACAGAGGCTAGTAACCGTTTCTTTGGACAGCTCTTGGCATCCTCATGTCTATTTTGGCATTAGAGGTATTACAGCCACAGTTGAATGAAATTGAGCATCTTTACCAATGTTTTTAGATTAATCTTTTTCGGTTAAGCCTGTCTGACTTTTATTTCCTGCTCAGATGCCACAGAAAGAATAAATGCCATAATAATCTTTACTAAAGTGGTTTTATGTGTGTGGGTTGAACTACACACTTTTGAAATATCACCTGGAGCTACAGCTGTATTTATAAGCAACTGCCTTAGATCTTGGTGGAGACCACGGTTTGGAAGTGCTTTGTGGAAAAAGCTGGGGAGGAGGTGGAGGGAAGATCTGTTCTTTGTTCTGTTGTGCTCCCAGCCCACTTCAAGCTTTAGCAGTCCCTCTGCTAATCAGCACGGTAGAGTTCACAACTAGTGTTGTTAACAGAAAAATCAGCCGTCTTAAAAACAAGCATGAGCTCCCTGAATGTTTTCACTGCTTCTTACCTTCTGCTAACATGGGGGAGAACTAGCTCCACTCCGAGCTGCAATAATCCACAACCTTCTTGCAGGAGCAGATGGTGCTGATAAACCCATTCACAATGGCTGGGTACTGTTTCAAATCACAACCACACTCTTACTATCTGCTATGTAGTCTTTAACTGTGCCTTCTCTGTTATATTGCAGGCATGACACAGAACTGCAGATCCTATCTCCTTGTGCTTGCAGAACTTTAAAGGGTTCTAGGTATGAAATCCCATGCCTTGTGGAAAACAGACTTAACCAGAGAGTACCTACAGTTTCAAAGGCTCAGCTTTTCTATACATGTGTTTTGCACCCCTGCTTACTGAGGTTTACTCATTAAATATAATTTTAAATCCACTCTCATTTTAAATACAACATTTCTAAAGTGCTGCAATGCTTCTGGAATTCTTTAATGAAACAGAAAAATATGGTTTGGGATTGTGGTTTAAATCATGAACAGATTTTGTTTTTCTAGTGTGATAATGATGCTCTTAGGGGCTATGTAGATGTGCGCATTCTTCTTCTTTTTTTTGTCAACTCCTGATTCAAACAGGTTATAGACGACCTTGCTTCTGCATAGTGAAATGATACACTGACTCCTTCCTGACAGAGGCTAGTAACCGTTTCTTTGGACAGCTCTTGGCATCCTCATGTCTATTTTGGCATTAGAGGTATTACAGCCACAGTTGAATGAAATTGAGCATCTTTACCAATGTTTTTAGATTAATCTTTTTCGGTTAAGCCTGTCTGACTTTTATTTCCTGCTCAGATGCCACAGAAAGAATAAATGCCATAATAATCTTTACTAAAGTGGTTTTATGTGTGTGGGTTGAACTACACACTTTTGAAATATCACCTGGAGCTACAGCTGTATTTATAAGCAACTGCCTTAGATCTTGGTGGAGACCACGGTTTGGAAGTGCTTTGTGGAAAAAGCTGGGGAGGAGGTGGAGGGAAGATCTGTTCTTTGTTCTGTTGTGCTCCCAGCCCACTTCAAGCTTTAGCAGTCCCTCTGCTAATCAGCACGGTAGAGTTCACAACTAGTGTTGTTAACAGAAAAATCAGCCGTCTTAAAAACAAGCATGAGCTCCCTGAATGTTTTCACTGCTTCTTACCTTCTGCTAACATGGGGGAGAACTAGCTCCACTCCGAGCTGCAATAATCCACAACCTTCTTGCAGGAGCAGATGGTGCTGATAAACCCATTCACAATGGCTGGGTACTGTTTCAAATCACAACCACACTCTTACTATCTGCTATGTAGTCTTTAACTGTGCCTTCTCTGTTATATTGCAGGCATGACACAGAACTGCAGATCCTATCTCCTTGTGCTTGCAGAACTTTAAAGGGTTCTAGGTATGAAATCCCATGCCTTGTGGAAAACAGACTTAACCAGAGAGTACCTACAGTTTCAAAGGCTCAGCTTTTCTATACATGTGTTTTGCACCCCTGCTTACTGAGGTTTACTCATTAAATATAATTTTAAATCCACTCTCATTTTAAATACAACATTTCTAAAGTGCTGCAATGCTTCTGGAATTCTTTAATGAAACAGAAAAATATGGTTTGGGATTGTGGTTTAAATCATGAACAGATTTTGTTTTTCTAGTGTGATAATGATGCTCTTAGGGGCTATGTAGATGTGCGCATTCTTCTTCTTTTTTTTGTCAACTCCTGATGTCTCGAGTTTGGCATACCTGTTTTGTTGTTTAATTATTTATTTATTTATTTTTGCAGTTTACTGAAGTATAATTGACATACAACAGACTACACAATTTAAAGAGAATAAAGTACTGAATCAAATAAAGCCGTGCAGCATAAACACATACATTTTACTCTGGGTTCTTTCATCCAAATTTCTTATTTCAAGATACATCCATTTTATAGTGCATATTCTTTTCATTTAATTTCTGACCTGTATTCCATTGTATGGATACATCATAGTATGTATATTGTCACCAGACAATATACATATGGGGTATTTCCAGTTTTCGCTTACAACAAAAAAGCTGCTGTGATCATACACGTATATTTTGCATGAATATATGCTTTTGTTTCTCTTGAGTTAATAAACTGAAGTGACTGTAATTGTAGGTGTGCATGCAATATTTTAAGTATCAACCAAAAAGTCTTTCAAAGTCATTGTGCCATTTTACATTTCCAAAAGCAGTATTCTGTTTCTTCCTCATTTTTGCCCAAACATTCATTCTTTTAGTTTTCACCATTTAAATAGGTG
The DNA here is from genome assembly GCA_022376925.1 of Tragulus kanchil. Taxonomy (NCBI): domain Eukaryota; kingdom Metazoa; phylum Chordata; class Mammalia; order Artiodactyla; family Tragulidae; genus Tragulus; species Tragulus kanchil. The sequence goes on along the minus strand of JAIOJX010000031.1, from coordinate 70,720,521 downwards.
TGACATTGTATCTCATTGTGGGTTTATTCTCATCTCCCTAAAGGTGAATGAAGTTGAATACTTTTAAAGTGCTTAATGTTGTCTCTGTATTTTCTTCCATGGGGTGCCTGTTCATGCCTTTGTTCATATTTTATTGGATTGCTTGTTTAGTCATTACTGTTTGGACATTTTATAAAATCTGGATATAAACCCTTTTTCAGGTGCTTTGGAAAGAGTTTCTCCAGTTGTGGTCAGTATTTGCATTCTCTTGACAGCATTTTTTTGAAGAGTACTACCTCATTTTGATGAACTTCAATTTTTAAAATTTTTTTCTTTTATATACATAGTGCTTTTTGTGTATACTAAAGAAAATGACCTAATACAAGGTCTCCAGACAGCTATCAACTTTTGACCCAGAAAAGTATGTTAGTGATAGCTTTTTGCCTTACTCAATTGCTCACTTAATGAAACAGAAAAATATGGTTTGGGATTGTGGTTTAAATCATGAACAGATTTTGTTTTTCTAGTGTGATAATGATGCTCTTAGGGGCTATGTAGATGTGCGCATTCTTCTTCTTTTTTTTGTCAACTCCTGATGTCTCGAGTTTGGCATACCTGTTTTGTTGTTTAATTATTTATTTATTTATTTTTGCAGTTTACTGAAGTATAATTGACATACAACAGACTACACAATTTAAAGAGAATAAAGTACTGAATCAAATAAAGCCGTGCAGCATAAACACATACATTTTACTCTGGGTTCTTTCATCCAAATTTCTTATTTCAAGATACATCCATTTTATAGTGCATATTCTTTTCATTTAATTTCTGACCTGTATTCCATTGTATGGATACATCATAGTATGTATATTGTCACCAGACAATATACATATGGGGTATTTCCAGTTTTCGCTTACAACAAAAAAGCTGCTGTGATCATACACGTATATTTTGCATGAATATATGCTTTTGTTTCTCTTGAGTTAATAAACTGAAGTGACTGTAATTGTAGGTGTGCATGCAATATTTTAAGTATCAACCAAAAAGTCTTTCAAAGTCATTGTGCCATTTTACATTTCCAAAAGCAGTATTCTGTTTCTTCCTCATTTTGCCCAAACATTCATTCTTTTAGTTTTCACCATTTAAATAGGTGTGACATTGTATCTCATTGTGGGTTTATTCTCATCTCCCTAAAGGTGAATGAAGTTGAATACTTTTAAAGTGCTTAATGTTGTCTCTGTATTTTCTTCCATGGGGTGCCTGTTCATGCCTTTGTTCATATTTTATTGGATTGCTTGTTTAGTCATTACTGTTTGGACATTTTATAAAATCTGGATATAAACCCTTTTTCAGGTGCTTTGGAAAGAGTTTCTCCAGTTGTGGTCAGTATTTGCATTCTCTTGACAGCATTTTTTTGAAGAGTACTACCTCATTTTGATGAACTTCAATTTTTAAAATTTTTTTCTTTTTATATACATAGTGCTTTTTGTGTATACTAAAGAAAATGACCTAATACAAGGTCTCCAGACAGCTATCAACTTTTGACCCAGAAAAGTATGTTAGTGATAGCTTTTTGCCTTACTCAATTGCTCACTTAATGTCAGTAGCAACTCCTCCCCAGCATGGCAAACGAAAACATTTCCAAATATTTCCAAAGGTCCTTCGAGGGGCAAAATTGGCCTAAACCAAGGTCATGAAAATTTCTCCAATGTTTCCTCTCAAGTCTGATAGCTGTAAAGTTTAAATTTACATCAGTGACCCATATTGAGAACTTTTTGCATACGGTATGAACTCAAGTTCATTTTTTTGCACATGTATATTCACTCGTTCCAGAACCACTGACTGAAAAAAGTAATTTCATCATCTCTGAATTGTCTTTTCAACTTCATAAGGAACAGCTGTTCTTATATGCGAGACTATATTTGTAACCTGTACTAGTTCACAGACCTATTTGTCTATTTTGATATTAATACCAAACTATCTTCATAACTGTAGTTCTACAATAACAAAATCAGAGAGCTATTTCTCCAGCTATGTTGTCCATTTCCAAGCTGCTTCTGGCCACTGCAGTTCTGTTGAGCCATCAGCTGTTGAGATGGTCAATTAAAACAATAAAACACAAACCTTTATTCACCTACAATGATAATACAGTCAATAGGCCAAAAAAGATGTGCTGGCTCACCAGTCAGAACAGCATGAAATGAGGGTCAGGAAGATGACTGTCGATCAGGAAATGGCTTCCTTGGCAAGAAGACCCATGAAGAGGAAGAATCTCTATCACACCTAAGAACACTGTATAAAGCAAGTGATTCATAGACTTGACCCATTCACTTACTTTTTTTTCATGCTATTCAGGGGCAGTTTCAGAATCTTAATGCTGTCATGGGTTAGGGGAGGTGATACAGAGGAAATACTTAAAGTTTGGCATCGTCAGCATTCCTCAAATATCTCTACAGTTAACTGTTGAAGTCACAGACAGTTAGCTATTCATGAGAAGATGGTCACCCAAACAACCCTGTAAGTAAGAGGGAAGTTTAACTGATCCCCATACGGGAATGCTGCTATGATCACTGCTTTTCTGAAATTTAAGCATCTTGGAGTATGCTACATGTATAAGTCTTCCCAGGTGGCACTATAGGTAAAGAACCCACCTCCCAAGGCAGGAGACATAAGAGATGTAGGTTCAATCTCTGAGTCAGGAAGATACCCTGGAGGAGAGCACAGCAACCCACTCCAGTATTCTTGCCTGGAAATCTCACAGACAGAGCAGCCTGGCAGGCTACAGTCCAGATGCCATAGAGGTGGAAATGACTCAAGCTACCTAGCACAGCACAGCACATAAGGAATAATAGAACTAAAGAAAATGAAGAATATGAAGATCTTTTTCTGTGTATGTTTGAATGTTACTATGAATGATGTATATTTCTCAGAGATACGACAAATCCACCTGATATTCTCTAACATGTTTTCAGTATTCTATTTAACCTAGAGTCCAAATAACAAATTTATTTTAATCTCATGGTTACTTTGCTTTGACTTCACTGCTTAAAATTATTTAGAATTTAATTTGAACTGAAAAGTTCAAAGTTCAAACATATTTAAAGTTTTAAATATCTACTAATATTATTGAAGATAGGTATGTGCAAAACTTTTCATTTGTCAGAATTTCTACTCTCTTTTCATTCAATTTATAATTCAACTCAACCCCAATGAACATTTGATTACTTTTCAAAATTTAAGCATTTATTTTAGAATTGTGGACTCTCAGCTAACCTAGCTTAAGTGTATAAGCACTAGCATTCAATTTGGGACACTCAATATGGGACACTGAGATGATAGAATTTTAGACGTCATTTTCATATTAACTCTCAGATTCTTTGCTTCCGTAAACACAATTTTAAAATAAATCTGACTCTAAGGGAAGTGAAAGAAACAAGCTTGAACTTTCCCTTATCAGGTCACAAGCTTCTGGAGGTATTGTTCTTAAATATATTAAGAAGGATTATTAGTTTGTTAAAAAAATATTTCATGTTGGATACACTGGAGACTGCTTAATGTTCCTTCTTTTTATGTAAAGCATTTGGCAAAATTTATTAGTATTCTTATCAAGATTTACAGTCAGAAGTTTTAAGCTGAAAGAGACCTTAGAGTTATCTCATCCAATCTCTTAATTTTATGGATGATTAAGGGAAAGGAGTTCAAAAATGAATGACTAATTGGTAGCAGTTGGCTGTAATGCTCGGAGCATTGTGTTTGGTATTAGAAAGCTGAGTTCTAGTCACATAATCTCTTTGAACATTTTTTTGTCTTATAAAGTAAGGGAATAGGAGCTTTCTATATTTGTATCTCTTTCGGCTATAAAACCGCTAAGTTTTTCTCTAGTGGGAAAAAGTATCTAATTGTGTTATATTTTCATATGTGGGAGTTATAATCCCTTTGTGTTATTATGAGCTAATGTACTCATGTCATAACTTCAACAGACATTTAACAGGTACTTAAAATACAAAAAGCACTGTGTAAGCTACTGATAAACATTTCATTATACTTCAAAATCATATCAAATCAAATTATCTTTATCATATCATTAATATTCTTATTTGTTTTAGTCTGGCACAAAGACCTTCTTTATTTCAGTGAGGGTTTATGTAAAGCCTGATATATAGTCTTGAAAATATAAGGTTGCTATCTAAATCAGTCATAGGATTCCAACTCATTCAGGTTCTCTATTGGTGCTAGAACGGGCCTTGAATCATTTCTGGGGATCTTAAAGATTCTTGGAATACAGTTTAAAAACCAGAGGTGTAGTCCTATTATTGGTTTTATGACTTTTCAAAATTTAAGCATTTATTTTAGAATTGTGGACTCTCAGCTAACCTAGCTTAAGTGTATAAGCACTAGCATTCAATTTGGGACACTCAATATGGGACACTGAGATGATAGAATTTTAGACGTCATTTTCATATTAACTCTCAGATTCTTTGCTTCCGTAAACACAATTTTAAAATAAATCTGACTCTAAGGGAAGTGAAAGAAACAAGCTTGAACTTTCCCTTATCAGGTCACAAGCTTCTGGAGGTATTGTTCTTAAATATATTAAGAAGGATTATTAGTTTGTTAAAAAAATATTTCATGTTGGATACACTGGAGACTGCTTAATGTTCCTTCTTTTTATGTAAAGCATTTGGCAAAATTTATTAGTATTCTTATCAAGATTTACAGTCAGAAGTTTTAAGCTGAAAGAGACCTTAGAGTTATCTCATCCAATCTCTTAATTTTATGGATGATTAAGGGAAAGGAGTTCAAAAATGAATGACTAATTGGTAGCAGTTGGCTGTAATGCTCGGAGCATTGTGTTTGGTATTAGAAAGCTGAGTTCTAGTCACATAATCTCTTTGAACATTTTTTTGTCTTATAAAGTAAGGGAATAGGAGCTTTCTATATTTGTATCTCTTTCGGCTATAAAACCGCTAAGTTTTTCTCTAGTGGGAAAAAGTATCTAATTGTGTTATATTTTCATATGTGGGAGTTATAATCCCTTTGTGTTATTATGAGCTAATGTACTCATGTCATAACTTCAACAGACATTTAACAGGTACTTAAAATACAAAAAGCACTGTGTAAGCTACTGATAAACATTTCATTATACTTCAAAATCATATCAAATCAAATTATCTTTATCATATCATTAATATTCTTATTTGTTTTAGTCTGGCACAAAGACCTTCTTTATTTCAGTGAGGGTTTATGTAAAGCCTGATATATAGTCTTGAAAATATAAGGTTGCTATCTAAATCAGTCATAGGATTCCAACTCATTCAGGTTCTCTATTGGTGCTAGAACGGGCCTTGAATCATTTCTGGGGATCTTAAAGATTCTTGGAATACAGTTTAAAAACCAGAGGTGTAGTCCTATTCATTGGTTTTATGAATTAGGAATCTGTGACCAAAAAGGAAATTTTACCACAGAAGAGAAGCCAGGGAAAGATCTGTGTTCTCGTCTTTGATTTCTAATCTTACACACAGTCTACTAAATGACACTGTTTTCTGGATTATCTCATGTCTCAGCAGTTCTTGACAATGAGAGAGATTTTAAATATGCATGTTCTTTAAATATTTTATTATATTTTGTGGGGTATATATTCATTTCAAAATCACTGAAGATTCTAGGTGAATTAAAATTATTTATAAAATAGATTTGCACACTATGATTCTGTGCAGACTCCTTCCTTTGGGGTTAAACCTAAAAGATAATTAACACCTTTGAAAACAGTCACATCAGCCCATTGCAGATAACTTTGCACATAGAGTTGAAAAGGTAATACATACAGGAACTTTAATGCAAATAATTTTTAATTGACTCAGCTTTCATCAATACTATTCTTGGGATGTACTCAGAACTGAATCTATCATTGGAAACAAAACCTTGCCATGTGGCTTCTACCCATTCTTACCATTAGTTACACATTTTCTCCCAAATGATACTCCAATGGTCCACATACAATATATAGAAGAGATACTGAGATATGTTTATTTCAATTTATACCTAACATCTTAAATTTGAGAGTAACCATGCAATTTCAATTTTCACCAGGCTCATCTGGAACTGGGAGAGCTAAACAAATTGCTGAGAGAATATATAAGCAACAGCCTCCAAGGAGCATTTCACTTCCTCTCTGAGGCAATTCAAAATTACTCAGGAAAGAAGTTTTTTCCTTAATAAAGGAAAAGAAAAATATTCCAATGTTAAGTGCTTTTCCCCCTTCTTCTTTAAAAATGAAGTCCAAACAAAGAAAACACCCCATTTTTAAAGTATAGAGAATGATACACATACAGAAAGTGAAACAAAACATAAATTTGTAGCTCAATTAATTATCACAGAGTAAACATTCATGCTACTGATAATATCTATTAAAAGTTTTAGTTGGAAAATTCTTTATTCAGTGGGGGTTTATGTAAAGCCTGATATATAGTCTTGAAAATATAAGGTTGCTATCTAAATCAGTCATAGGATTCCAACTCATTCAGGTTCTCTATTGGTGCTAGAACGGGCCTTGAATCATTTCTGGGGATCTTAAAGATTCTTGGAATACAGTTTAAAAACCAGAGGTGTAGTCCTATTCATTGGTTTTATGAATTAGGAATCTGTGACCAAAAAGGAAATTTTACCACAGAAGAGAAGCCAGGGAAAGATCTGTGTTCTCGTCTTTGATTTCTAATCTTACACACAGTCTACTAAATGACACTGTTTTCTGGATTATCTCATGTCTCAGCAGTTCTTGACAATGAGAGAGATTTTAAATATGCATGTTCTTTAAATATTTTATTATATTTTGTGGGGTATATATTCATTTCAAAATCACTGAAGATTCTAGGTGAATTAAAATTATTTATAAAATAGATTTGCACACTATGATTCTGTGCAGACTCCTTCCTTTGGGGTTAAACCTAAAAGATAATTAACACCTTTGAAAACAGTCACATCAGCCCATTGCAGATAACTTTGCACATAGAGTTGAAAAGGTAATACATACAGGAACTTTAATGCAAATAATTTTAATTGACTCAGCTTTCATCAATACTATTCTTGGGATGTACTCAGAACTGAATCTATCATTGGAAACAAAACCTTGCCATGTGGCTTCTACCCATTCTTACCATTAGTTACACATTTTCTCCCAAATGATACTCCAATGGTCCACATACAATATATAGAAGAGATACTGAGATATGTTTATTTCAATTTATACCTAACATCTTAAATTTGAGAGTAACCATGCAATTTCAATTTTCACCAGGCTCATCTGGAACTGGGAGAGCTAAACAAATTGCTGAGAGAATATATAAGCAACAGCCTCCAAGGAGCATTTCACTTCCTCTCTGAGGCAATTCAAAATTACTCAGGAAAGAAGTTTTTTCCTTAATAAAGGAAAAGAAAAATATTCCAATGTTAAGTGCTTTTCCCCCTTCTTCTTTAAAAATGAAGTCCAAACAAAGAAAACACCCCATTTTTAAAGTATAGAGAATGATACACATACAGAAAGTGAAACAAAACATAAATTTGTAGCTCAATTAATTATCACAGAGTAAACATTCATGCAAACACCACCATTGAGATAAAAAGCTAGAAGTCTGTCAGTGCCTTGTAAGATTTCACTGTTGTCTCCTTCCCATTGGTTTGTCCTCCTGCAAATAAAAGTGACAACAATCACATTTTCGTGAAATCTACGTACAGTTTTCCATCCCACCCCAAATATTTCATTTCACTACAGAAATCTGTGTCTCTTCATTTTATAGTTTACTGTATGTGTGTGTGTGTGTATACATATATATGTACAGAAACTCTGCTTTTTGCTAAGCTTTGGTATGAATCTAAGATTGCTACACATACATACATATATGCACATACATATATATACATATGCCTATATATGCACTTTCTGTCTATATATATAAATATACGTATACAACCTCACATACATACATATGGGAACTCTTCCTGCTTTTTGCTCAATTTTGCTATGAATCTTAAACTGCTCTGCAAATAAAAGTCTATTTTAAAAACATTAACATAAATATAAAATATCCAGAAAATATTTACAAAATAGTAAGTGTAAAATGTTAAAAATATAAATAAATAGAAAAATGTTATTTTCATAAATTTTAAGGCTAGAAGGCCCATAACTGATACATGAGACTCCTAATAATATTTTTAACACTAATTTATATATTGTTTTATTTAAAAAATTTTTTTTTAAATATTTTTTTTTACACTTGATTCTACAGAGTTTTATTGTTTACAGATATGCATATTTGCAGATTAGTCATATGTGTATCCCTGGTCCCCACCCTCCTCTCCCCCCCTCTCCGTTCCCCCCATCCCACCCCCTCAGGCCATGGCACAGTGCCCCTGCAGGATCCCCTATTCCCACAGCGCAATGACAATAGCTATCTTTTTCACATTTGATAGTATAGGTTCCATGTTACTCCCTGTATTCCTCCCACCCACTGTTCATTCCCCACAATGTGCATATGTCTGTTCTCTTTATCTGTTTTTCCATAGCTTTACTGCATATGTTATCATTACTATCTTACTAAATTCCATATATCTGTGTTAGTATACTATACTTGTCTTTCTCTTTTTTGACTTACTTCACTTTTTATAATAGGTTCTAGATCCATCCACCTCATTAGGATGATTTCTTCTGCATTTCTTTTTATAGCTGAGAAGTACTCCATTGTATATATGTACCGGAGCTTTTTATCCATTAATTTGTTGATGGACATCTAGGTTGCTTCCATGTTCTAGCTATTGTATACAGAGCTGCAATGAACACTGGGGTACAGTGTCTCTTTTAATTTTGATTTCACCAGGGTATAAGACTAATGGTGGAATTGCTGGGTCATATGGTGCTTCTATTTTAAGTTTTTTAAGGAATCTCCATACTGTCTTCCATAGTGGCTATATCAATTTACATTCCCACCAGCAATGCAAGAGTGTTCCCTTTTCTCCACACTCTGTCCAGCATTTATTGTCTGTTGATTTGTTGATGATGGCCATTCTGACTGCTATGAGGTGATATCTCGGCTCCTACTAGTATTAACCTATAACTTCATGTCTATGATATTTAGTTAATAAATATGAACAAAAATTCTAATATTGATATGGAAAATGTAATGAAGACAAAAACCACTAAGGAATACTTAAAGAAGACACTATAGGACATACATACTTTCTCAAAATCATACTATGTATAATATTGTGCTGTGGTGTATGGATAAAAAGACAGACAAATTTTTTAAAAAGGTCAAATCACAAGGCTTTGAATCCTTAGGTAATTCAAGGATTTACATCATCTGTGAATTATGTTAAAAACAAAAAAAAGCACTACAGATTCCTGAAGAAAAAAAATGACTGCTGTATTAAATGATGTTTCAGGGCCATTTAATACCAAAAAAATACTGTGAGAATAAAACAAAAATCTCTTCCCTCATATCAAACACTAAGTCAAGACCAGATTATTTTTTGGTTAAAGTACAAAATAGAACCATTAAGTTCCCATCACTTCATAGATGGGGAAAAGTGGATGGGGGAAAAGTGGAAAGGGGACAGATTTTATTTCCTTGGGCTCCCAAATCACTGGAGACAGTGACTGCAGCCAGGAAATTAAAAGAAGCTTGGTTTTTGGAAGGAATTATGACAAACCTAGACAGTGTATTAAAAAGCAGAGACATAACTTGGCCTACAAAATCCATCTAGTAACTAGTTTTCCAGTAGTCATGTACAGTTATGCACAAAGAAGGTAGAGTGTCTGACTTACTTCACTTTTTATAATAGGTTCTAGATCCATCCACCTCATTAGGATGATTTCTTCTGCATTTCTTTTTATAGCTGAGAAGTACTCCATTGTATATATGTACCGGAGCTTTTTATCCATTAATTTGTTGATGGACATCTAGGTTGCTTCCATGTTCTAGCTATTGTATACAGAGCTGCAATGAACACTGGGGTACAGTGTCTCTTTTAATTTTGATTTCACCAGGGTATAAGACTAATGGTGGAATTGCTGGGTCATATGGTGCTTCTATTTTAAGTTTTTTAAGGAATCTCCATACTGTCTTCCATAGTGGCTATATCAATTTACATTCCCACCAGCAATGCAAGAGTGTTCCCTTTTCTCCACACTCTGTCCAGCATTTATTGTCTGTTGATTTGTTGATGATGGCCATTCTGACTGCTATGAGGTGATATCTCGGCTCCTACTAGTATTAACCTATAACTTCATGTCTATGATATTTAGTTAATAAATATGAACAAAAATTCTAATATTGATATGGAAAATGTAATGAAGACAAAAACCACTAAGGAATACTTAAAGAAGACACTATAGGACATACATACTTTCTCAAAATCATACTATGTATAATATTGTGCTGTGGTGTATGGATAAAAAGACAGACAAATTTTTTAAAAAGGTCAAATCACAAGGCTTTGAATCCTTAGGTAATTCAAGGATTTACATCATCTGTGAATTATGTTAAAAACAAAAAAAAGCACTACAGATTCCTGAAGAAAAAAAATGACTGCTGTATTAAATGATGTTTCAGGGCCATTTAATACCAAAAAAATACTGTGAGAATAAAACAAAAATCTCTTCCCTCATATCAAACACTAAGTCAAGACCAGATTATTTTTTGGTTAAAGTACAAAATAGAACCATTAAGTTCCCATCACTTCATAGATGGGGAAAAGTGGATGGGGGAAAAGTGGAAAGGGGACAGATTTTATTTCCTTGGGCTCCCAAATCACTGGAGACAGTGACTGCAGCCAGGAAATTAAAAGAAGCTTGGTTTTTGGAAGGAATTATGACAAACCTAGACAGTGTATTAAAAAGCAGAGACATAACTTGGCCTACAAAATCCATCTAGTCAAAGCTATAGTTTTTCCAGTAGTCATGTACAGTTATGCACAAAGAAGGTAGAGTGCCAAAGCATTGATGGTTTCAAACTGCAGTGTTGGGAGAAGACTCTTGAGAGCCCCTTAGACTGCAAAGAGATCAAACCAGTCAATTCTAAAAGAAATCAACCCTGAATATTCACTGGAAGGACTGATACTGAAGCTGAAGCTCCAATACTTTGGCCACCTGATACAAAGAGACAACTCATTGGAAAAGACCCTGATGCTGAGAAAGATTGAGGACAAGAGGAGAAGGGGTGACAGAATATGAAATGATCGGATGGCATCATCAACACAATGGACATGAGTTCGAGCAAACTCCAGAAGATAATGAAGGACAGGAAAGCCTGGCATGCCACAGTCCATGGAGCTGCAAAGAGCCAGACACAACTTAGTGACTGAACAACAACAGCAAAGGTATAATAGTTAACAGAAGCAAAAGTGAGAGCTGGAGTGGTTATGCTAATATGAGACCATATTGGCTTTAAGAAAAAACTGATACTTGATACAATAAAGATGTTTTATTATAATAAACGGGTCAACCCAAGAAGAAGTAATTAATGGAATCATAAATGCATAGGCATTTAGCAACAGAGTCATCAAACACATGAAGGAAAAATTGACCAATTTGAAGTAAAAATAGACATTTTAGCAATAATTTTTGCAAACTTCTATATCACATTTTGCATAATTGATAGAAAAAATAGATTAAAAAGGAAACAGAAAACTTGATTAGTACTGTCACACAAGCCAACACACACTTAGCAGAATCTACAATTTTCACAAGTGCACATGGAATACTATTCAAGATGAACCATTTTTTTAGGCAACAATGTAAATCTCAACAAATTTATAAGGACAGAAATAAGAGGGCTTCCCCTGGTGGTCCAGTGGGTAAGGACACCGCCTTGCAGTGCAAGGGGCGTCAGTTCGAGCCCTGGCCTGGGAAGATCCCACGTGCCGCGGAGCGGCTGGACTGATGTGTCCAATTACCGAGCCAGAGCTCTGGAGCGCATGCGCCCAGAGCCGGTGCTCTGCAACAACAGCAGCCACCGCGGTGGGAGGCCCACAGGAGCCAAAGAACAAAGACGGATGAACATAGAAAAATGAAAGACCAATAGAGGTGGCCTGCCTGCTCCCCTCCCTCCCCAACCTGATCCCCGCCCAAAATAAATAAATAAATAAATCTTTAAAAAAAAAAAAAAAAAAAAGAAATAAGAGAAACCATGTTTTCCAATCATAGAGTCACATATTAAAATTCAGTAACAAAAGAAACTAGGAAAATTCACGTATCTGTGGAAATTAAATGATATAGTAATAAAGAACCAATGGGGATAAGAAATTAATAAGAAATATGACAAAATTATTTTGAGAAAAATGAATACAAAGATAAAACATGAAAAAGTTGATCCTAAAGCTCATATGGAAATGCAAGGAACCTAGAATAACTAAGAATTACTTGAAATGTAAAGATAAAACGAGAGTTTTCATCCTCTTTTTTTTTTTTTTTGGCCACTTTTATTGGTCTTTATTTATTTTCATCCATCTTTGTTCTTTGGCCTGCACAGGCCTCCCATCGCAGTGGCCTCTGTTGCTGCAGAGCACTGGCTCTGGGTGCATGTGCTCCAGAGCTCCGGCTTGGTAATTGGAGACATCGGTCCAGCCGCTCTGTGGCACATGGGATCTCTCCAGGCTAGGGATTGAACCTGCGCCCCTTGCACTGCAAGGCGGTGTCCTTACCCACTGGACCACCAGAGAAGCCCAGTTTCATCCTTTTTTATTTCAAAAGTTACTACAGAGTGACAATAATGAAGACAGTATGGAGGTAGTATAATCAATGACATCCATATGAACAGAATAGCATCCCAGATATAAAAGCCCTCATATCTATGGTCAAATAGATTTTGACAAGGATGCCAAGACAATTCCATTGGGAAAAATAGTCTCTTTAATAAATGATTGATGGACAACTGGATAGCCTCCTATTTTAAAGAGAAATTAACTCAAAACAGATCAAAGATCTGATGTAAAAGCTGAAAGTAAAAAGCTAATGGAAGAAAGTCTAGATATACATTTTCATTTCCTTGAATGAGGCAACTGTTTCTTCAATATGACATTACAAGCATAAGCAATAACAATAACAAAACAAGAGTTTTTGTTTGTTAAACAGTACACATAAAGCACTATCCATAAAGACAATGATTGGTACAATGTGGTAAAGTATTTTTTAAATCAAACACAATAAACCTTCTGTGTGCCTATCCTATTCATTTACAAATAGTTAAATCCATTTTACTAAGTTAATGTTCTTCCTGTTAAATTAAAGTCCTTAGGTCAGGCTTAATTTTGCTTATCATTGTCTAAAATTGATGTTACACACAATCTTTCTTTAATTTATATTTTGCTTTTAGTTTCGGTTTTCCAAGTGGCTGTAAGTAGTAGTTAAAAGCCTAATGCTGGTTCAGTGGGTAATGAACCTGCCTTGAAGTGCAAGTGGTACCGGTTAGATCCCTGGCCTGGTGAGATCCCACATGCCGCGGAGCAGTTGGACCAGGGTGTCCAATTATGAGCCAGCGCTCTGGAGCACATGCATCCAGAACTGGTGCTCTGTGATGACAGAGGCCACTGCAGTGGGAGGTCCACACGGGTCAAAGAATAAAGATGGATGAAAATAAATAAATAAAAACCCAAAAAAAGAGGCCAAAATATTAAAAAATAATGTTGATTGAGCAATTATTCTTTGTGAGATACTCTGTTATGTGTCTATCTCATATAAACTCACTGAATACTTGTATCAGTTTACTCTATAAAGACTTGTACCAGTTTTCAAAGAGACTCAATTATCAGACAAAAACCACCATGTAAATTAAAATAATATTCATGTTGATGTTATTTACATTCATTATTTCATTTCAATTTGAAATTATAGAATACTGTATATGGCTCTTAGATACAGGAAACTTGTACTTATGGAAAAATAGTCTCTTTATAAATGATTGATGTCTTTAATAAATGATTGATGGACAACTGGATAGCCTCCTATTTTAAAGAGAAATTAACTCAAAACAGATCAAAGATCTGATGTAAAAGCTGAAAGTAAAAAGCTAATGGAAGAAAGTCTAGATATACATTTTCATTTCCTTGAATGAGGCAACTGTTTCTTCAATATGACATTACAAGCATAAGCAATAACAATAACAAAACAAGAGTTTTTGTTTGTTAAACAGTACACATAAAGCACTATCCATAAAGACAATGATTGGTACAATGTGGTAAAGTATTTTTTAAATCAAACACAATAAACCTTCTGTGTGCCTATCCTATTCATTTACAAATAGTTAAATCCATTTTACTAAGTTAATGTTCTTCCTGTTAAATTAAAGTCCTTAGGTCAGGCTTAATTTTGCTTATCATTGTCTAAAATTGATGTTACACACAATCTTTCTTTAATTTATATTTTGCTTTTAGTTTCGGTTTTCCAAGTGGCTGTAAGTAGTAGTTAAAAGCCTAATGCTGGTTCAGTGGGTAATGAACCTGCCTTGAAGTGCAAGTGGTACCGGTTAGATCCCTGGCCTGGTGAGATCCCACATGCCGCGGAGCAGTTGGACCAGGGTGTCCAATTATGAGCCAGCGCTCTGGAGCACATGCATCCAGAACTGGTGCTCTGTGATGACAGAGGCCACTGCAGTGGGAGGTCCACACGGGTCAAAGAATAAAGATGGATGAAAATAAATAAATAAAAACCCAAAAAAAGAGGCCAAAATATTAAAAAATAATGTTGATTGAGCAATTATTCTTTGTGAGATACTCTGTTATGTGTCTATCTCATATAAACTCACTGAATACTTGTATCAGTTTACTCTATAAAGACTTGTACCAGTTTTCAAAGAGACTCAATTATCAGACAAAAACCACCATGTAAATTAAAATAATATTCATGTTGATGTTATTTACATTCATTATTTCATTTCAATTTGAAATTATAGAATACTGTATATGGCTCTTAGATACAGGAAACTTGTACTTATGGAAATATCAGTATCAGGTTTTATATAAAGCCTTCAAAATTGTGGGTATTATGTTGGGTAGCGAAATAATCATGTGTTGGGAAAAACCAAAGAAATAAGCATTCTCAGTCATTCTTTGCTTTTCAGTCTTCTACCCCTAAGGCAAAGTGCCAGTCATATTTTCAGCTCAGAAATATTAATAATTCATTGAACTCTCATGTATTCTTTTAAATGAAGATTGATGCTAACATCATTAACAAAATATCCTGACCAGCTGTGGCTAACCTATTGAACACTGCTTCTGTTTTTCCAGTGAACTTCCCAAAGAACTTTAGGAACTTATCCTAATTCCAATGATTACCCTTAGGACTCTGCATCATTTCTAGGTTAGGAAGGCCAATGTGCCAGCAGAGACCTGGTGACTTGATTTAAGTAGAATATCAGCTTTAACCCTGGGTTGATATATATACATACATATTTTTGCTTGAATCAAGCTCTCAGTGTTTCACACATTCCATAGTGCGTTAGACACTTAATGATTCCAATTTTCAAATTATTATGTATGAACTATATAAGTCAGATTTATTATCTGTTTCCTGTATTTTTATGAGGCTTGTTAGCAGAACTCCATTATAACTGACTGACTCCCTGATGTCAAGAACCCATTCTTGTTAAAATATTTAACATGAAAATGAGCTCACAAATCATTCAAATGGTTTTGCTAAGCAGGAAAAACAGAGTGAGACATAAAATACTGCTTAGAACACAATTAAAAATATGGAAATTGAAAACAACTACTCAAGCATCATACAAAGATCTGCTTATGAGGAAAGCAACATTCTCCAGATCCTTATGGTTTCATTTTGAGCTAATTTTTCGTCCTTTTCCCCCCAAGTGCTTAGCCAACTGGTTCATTGGATTAAGGACAGTACAAGGCTAGTCTTAGACCATGTGATTATTTCAAGGAACATTTTTCTATAAAGACTTGTACCAGTTTTCAAAGAGACTCAATTATCAGACAAAAACCACCATGTAAATTAAAATAATATTCATGTTGATGTTATTTACATTCATTATTTCATTTCAATTTGAAATTATAGAATACTGTATATGGCTCTTAGATACAGGAAACTTGTACTTATGGAAATATCAGTATCAGGTTTTATATAAAGCCTTCAAAATTGTGGGTATTATGTTGGGTAGCGAAATAATCATGTGTTGGGAAAAACCAAAGAAATAAGCATTCTCAGTCATTCTTTGCTTTTCAGTCTTCTACCCCTAAGGCAAAGTGCCAGTCATATTTTCAGCTCAGAAATATTAATAATTCATTGAACTCTCATGTATTCTTTTAAATGAAGATTGATGCTAACATCATTAACAAAATATCCTGACCAGCTGTGGCTAACCTATTGAACACTGCTTCTGTTTTTCCAGTGAACTTCCCAAAGAACTTTAGGAACTTATCCTAATTCCAATGATTACCCTTAGGACTCTGCATCATTTCTAGGTTAGGAAGGCCAATGTGCCAGCAGAGACCTGGTGACTTGATTTAAGTAGAATATCAGCTTTAACCCTGGGTTGATATATATACATACATATTTTTGCTTGAATCAAGCTCTCAGTGTTTCACACATTCCATAGTGCGTTAGACACTTAATGATTCCAATTTTCAAATTATTATGTATGAACTATATAAGTCAGATTTATTATCTGTTTCCTGTATTTTTATGAGGCTTGTTAGCAGAACTCCATTATAACTGACTGACTCCCTGATGTCAAGAACCCATTCTTGTTAAAATATTTAACATGAAAATGAGCTCACAAATCATTCAAATGGTTTTGCTAAGCAGGAAAAACAGAGTGAGACATAAAATACTGCTTAGAACACAATTAAAAAATATGGAAATTCGAAAACAACTACTCAAGCATCATACAAAGATCTGCTTATGAGGAAAGCAACATTCTCCAGATCCTTATGGTTTCATTTTGAGCTAATTTTTCGTCCTTTTCCCCCCAAGTGCTTAGCCAACTGGTTCATTGGATTAAGGACAGTACAAGGCTAGTCTTAGACCATGTGATTATTTCAAGGAACAGTCTTGTGTGACTTCTGTGTAAAGTAACTTAAGCAAAAAATGATAGTTATAATTAAATAAGGTCATGAAGTGAGGTCTCTCCATCTACTGGCTCTAATACAAGCTTTACTCTTGACTGGGGAACTGAACATTTTCAGGATGAGAAGGCTTCAGAATATACCTCACTATTTTTATTTTTCTTTTCATACTTTCTGAGACAACACGTGACTGTTGTCTGTATTATATAAGGTGGTGATAACAGTAATAATTACAATGAGAATGTGATGCATTTTTTGAGGATGTAGAAATAATAGGAGACCCTATATTCTGAAATAGCATGATTTTTTTTCCACTTTTCTGAAAATGCATGCATTAAAAAAAAAACAGCCCAGTGTCTCCTGTAACTTTTAATTATAAACACTTATATATCTTTTTGTTTTTATTAGTGTGATTCTTACCAGATAGTCTTGGCTAAGGGCTTTACAAAGATACTTTGTTTACACTGGCTTTAATGTTAACAAATGGTAAAACCAAAGAGTAAAAATTCTTGAGTGGATAACCCAGACAAACAGCTGTTCCGTTTTTAGTAACAGAAAAAGGAGCTGTTTGAAGAGAGGATGTTTTATGGTAAATATAATAAAATACCCTGAAAAGAAATAAGGATACTATTTTCTTAGATGCTCATATTTTAAGTGCTCTATAAATAATATTTCTAGCTTAACATTAACAATGCACAAAATATCCTGAATTATTTTTGGGGGGGAAACCAAGCACTACACTTCCAGAGTGACTAATTCTTTATATTTGCTGAAAATAGGGTATGAGTCAAATCTCAAATTTTCAAATATAATGTGGGAGTTTAAAAAAAATAACTTCAGATTAAGAAAGCAAATTTCGAAGATACTATCACTCACCAACCACAGAGCTTCAGATGTCAGAGGCACATGGAATCTCTTTTGAACTAATCTAAATTTAAAAGGAGAAGATAGTCTGTGTAAAAACTGTATTATTATTGACCTAGTTTTACCTGCAAACTATCAGGATTTTGAAAATGAAAATGTGACGTAAATATGAAAGTGCCATTCATATTATACACCTTACAGGGGAGAAAAGGGAAAGACACCCGTTTTTCATGTAAGATGCCCTGAAAACACAAAACTTTCTCAAAGGCAGCATATGGCATACTAATCTTTCATTTCTCTAGGTCTTCAGGTGATATATTCCAAAATGATTGTATACATACTACATATACTGTTTCATAAAACCTGAAGGATCCTAGAAAATGCTAGCTTACTGAGCTCTGAGAAAGTTTTAAAATTGTCTGTGTAACTAAAGACATCTAGATAGACAAGACAAAGTCACTGCTTAAGAGAATAGACCCAAAATAGTTTATATTACAAAAAGTTATCTACTAGATATGCACTAATCACTTAACTGTTGATTCCATTCACATGGCTACTTTATCAACTCTCTCATTTTTTACTGAAACATAATTGAATTACAATATTATATTAGTTTCATGTGTACAACATAATGATTTGATAGTTTTATACATTACAAAATAATTGCCACCAGAGTCTAGTTGCCATCTGTCATCATATGAAGTAAACACAGCTCTGCTTTGTTAAGCCAGTTACTTCTATGGACACCCAATGTCCTTAATGACAATATACTGGAGATAATGAGATGATGGCATAGTCCAGACAACTTAATATGTATGTGCAATCACAATACTCAATTTCAACAGAAAAAAAAAAAAAAAAAACAAAGGAAGAAATATCATAATTAGGGGAATTTGCACATCTAATCAACATTTATAGCTTCTTGGCATATTTTTTGTATCAGTGTAAGTTTGCAGGTTGCCGATTTAATGATGTTTTGTAAAAGGGAAGAAAAAAAAGGAAAACATGTATTCAAACAGATCTCTGATTCTAATGGTTAAAGAGAGATAATTGTAATATAAAACACTCATGTACTTATTTTTGGCTTGGGAATTACCTCTAAGTCTATTCAATCTCTCTCTCTCTCCCCTCTTCACTGCATACATTTTTCTCTATTGAATCTCATCAAAAGAGGTGGCTCTATCATTGCTTTCTTATCCGCAGAATGACTATATGGAACTTATTTTCCTATACTTAATTTGATAAAAAGTTTTCTGTTCACAGATGTCAATATATAGAAAACACACAAACACACACACTCATTACAACATTTAGACAAGGCTGCACATTTGGGAAGTAGTTTGCAGTGTTTTTGGAGAAGGAAATGGCAACCCACTCTAGTATTCATGCCTGGAAAATCCCATGGACAGAAGAGCCTGGAAGGTCAGTTCATGAGGTTGAAGAGTCGGACAAGACAGAAGCGACACACATACAGCCGTTTGAATTCAAACCTATTTTCCATTTAAAAGGCACCCTGCATCTGAATTAAATTATAACTAAAATCTAAAACACCTAAAAATTCCCAGGCATAAGCCTGTGTAATTTAGGTGGCATGCTTAAGTCAAATCACTCCTACACAGCATGTAGGATGTAATCATCCTACTTAAGGATACTTTGACTTGAAAGGTTTTATTCCTATGTCAAGCCCAATTGATTCTCTGTCCTAATTTTGTTAAAGGCAGACCGTATAGATTGCAGCTATGTCTGTCAAAACTGATTGGGGTTTTTCTTCTTTCAAAATACCTGGACTGGTTTGAAGAGAATCTTTAGATAATATACATCCTAAATAAAGCTTTTACATGAGCCTCTGCTGTCTGAAAACAACTTAGAAGTCTCTGGTTCTCCCACAGGCCCGCTGATCACCTATAAAGTGTAATCTCCAGCTTCATATCCTGGTCCTAGGCTTGGGAATGATACTTACATGCAAGAAATTGATGTAATAAAAAATGAACCGTCTTGCACAGTGGTTAAAAGTATGCTTTCATAGTGTTAGTTTTGGATTTAGTTAGTTTAACCTTGGTCAGTCTTTTTCATTTTTTAAACTTTGTTTATTGTACTTAATACGATTTGGGGTATAAAGTGGTTAACATGGTATCTACACAGAGTAGGACTCAGCATTTGGCTAGGCACTAATATTATTATCAGTCCTCTTATTTATGCATGCATCCTCAACTACCGAAAAGGAAAGGGCATTAATTTCTCCTGGAAATTCATAAATTCCTCTTTCTATTGGACAGCAGCTGTGGCTGGAAGCAAGTAAGGTTTTCAGAGGAGGGAAAGGTGAGACTGGAGACTCTTTGACTTTGCAACTGAAAAGCTCTAGAATCTGCTCACTGTTCTGCTCACTAATATAGCCCTTTTCCACTATAGCCTAACCACCAGGAGCTTTATCTGCACATCAGTTATCTTTGCTGAGAAATGAATGAAAGTTGGACCACTACTAGGGTTTTGAGGCAGTTGCCGCTAGAGGCTTTTGTTATGGTCTGCTCACTAAATACTATCTGATTCTCTGAGACTCCATGGACTGAAGCACACCAGGCTCCTCTGTCTTCCACTGTTTCCTGGAGTTTGCTCAAATTCATATCCATTGAGTCAGTAATGCTATCTAATCATCTCATCCTCAGCCAACCCCTTCTCCTTTTGCCTTCAATCTTTTCAGCACCAGGTCTCTTCCAATCATTCGGCTCTTCACATCAGGTAGCCAAAGTATTGGAGTTTCAGCTTTAGCAATAGTCCTTCCAATGAATACTTAGGGTAGATATCCTTAAGGACTGATTGGGTTAATCTCTGTGCAGTCCAAGGGACTCTCAAGAGTCTTCTCCAACACCATAATCTGAAAGCTTCAATTCTTTGGTACTCAGCCTTCTTTATGGTCCAAGTCTCATACCCTAACATGACTACTGGAAAGAAAAACATAGCTTTGACTATTCAGACCTATGTTTGCAAAGTAAAGGCTATTTTCATGCTATTTTATAATTCCCAATAATCATACATGATTCCATGCTTAGTTTAGAAAACCGCATACAGGAATCTATAAACAGAATGATTTTATGGAATGAGTCTTCAACATCTCTTCACTGCATTTACGTTTCCCTTTAAATAACTGAGCATAATACAACATTTGTGTTAATATCTAGTCATGCAGTTCCATCATTTCTATTTCTTGAGATTCTGTTATTCCATTTATTTTGGTGATTTTACTCTTGGTCAGATCATATTTTCCCACTTTGGCATGCATACTTACTTTTTATTGGATGCTGACACGACCATGTTTGGACTTGTGTTAATTTCTCCTGGAAATTCATAAATTCCTCTTTCTATTGGACAGCAGCTGTGGCTGGAAGCAAGTAAGGTTTTCAGAGGAGGGAAAGGTGAGACTGGAGACTCTTTGACTTTGCAACTGAAAAGCTCTAGAATCTGCTCACTGTTCTGCTCACTAATATAGCCCTTTTCCACTATAGCCTAACCACCAGGAGCTTTATCTGCACATCAGTTATCTTTGCTGAGAAATGAATGAAAGTTGGACCACTACTAGGGTTTTGAGGCAGTTGCCGCTAGAGGCTTTTGTTATGGTCTGCTCACTAAATACTATCTGATTCTCTGAGACTCCATGGACTGAAGCACACCAGGCTCCTCTGTCTTCCACTGTTTCCTGGAGTTTGCTCAAATTCATATCCATTGAGTCAGTAATGCTATCTAATCATCTCATCCTCAGCCAACCCCTTCTCCTTTTGCCTTCAATCTTTTCAGCACCAGGTCTCTTCCAATCATTCGGCTCTTCACATCAGGTAGCCAAAGTATTGGAGTTTCAGCTTTAGCAATAGTCCTTCCAATGAATACTTAGGGTAGATATCCTTAAGGACTGATTGGGTTAATCTCTGTGCAGTCCAAGGGACTCTCAAGAGTCTTCTCCAACACCATAATCTGAAAGCTTCAATTCTTTGGTACTCAGCCTTCTTTATGGTCCAAGTCTCATACCCTAACATGACTACTGGAAAGAAAAACATAGCTTTGACTATTCAGACCTATGTTTGCAAAGTAAAGGCTATTTTCATGCTATTTTATAATTCCCAATAATCATACATGATTCCATGCTTAGTTTAGAAAACCGCATACAGGAATCTATAAACAGAATGATTTTATGGAATGAGTCTTCAACATCTCTTCACTGCATTTACGTTTCCCTTTAAATAACTGAGCATAATACAACATTTGTGTTAATATCTAGTCATGCAGTTCCATCATTTCTATTTCTTGAGATTCTGTTATTCCATTTATTTTGGTGATTTTACTCTTGGTCAGATCATATTTTCCCACTTTGGCATGCATACTTACTTTTTATTGGATGCTGAACACTGTACTTTTATGTTGTGCAGTGTTTGACAATTGTTGCAATCTTTAAAGAATAAATTCATTTGTTATGTTAGGATCTTGTGTAACTTGGAGTTTAAGTTGATCAATCTGAGACTTAGCCTAAATGTCTTTCTGGCAGATTTAGAGCTTTCTTTTCCCTAGCAATAGTTTAGCCCTATTACTAACACATGGTTCTTTCAGGGCTCTCTGCTCAATACTTTGAGTGAAAAAAAAAAAAAAAATGTTCTTTACTCCAGTTGGTGAAAAAAACTAGTGATTCCTACCTTTGAGTAAGTTCAGGGAAAACTTCAGAAGCTCTTTGACTAGCCTCACAGAAGTTTATCCTATTCATGTATTTCCAGTATTCCTCAAACACTAGAGAATACCTAAGGGACTTTTCATTCTGTTTCTCCATAATCCCTCCTGTAAAGAATTTCATCTTCCAAACCTTAGCCACCTCAGCCTCCATGATTCTAATCTTTGTGTCCTCGATTTAGCAGAACTGCTGGGCTCTGCTTGGCTGTCCCTGTACTCTGGTCTGTTAAGTGCCTCCAGCAGGAAATCAGAGTGAATTTCAAGGCTTGCCTTGATAGGTCTCTTCTTCAGAGACTACAGATCTATCCTGCCTACTGTCCAGTGTCTGAAAAGTCCATTTCATGTGTTTTCTTCAGGTTTCTAGTTTATAATGTAAGAGTTTTAATTATCTTTCTGTTATGTCATGATGGGCAAAAAAGGAATTCTGGCATTTTTCACCAGACAAATACTGAATCAAAGTAAATGTCCATAAAGAGACTAGTTTTAAACTACACTGGTGTAGTCAAACTGTGGAATAATGGACTTAATAAAATGAAGTTTGAATATATGCATACCTTTGTCTCTAAGACATTTTAAGTGAAAAAGAAAAGCAGCTAGCTATATAATGGAATTTGCACTGCAACATACATATTAATATACACACAACTTATATAAGTGTACCACACATTCACAAGTGTAAATATATATATATATATATATAAAATATATTATATATGTGTGTGTATGAGTATACATATATATATATATATATAAATATAAAACACTTGCCAGAAAGGAGATACAAAGCCGTGCTGGAAGGGGTAAGAATGAGCTATGTGCTTGTGCTCAGTCACATTCTACTTTTGGCGAGCCCCTGGACTGTACTGGAGTGGATAGCCACGCCTTTCTTCAGGGGATCTTCCTGACACAGTGATGGAACCGAAGTCTCCTGCATTGCAGGCAGTTTTTTTATGATCTGATTCACTAGGAAGCCACTTACACCTATGAAAAGGGTACACCTGGTTGCAGATAAAGAAATTTCTAAGTTTTGCACTATATACATTGATGTTTCATAACACAAAAAATGTCTGTATTCCTTGTGAAATATTAAAAATAAAACAGATTACATATTCATGAGATCAACCTTCTTTGTTAGTAAAACCTAAACACTCATTTGATACTGTGGCCATTTGAAAGGTATGGCTGTAGTGCAGCACAATAGTCTGTATTTACAGTAATACAGTGTAATGTTCACAGTACTGAAATCCCGAACACTTACCTAAGTACAAGCTTTTCTATTTACAGTATTAAGGAGTATTTTCAATTATATCTTATTTTCTTCTTTTATTTATTCCAAAATTATTGCCTTTCCCATCAGGAAACTGTTCAGCAGATATTAATGTTCACAGTTAATTATTACTTGAGAGCTGTAAACTTTTCTTTAGATTATGAACAGCTGAAGAATCGAATCAACTGGGATAATAGTCTGTGTTGTTACTGTATAGCTCATTACCTTTAAATCATGAAGCCTACAGTTGGATGTTGTATACTCATGGGTCTACTTACAGAGTTTCTTTCTGTTTTATGAACAAGGCATGCAAATGTGTGGTAGCCAAATGAGTTTCAAATTTTTATAATTAAATGCTTTATTTGAAGAGACATTTATGTTTTGAAGTGGAAAATTATTACAGCGATGATTTTACTGAACAGTCTGATAGTGTTATGAGATAGTCTCACTAACCTAAAAGTGCTGCCTTCCTTCCAAATATGACTGATATTAGAGGAAGAACAGCCTCATATACTCAGCAATAAAAGGAAATGTTCCAGTTTCAACTTATGTGGTTTTCTACAATCTTTCAGGTTTTTCTGTTTTTAATCCCACAAAATTATGTGTTAAAAAAAGTTCAGGAAGAATAGAGTCAGGAATACGACCCTTGGATACACACTCATAGCAGCGACCATGTTCCTTGTAAAGAGAGAGTCATTCTACTCCCATCATAAAAGAAAAGTTGAAATAAGGAGAGGAGATTAAAAACACCTCTATGTTCACAGGATGAACTGAAGTCTCCTGCATTGCAGGCAGTTTTTTTATGATCTGATTCACTAGGAAGCCACTTACACCTATGAAAAGGGTACACCTGGTTGCAGATAAAGAAATTTCTAAGTTTTGCACTATATACATTGATGTTTCATAACACAAAAAATGTCTGTATTCCTTGTGAAATTTTAAAAAATAAAACAGATTACATATTCATGAGATCAACCTTCTTTGTTAGTAAAACCTAAACACTCATTTGATACTGTGGCCATTTGAAAGGTATGGCTGTAGTGCAGCACAATAGTCTGTATTTACAGTAATACAGTGTAATGTTCACAGTACTGAAATCCCGAACACTTACCTAAGTACAAGCTTTTCTATTTACAGTATTAAGGAGTATTTTCAATTATATCTTATTTTCTTCTTTTATTTATTCCAAAATTATTGCCTTTCCCATCAGGAAACTGTTCAGCAGATATTAATGTTCACAGTTAATTATTACTTGAGAGCTGTAAACTTTTCTTTAGATTATGAACAGCTGAAGAATCGAATCAACTGGGATAATAGTCTGTGTTGTTACTGTATAGCTCATTACCTTTAAATCATGAAGCCTACAGTTGGATGTTGTATACTCATGGGTCTACTTACAGAGTTTCTTTCTGTTTTATGAACAAGGCATGCAAATGTGTGGTAGCCAAATGAGTTTCAAATTTTTATAATTAAATGCTTTATTTGAAGAGACATTTATGTTTTGAAGTGGAAAATTATTACAGCGATGATTTTACTGAACAGTCTGATAGTGTTATGAGATAGTCTCACTAACCTAAAAGTGCTGCCTTCCTTCCAAATATGACTGATATTAGAGGAAGAACAGCCTCATATACTCAGCAATAAAAGGAAATGTTCCAGTTTCAACTTATGTGGTTTTCTACAATCTTTCAGGTTTTTCTGTTTTTAATCCCACAAAATTATGTGTTAAAAAAAGTTCAGGAAGAATAGAGTCAGGAATACGACCCTTGGATACACACTCATAGCAGCGACCATGTTCCTTGTAAAGAGAGAGTCATTCTACTCCCATCATAAAAGAAAAGTTGAAATAAGGAGAGGAGATTAAAAACACCTCTATGTTCATTCCTTCTTCCATATGTTAAAAACATGAAGACTCACTGAAAATGCACAACACACCAGTTTACAAGGTGAGCCCTGAGAGTACAGAAATAATAGCATTCACTTGTTTAGCTCTATGAGGTTATAATCCAAGGGTAGGGGCACATAAATACATAATTACAGAACTACAATACACCATTAAGTTAAATAAAAACATAGCATGTGCTACAGGAATGTAGAGAAGGGAAAGTCAAGTCTACTTAAATGAATGACAGGAACAGAAAACTTAGGCTGAAACTAAAACATCCAGAAGGAATTTGCCCAAACCAAATACATGGGAAATCAATATAAGTTTAGTATAGTCAAAGCTTGTTTTTTCCAGTAATCATGTATGAATGCAAGAGTTGGACCATAAAGAAGACTGAGAGCCAATAAATTGATGCCTTTGAACTGTGATGTTGGAGAAGGCTCCTGAGGGTCCCTGGGACTGCAAGGAGATCAAATCAGTCAATCCTAGAGGAAATCAACCATGAATATTCGTTGGAAGGACTGATACTGAAGCTGAAGCTCCACCTGATGTAAAGAGATGACTCACTGGAAAAGACACTGATGCTGGGAAAAATAGAAGGCAGAAGGAGAAGGGAAAACAGAAGACCAAATGATTGGTTGGCATCACCAACTCAGTGGGCATGAGTTTGAACAAGCTCCAGGAGATGGTGAAGGATTGGGAAGCCTGGAGTGCTGCAGTCCATGGGGTCACAGAGAGTCAGACGTCACTGAATGACCAAACAGAGACACAACTGGAAGTGAGTTTGCCTCATGCATACATAAATTGTGATAATACATATCCACAAACACAGATGAACTGTGTTAAGGAGTGATGCAGCATTCTCTGGACCCGTGCTGACCTCTGTCCTCAAATATTCATGCTAGATTTTCTTCTGATAGTGTTATGAGATAGTCTACTAACCTAAAAGTGCTGCCTTCCTTCCAATCGATATTAGAGGAAGAACAGCCTCATATACTCAGCAATAAAAGGAAATGTTCCAGTTTCAACTTATGTGGTTTTCTACAATCTTTCAGGTTTTTCTGTTTTTAATCCCACAAAATTATGTGTTAAAAAAAGTTCAGGAAGAATAGAGTCAGGAATACGACCCTTGGATACACACTCATAGCAGCGACCATGTTCCTTGTAAAGAGAGAGTCATTCTACTCCCATCATAAAAGAAAAGTTGAAATAAGGAGAGGAGATTAAAAACACCTCTATGTTCATTCCTTCTTCCATATGTTAAAAACATGAAGACTCACTGAAAATGCACAACACACCAGTTTACAAGGTGAGCCCTGAGAGTACAGAAATAATAGCATTCACTTGTTTAGCTCTATGAGGTTATAATCCAAGGGTAGGGGCACATAAATACATAATTACAGAACTACAATACACCATTAAGTTAAATAAAAACATAGCATGTGCTACAGGAATGTAGAGAAGGGAAAGTCAAGTCTACTTAAATGAATGACAGGAACAGAAAACTTAGGCTGAAACTAAAACATCCAGAAGGAATTTGCCCAAACCAAATACATGGGAAATCAATATAAGTTTAGTATAGTCAAAGCTTGTTTTTTCCAGTAATCATGTATGAATGCAAGAGTTGGACCATAAAGAAGACTGAGAGCCAATAAATTGATGCCTTTGAACTGTGATGTTGGAGAAGGCTCCTGAGGGTCCCTGGGACTGCAAGGAGATCAAATCAGTCAATCCTAGAGGAAATCAACCATGAATATTCGTTGGAAGGACTGATACTGAAGCTGAAGCTCCACCTGATGTAAAGAGATGACTCACTGGAAAAGACACTGATGCTGGGAAAAATAGAAGGCAGAAGGAGAAGGGGAAAACAGAAGACCAAATGATTGGTTGGCATCACCAACTCAGTGGGCATGAGTTTGAACAAGCTCCAGGAGATGGTGAAGGATTGGGAAGCCTGGAGTGCTGCAGTCCATGGGGTCACAGAGAGTCAGACGTCACTGAATGACCAAACAGAGACACAACTGGAAGTGAGTTTGCCTCATGCATACATAAATTGTGATAATACATATCCACAAACACAGATGAACTGTGTTAAGGAGTGATGCAGCATTCTCTGGACCCGTGCTGACCTCTGTCCTCAAATATTCATGCTAGATTTTCTTCCCTGAGATAGGACAAAGGAAAGGACTGTCCTTCAAAATTATTACTGCCTAACACATCTACTATCTGAAATCCCACTTTCATTTGTTCAAATCAACTTCAACTATTCTTTGAACTCTTTCTTAATGCAAGAAGAAAATAAACATTTTCATGTGGTTTCTCACTTTATCTGCATCTGTAACCCTTTGCTAGTATATTCTGTTTCAGAATATAATTATTTTTGTTTATATTTTATGTCATATAAAATTTTGATTCTTTCTTTCCCTGTGAGTGTCTAACCTGCATTGGACATAAGGTTTTATTTTGTTTTTTTCTTTTTTTGGCCACGCCACCCATGGCTTGTGAGATCTTAGTCCCCCAACCATGGATTAAACCTGGTAATTAATGCACAGAATCTTAATCTTGTAATGTTAGGGGATTCTATCACACAAAGTGTTAAATATGTGTTTAATTCTATTCACTGACTCTTGGTGAAATTCGATATAGATTTTCAACAGGTAAATTAAGGTAAGGACAGTCACTTTAAAGATCAAATAAGACTATATATTATGTAGCAGCATAAGAACCTCAGCTTTTTCAAAACCTTTTTATTACTTTTTAAAAAAATTTGAGATCGAGAACCTACTATATAACCCACATATGTTTCTAGTATCAGAAAGTAATCTGTCATTTTCATGTGCTCTTTTCTTAAATCATCAAACTGAATGGGGGCCTTCTGAATGCCACATGTTTTCCTTTAGTATCAATAGTCTGGTATAATTTTCTTATTAGTCTCATGCCAGTGAGTACAGAGAAACATTATCAGTCATGTCAGCAAGTAAAGGATATGAAACATGTCAGCTGCGTCCCTGCTAGAACGTCTTTCTATCCACTGAAAAGAGCAGTGTTTCCTAAAATTTGACAAGACCCATGCATTAAGATGTGAGATCAATATGAGTACAACCAGGCAGCATTTTTCTGAATTAAAGTGGGAGTTGAGTGCCAGAGACATGCTGTTTCACCAAAATAGATATACCACCAAAGTCAGCTCTTGGATCCATGGAGCACATGATGAACATATGGATCATAATTTTCCATGGATGATACTTTCTATTGTTTTGAATACCATATTTGGTTGCAATTTGTAATTCATTGTGTGGATCCGAGTTTTAATCTTTCTTTTTAGGAAAAGTAGTATCAATGACGATATTCCTAACAACAACAGCGGTAAAAACTTTAATTATCTAGAAAAGCCACATACCTCTCTAAGTAAGGTCTCCCAAATTCAGCTGAAAAAATGACATAACTAAAGAGAACCAGTACCAGAGTTCAAGAGCCAATCACATTCTGTTGCTATGAGAAGCTGCTTTCTTACATTATCACAGAATTTCTCTGTTTATAACCTTAAGAAACATGGAATGAAATGCATAAACTAACTTTCAAAGAACAGAATTTTGTCTCATAAGATACAGTTCATACTTGCCTATATTTATTCTTAATTTTTCCCATTCCATCCCTGAAGATATATATGTATATACATATACATATAAACCTAAGCTTGCTGCATGTGTAAATCTAAACTTACTGTTCTTTCATAAAATACAAAATGAAATATATTATTGTAAGTTTGGAAAGAAGTAAAAACATATTGTTTGAACTCCTATCTAGTGTTGATAATTATGATAAGAAGACAGCTTCTACCTTTAAGTCTTTTGATATCTCAACCTTGTGATTTGGATCACATACTAACATCCTTATAGACATCCATAGTCCTCAACATAGATACATAGAAGTAACACAAAAGAAGTTTATTGATTGTGTTCAAAATATTTTTAAGCTCACTTGGTATTTTGATATACAATATACTGGACATATGGAGAAGGGCATGGCAACCCACTGCAGTATTCTTGCCTGGAGAACCTCATGGACAGAGGGGCCTGGTGTGCTACCGTCTACAGGGTTGCCAAGAGGTAGACACAATTGAAGCAGTTAAGCACAGCACAGGACATACCGGATATAAACCAGGCACTAGGTTCTGGCCCCATGTCGACCTATAGACATTTAAGAGCTTGTCAGACAAATTATGTTGCTTCTCAAAAAAAATAAATAAAATAATGGGAAAGAGAGGTAGTAATTAAACTTCAAGATCCCTTTCATATCTAAAATTTTGTATTACTTATTTTTCATCAACATGCAAATGTCTGAGATTCTGAGAATTTTAAAAATATAGACAAGTCATTCTTTATTGTCATTAAAATACTGCTAACTTCTCTTGACTTCCTTGACACATTGCAAAACCTTGATATTCAGAACTATCTCCAAGACTTGTGAAATAGTTCATTTCAGAGAAATTATAGGAAAATAGTTTGTCTGAGTAGAACAGTAACCACAGCAAAGTGTATAACCATGATATAGATAATTAGTGAATGATTAAGGGATTTGGGGAATTCGTGTGTGTGTATCATTTGTTTGAACGCATGAATTAGGAATAATACCATGATATCCATGCCCTCTAAAAGGCTGAAATCTTATTTGTGGGAGAAATCTAGTGTGCTCCTCCTGTCATGCTTTTCAGAAGATTAACTTATATTTTTAAACTGTAATGTCTGCTTCAGCTGAGGATATTATGTGACCAGTAAAAGGCCTTCATCTTTGTTGTTGTTGTTTTCTTTCTCTTGAAAGATTTTTTGTTGTGCTATAAGGACTTTGTCAGATATATTCTTTGGTAAGAATTTTATTTTATTCTTTTTCTATCTTCATTCAGTAGTTGATTTTTCTTAAACCCTAACACAGAAGAATTTTTCCTTTTGCGTTCTCTCCTCTGGCAGCATACCAAATCTCTGACAGATCTTAGCAAGAATTGGCCTTATTATCTTGGTTTGATCACATCCCTCTTTTGGATCAAGTTATAATTTCTCACTTGCTTTTCTCACTTTTTTTTAATTTGGAAAAAAATAAATTCCTACAAGCTATTCTATGAGACAAAATATAGACATTTTTTTCCTCAGCAAAACTGACAAAGGAAAAAGATTCTATTTTCTCTAAATAGACTACCTATATGTGAGTGATGCAAAAGTGTGTGTGTATATATGTGAATGCACACAACTGTATAAATCAGACTCTGAAAACCTTTAAGAATTGAATGAACTCACACACACACAAAATTATTTTGCATAATAAGCTTACAAACTTGTTTGAGTAATCCAGACAAATATATATATAAAACATAAATAAAAAATATATACATATATAGATAGATAGATAGATAGATAGATAGATATAGATATAGATATATAAAACATAGAGTAATGAGTCATTGCCCCAATATGATTTGGACATTAAGAGCAATTTAATTTTCTCATTTATTATACATTAAATATCTTTCTCTGCCAATAAAGAGATGTCTTTCTCTTAAAGATTGCATAGTCTTCTACTGTGTGTATGTGTATATCCATATTTTTACACAAAATTAATTCATACTTTTGTTGTTTTCAGACATGAGCAACTTAAAAAATAATATTTATTGCTACTAAAAATTCTGTAATGTAGCTCACATGTTTTTGTGACGCCATGGACTGTAGCCCACCAGGCTCCTCTGTCTATGGGATTTCCCAGGCAAGAATACTGGAGTGGGTTGCCATTTCCTTCTCCAGAGGATCTTCCCCACCCAGGGAAAGAGCCTGACTCTCCCGCATTGGCAGGTGGATTCTTTACCAGTGTGCCACCAAGGAAACCTCACATATATACCTTATAAATGCATTCACATGCCCTCTCTCAGTGCAATTTTTCTGGGACAGTTTCTAAAACAGAACACTCTTATCTTTCAAAAAAATAAAAATAAAAACAAGGCTGGTTTTAAGGTTTAAATGTGTTAAAGACCATTTCAAGACAATTTCCATAGTGATAATAGTGATAGTGATAATATTTCTTATCATATAAGTTAATGAATTTTGTCTGCAATGGGTCTACCTTTCTAGTGAGAGTCAACATTTTGTTTTTATTTATTTTTTTGAATATAGCCTGTTTATGTTACATTTTCCCTACTGAGGTGTTCATCTTTATTAAATTTTTAATATAAAAAACCTGTTTATGTTACTATCTCTATATTTTTAAAAGGGGTTTTTTGACTACCTATATGTGAGTGATGCAAAAGTGTGTGTGTATATATGTGAATGCACACAACTGTATAAATCAGACTCTGAAAACCTTTAAGAATTGAATGAACTCACACACACACAAAATTATTTTGCATAATAAGCTTACAAACTTGTTTGAGTAATCCAGACAAATATATATATAAAACATAAATAAAAAATATATACATATATAGATAGATAGATAGATAGATAGATAGATATAGATATAGATATATAAAACATAGAGTAATGAGTCATTGCCCCAATATGATTTGGACATTAAGAGCAATTTAATTTTCTCATTTATTATACATTAAATATCTTTCTCTGCCAATAAAGAGATGTCTTTCTCTTAAAGATTGCATAGTCTTCTACTGTGTGTATGTGTATATCCATATTTTTACACAAAATTAATTCATACTTTTGTTGTTTTCAGACATGAGCAACTTAAAAAATAATATTTATTGCTACTAAAAATTCTGTAATGTAGCTCACATGTTTTTGTGACGCCATGGACTGTAGCCCACCAGGCTCCTCTGTCTATGGGATTTCCCAGGCAAGAATACTGGAGTGGGTTGCCATTTCCTTCTCCAGAGGATCTTCCCGACCCAGGGAAAGAGCCTGACTCTCCCGCATTGGCAGGTGGATTCTTTACCAGTGTGCCACCAAGGAAACCTCACATATATACCTTATAAATGCATTCACATGCCCTCTCTCAGTGCAATTTTTCTGGGACAGTTTCTAAAACAGAACACTCTTATCTTTCAAAAAAATAAAAATAAAAACAAGGCTGGTTTTAAGGTTTAAATGTGTTAAAGACCATTTCAAGACAATTTCCATAGTGATAATAGTGATAGTGATAATATTTCTTATCATATAAGTTAATGAATTTTGTCTGCAATGGGTCTACCTTTCTAGTGAGAGTCAACATTTTGTATATTATCATTTATATTTTTCTTTTCTGAATATAGCCTGTTTATGTTACATTTTCCCCTACTGAGGTGTTCATCTTTATTAAATAAATTGTGATAATTATTTACAGACAAAGAATATAATCTTTTAACTGTTGTATATGTTATAGTTACTTTTTGGTCCCAATTGGCTTTTGCTTTTGCTAACTGTGACTGTGCCATACAATAGTGTTAGCATTTCACATGATCAAATCCATCTTTTTTCCTGTCTATTTGTACTGACTATATCACTTCTGAATCAAGCTTTAATAACTCATTTGTTTTTCTCTTTTTTTTTTTTGGAGAAACACAGCTTCCTCTAAATTAACATTAAAAAGGGAGAGAATGAAAACTTTCATTCAGAATGTCTACTTAAAAAGTCAACAAAGGCATTCCTACAGTAATCAAGGCAGAGGTAGTTAGGGAAAGTCAAGGCTCAGAGATTTGCTTATCCACACACATGACAGCTCACAGTCTGGGGCACTGTCCTGCAAGATGTTGTATATATTCTCACCAGCTGGCATATGGTTCCTGATTGCTAGGATACATGGATGCAGGGAAGGAGAGGTTGAAACAGAAACGGCTTGTCTAGCCAGTACTGCCTTTGACCTATTTGGGGAACTTGTGCTTCCCAACCCTACAATTTTTTTCACTGCTTGTCTAGGTGTCCTGATGACCAAAAGTGGGGAACCCTCTCATCAAGGGCCATAGCTAGAGAACATGGTAGGAGTCTCATTTAACCTAACTGTAATCTTGTTCCAATTGAGAAGAGCAGACCAAGAAAGGAATCACTGTTATACTGGAAACAGAAACTGACACTAATTGTCCAAAGAAGCTAGATAGAGTTGCTATTGCTGCTACATTATAGGCCTGGAAAGGACATGCCTGGTCCTCAGCGGAGGTAATTTTATTTCTGCCATCCCTTTCCTTGTGTCTTCTCTGAAAACAAAAGGAGCATAAGAAATAGACCATAGGGATTATATTTCTTCAGCAATATTTCATATGCCTGGCAGTTTAAAGTACCCTTGTCCTCTTTTTTAAAAAAGGCAAAGTAGACAGCATCAGAACCAAGAACACTTATAGATAAACAATGACTAATCTACCTTTCTAGTGAGAGTCAACATTTTGTATATTATCATTTATATTTTTCTTTTCTGAATATAGCCTGTTTATGTTACATTTTCCCCTACTGAGGTGTTCATCTTTATTAAATAAATTGTGATAATTATTTACAGACAAAGAATATAATCTTTTAACTGTTGTATATGTTATAGTTACTTTTTGGTCCCAATTGGCTTTTGCTTTTGCTAACTGTGACTGTGCCATACAATAGTGTTAGCATTTCACATGATCAAATCCATCTTTTTTCCTGTCTATTTGTACTGACTATATCACTTCTGAATCAAGCTTTAATAACTCATTTGTTTTTCTCTTTTTTTTTTTTTTTGGAGAAACACAGCTTCCTCTAAATTAACATTAAAAAGGGAGAGAATGAAAACTTTCATTCAGAATGTCTACTTAAAAAGTCAACAAAGGCATTCCTACAGTAATCAAGGCAGAGGTAGTTAGGGAAAGTCAAGGCTCAGAGATTTGCTTATCCACACACATGACAGCTCACAGTCTGGGGCACTGTCCTGCAAGATGTTGTATATATTCTCACCAGCTGGCATATGGTTCCTGATTGCTAGGATACATGGATGCAGGGAAGGAGAGGTTGAAACAGAAACGGCTTGTCTAGCCAGTACTGCCTTTGACCTATTTGGGGAACTTGTGCTTCCCAACCCTACAATTTTTTTCACTGCTTGTCTAGGTGTCCTGATGACCAAAAGTGGGGAACCCTCTCATCAAGGGCCATAGCTAGAGAACATGGTAGGAGTCTCATTTAACCTAACTGTAATCTTGTTCCAATTGAGAAGAGCAGACCAAGAAAGGAATCACTGTTATACTGGAAACAGAAACTGACACTAATTGTCCAAAGAAGCTAGATAGAGTTGCTATTGCTGCTACATTATAGGCCTGGAAAGGACATGCCTGGTCCTCAGCGGAGGTAATTTTATTTCTGCCATCCCTTTCCTTGTGTCTTCTCTGAAAACAAAAGGAGCATAAGAAATAGACCATAGGGATTATATTTCTTCAGCAATATTTCATATGCCTGGCAGTTTAAAGTACCCTTGTCCTCTTTTTTAAAAAAGGCAAAGTAGACAGCATCAAGAACACACAGAAACACTATATATGTCTTATTCCAAACCAATGGAGCTAAGACATGTACAGCTGTTCTTTTTTGTATTACTTCAAAACACTCTTATGAGATAAAGATAATCATCTAATTCTTTGTTTCTGTCATCTAAATGCTTCCACTAGAATTAAGCAAGTAACAACGCTCCACACAGTGTCATAAACGTACACAGAAATACATACACCACTCCACCAGAAAAAAAAATGCTATAATTTCCTGTTTGGCCTTACTTACTCATCTTAGCTAAATAACTGTTTTTTTTTTTTTTTTTTTTCTTAATTGCTATTTTGAAGTAAAACATGCAGACCTATTTGATACTATGATTACTTAAGCCATTGTTTTAGAAGCACTTAAATTGTTACCCTGCATCTTCATTTCCATATTTTCCCATGTTGCAATTTGAGAGTCAAATTCTTTAACAATCTGATGATGTGGTATTTGTTTGCTTATAATATCAGGTTGCCAGAGCAGAAACTCTTATTGGAAAGCTATATACCAACAAAACAGTTAAAACATTTCTGTGAAGAAACTGCCTGCATTTTATTGCTAAATTATTCTGTAACATTTCCTAAAGATTATTTGATAAATAAGTAGTGCATATTAAGAAAATGCATATGGATGTGCTTAAATAGACATTTTACCATCTTTGGGTACAAAAGCAAACCTCCAACAATTTGCTGTTGTCAAAATTAGGCTCCTTAAAATATTGTATCCATTTAATTAAAAGCCTTTTAATATATGTCATAATAATTTATCAGTATAAGAGTCATTTAAATTTTATCTTGTAAAAAGAAGGAAATAATTTAGAGGTATATATAGTTATGGATATTGGTATTGACTAACCACTGCCAAGGCCAGTTGTGGAGTTTTACATAAATTATTCACTCTTAAATTTAGAGAGGGAGGCCATCTGGGGAGAGAGAGAATGAATGAATGAATGAATTGGAAAGACAAATTTCTCTAGCATCACATTGTCTTTTGAGAAACTGATAACAGAGTACAAATAAAGCCTGCTTTATTTTTATAGAATAGCACCAGCAATAATACTATTTACAGCACTTCATAGTTTTCTTTCCTGTTTTTTATTTAAATTTTCTTTTTGCTTTGCTACTTAGAAAATGGGTTGGTTTAAAGGTTTTGAACTTCGGAGTTGAGTTATATTGAAGACATGGAGGCCATTCCATGACCTATCATAACTCTATGGACAGATAGACTTGACTCAAATCTTGCCAGTCTCTTGTAATAGAAAGTAAAAATTCCATTCCTTTAGACTTAGCAACCGAACAACAACAATACAGCGTGATAGGAGGATGTCTGTTCTTGAGCTTGAAATGCAAGGAAAACCGTTCTTGAGGAAAACTGCTACTGGAACCAATGCAGCACTGGTGTTTGTATCAGGGCAGAAAAATTCACAGAGGAGGCAAATTGAAGCAGAACAAATTCTGAGACAAGTAGCCCTATCTCTGGCCAGCTGAGCCTTTCACTTAAGCTAAACTCTTAAAAGATTTCTCAACCCTTCTGTTTTAATCTTATTTTTAAAAAGAAAGTGTATGTGTGTGTGTTTTCTTAATTAAAACAAAAATAGCATGATGGAGGTAGTGTTGGCTCCCTTTCGACAGAAACAGAGTACATTCTGTAGTATTGTTGGACTCACTGTAACTTCCCCTTGGTTATACTATGATCCTCCAGAAAATTCACAGTCATTAAAACATCTCTATTTGATGCTACTGAGACTCTTTTGAAAAAAATGTAACATTTAAACTTTGCATCCATTTTTAAAGAGTAGCATGCTTTTTCTCATGATACCAACAGAGCCCAACTAGAACAAGGTGTTTCTTTGATCCGGGTGTCCAGTTTACAGGGAGTTCCTTAACAAAAGGGGAGCTCCTTTAAGAGACTCTTCCTGTTCACTGTGTCACTGTCATCTCCATGTCCTACACTGCCTTCCAAATGGGTTTATTTTTATTCAGAGGAACCTGACAGGCTTTTGGTTGATAGTATGTAAGTGATCTGCAATGTTTCTACCCTCATGTTTGTCCTTAAACTGCAGGATTCCTCTCCTTTGGCTGATAGAAAATGGATCTAGTGTTCAAAAGTAATTTGAATTTTCCCTTCTTCCTTTTGCATCCACGTTTTAACTCTGGGGAGGAACTGAATACTCATGGTCAAATGTCAGCACTATTGCAGTGAGTAAGAATGTTTAGTGCAACTATTCCAAACGGTTTATTTCTTTGCCAACCCAGGAAAGCACCAGAAAGACCTCCGGTAGCTATGGCAACATAACCAAAAGCTGCTCAATTTTGAACTTCGGAGTTGAGTTATATTGAAGACATGGAGGCCATTCCATGACCTATCATAACTCTATGGACAGAAGACTTGACTCAAATCTTGCCAGTCTCTTGTAATAGAAAGTAAAAATTCCATTCCTTTAGACTTAGCAACCGAACAACAACAATACAGCGTGATAGGAGGATGTCTGTTCTTGAGCTTGAAATGCAAGGAAAACCGTTCTTGAGGAAAACTGCTACTGGAACCAATGCAGCACTGGTGTTTGTATCAGGGCAGAAAAATTCACAGAGGAGGCAAATTGAAGCAGAACAAATTCTGAGACAAGTAGCCCTATCTCTGGCCAGCTGAGCCTTTCACTTAAGCTAAACTCTTAAAAGATTTCTCAACCCTTCTGTTTTAATCTTATTTTTAAAAAGAAAGTGTATGTGTGTGTGTTTTCTTAATTAAAACAAAAATAGCATGATGGAGGTAGTGTTGGCTCCCTTTCGACAGAAACAGAGTACATTCTGTAGTATTGTTGGACTCACTGTAACTTCCCCTTGGTTATACTATGATCCTCCAGAAAATTCACAGTCATTAAAACATCTCTATTTGATGCTACTGAGACTCTTTTGAAAAAAATGTAACATTTAAACTTTGCATCCATTTTTAAAGAGTAGCATGCTTTTTCTCATGATACCAACAGAGCCCAACTAGAACAAGGTGTTTCTTTGATCCGGGTGTCCAGTTTACAGGGAGTTCCTTAACAAAAGGGGAGCTCCTTTAAGAGACTCTTCCTGTTCACTGTGTCACTGTCATCTCCATGTCCTACACTGCCTTCCAAATGGGTTTATTTTTATTCAGAGGAACCTGACAGGCTTTTGGTTGATAGTATGTAAGTGATCTGCAATGTTTCTACCCTCATGTTTGTCCTTAAACTGCAGGATTCCTCTCCTTTGGCTGATAGAAAATGGATCTAGTGTTCAAAAGTAATTTGAATTTTCCCTTCTTCCTTTTGCATCCACGTTTTAACTCTGGGGAGGAACTGAATACTCATGGTCAAATGTCAGCACTATTGCAGTGAGTAAGAATGTTTAGTGCAACTATTCCAAACGGTTTATTTCTTTGCCAACCCAGGAAAGCACCAGAAAGACCTCCGGTAGCTATGGCAACATAACCACAAGCTGCTCAATTTTAGACACTCTTTTTGTATATCTGATTCCCTCTTCATTTTGCAGAAATTCAGAAGCTAATGGGCCACAGCTGCTTTCACTTTGGTTTGTTTATTAAGCTAAATTTAAATTGTGTCTTGCTTTATTCATTCAATTAATAGGGTATCAGTTTTCAACATACCAGTGTATTTTATTTGAGTCTTTAAGATTTATGAGATAGATGCAAAAGAAGAATTTTACTATTAGACATTTAGGGGAAAAAAATATCCAGGCAGTACTTTTAATCATTTCATTAAACATCAGTCTCAAATAAAATATATTTATATATGATAGATAATAGGATTTTAGCTGGATAATTAAGATCCAACTAGAGAATTGTAATCAGAAAAAGAGAAAGAAACCTCTACTGATAAAAGAGACATTTGAGCATGTACTTTTTCAGGTCAGTTATTTGGCCCACTATAATAATATGCTAATTAACTATAGCCCTTTATTCCACAGTAACAGATTAAACAGTGTCATGATAATGCTGATTATATATATATATATTATGAAGAATCCATTTACACTGAGAACCAGATCGGTACATAAAACTATATATGAAGTTCATTATTTCAAGATTTGGAGGTCTTACTATCTATGGCTTTTTATTTACATGGAATTTATCAATTATTTATTTGTCACATAATCAAGGGGATTGTGTCTAATTCAACTTCCTAATTTTTAGTAGAGCTGTTCACCAAGTAAAAACTCATTTTCTCTAATGATACCATCAGTCCTTTATTTGTCCAGTTATTTGACTATTCACCTACTTTAAATATTTATAAAGCAGTTATGAAGTATGCAGTTGGATATGAATCTACACACATAAAACAAAACAGCTTCCATAGGAAGACTCCCCCCGGCCTGACAGGCTTTTGGTTGATAGTATGTAAGTGATCTGCAATGTTTCTACCCTCATGTTTGTCCTTAAACTGCAGGATTCCTCTCCTTTGGCTGATAGAAAATGGATCTAGTGTTCAAAAGTAATTTGAATTTTCCCTTCTTCCTTTTGCATCCACGTTTTAACTCTGGGGAGGAACTGAATACTCATGGTCAAATGTCAGCACTATTGCAGTGAGTAAGAATGTTTAGTGCAACTATTCCAAACGGTTTATTTCTTTGCCAACCCAGGAAAGCACCAGAAAGACCTCCGGTAGCTATGGCAACATAACCACAAGCTGCTCAATTTTAGACACTCTTTTTGTATATCTGATTCCCTCTTCATTTTGCAGAAATTCAGAAGCTAATGGGCCACAGCTGCTTTCACTTTGGTTTGTTTATTAAGCTAAATTTAAATTGTGTCTTGCTTTATTCATTCAATTAATAGGGTATCAGTTTTCAACATACCAGTGTATTTTATTTGAGTCTTTAAGATTTATGAGATAGATGCAAAAGAAGAATTTTACTATTAGACATTTAGGGGAAAAAAATATCCAGGCAGTACTTTTAATCATTTCATTAAACATCAGTCTCAAATAAAATATATTTATATATGATAGATAATAGGATTTTAGCTGGATAATTAAGATCCAACTAGAGAATTGTAATCAGAAAAAGAGAAAGAAACCTCTACTGATAAAAGAGACATTTGAGCATGTACTTTTTCAGGTCAGTTATTTGGCCCACTATAATAATATGCTAATTAACTATAGCCCTTTATTCCACAGTAACAGATTAAACAGTGTCATGATAATGCTGATTATATATATATATATTATGAAGAATCCATTTACACTGAGAACCAGATCGGTACATAAAACTATATAT
Source organism: Tragulus kanchil (assembly GCA_022376925.1). NCBI lineage: Eukaryota > Metazoa > Chordata > Mammalia > Artiodactyla > Tragulidae > Tragulus > Tragulus kanchil. The sequence goes on along the minus strand of JAIOJX010000031.1, from coordinate 70,680,039 downwards.
GAAGTTCATTATTTCAAGATTTGGAGGTCTTACTATCTATGGCTTTTTATTTACATGGAATTTATCAATTATTTATTTGTCACATAATCAAGGGGATTGTGTCTAATTCAACTTCCTAATTTTTAGTAGAGCTGTTCACCAAGTAAAAACTCATTTTCTCTAATGATACCATCAGTCCTTTATTTGTCCAGTTATTTGACTATTCACCTACTTTAAATATTTATAAAGCAGTTATGAAGTATGCAGTTGGATATGAATCTACACACATAAAACAAAACAGCTTCCATAGGAAGACACATAAAGATAGTTCCAATTTAGCTTGGTATGTGTAACCAAAGATAGTATACAGCATATATGATACAAATAGACCATATGAGAACTTCACAGTTAGTGACATACAAGGGAGGAAATGAGCAACTTCACCTGAGAGGGAAGAATGATTTAAGGTAAGCAGTACAGAGTAGTTGATGTTGAAACGAAGTCTTGAAGCATGAGTAACATGGCTCTTTGCTCAAACAGCAGATGCAAAGCTACAATGGCATTAAAAATGCTAACTGTGAGAAACTGCAGATTATGTCTTTCAGGTTGTTCTGGATCCCTATTAATGTCAAAGAATGTTCTACTGTCTGGAAGACTAGGAGGGGTTTTAATCTGAAAAGCATTTCTAAGAACCGGTTGCACATCTGTTCAACCACCCTAATTTTGAAAAGACACTAATAATTATTATGTATCCTGTATGTATCAGTAACATGCTATGCCCTTTAGATGCCTTATCTCACAAGCATTATTATTAGCTTAGTTTGACACGTGGGGAAGCTGTAAGGTTTTAAAAGCTTAGAAAGTGACAGATGTGAAGAGCTGAATCACTAGAAAAGACCCCAGTGCTGGGAAAGACTGAAGGCAAAAGGAGAAGGGGGTGGCAGAGGATGAGATGGTTAGACAGTATCACCAACTCAATGGACATGAACCTGAGTAAATTCCTGGAGACAGTAAAGGACAGGGGAGCCTGGTGAGCTGTAGTCCATGGGGTCACAAAGAATCAGACATGATTTAGCAACCAAACAACAGCAACAACAATGAGGGTTTCTCAATAACAACAAATGAGTTTTACTTGGTGAATAGCTCTCCCAAGAGTTAGGAAGTAGAATTAGACATGATCCCTAGATTATATGACAAATGAATCAAATCATTGATAAATATTTGTCACTATGGTTTCAATTCCTAAACTTTACAAAAAATTTCTAATGATACCATCAGTCCTTTATTTGTCCAGTTATTTGACTATTCACCTACTTTAAATATTTATAAAGCAGTTATGAAGTATGCAGTTGGATATGAATCTACACACATAAAACAAAACAGCTTCCATAGGAAGACACATAAAGATAGTTCCAATTTAGCTTGGTATGTGTAACCAAAGATAGTATACAGCATATATGATACAAATAGACCATATGAGAACTTCACAGTTAGTGACATACAAGGGAGGAAATGAGCAACTTCACCTGAGAGGGAAGAATGATTTAAGGTAAGCAGTACAGAGTAGTTGATGTTGAAACGAAGTCTTGAAGCATGAGTAACATGGCTCTTTGCTCAAACAGCAGATGCAAAGCTACAATGGCATTAAAAATGCTAACTGTGAGAAACTGCAGATTATGTCTTTCAGGTTGTTCTGGATCCCTATTAATGTCAAAGAATGTTCTACTGTCTGGAAGACTAGGAGGGGTTTTAATCTGAAAAGCATTTCTAAGAACCGGTTGCACATCTGTTCAACCACCCTAATTTTGAAAAGACACTAATAATTATTATGTATCCTGTATGTATCAGTAACATGCTATGCCCTTTAGATGCCTTATCTCACAAGCATTATTATTAGCTTAGTTTGACACGTGGGGAAGCTGTAAGGTTTTAAAAGCTTAGAAAGTGACAGATGTGAAGAGCTGAATCACTAGAAAAGACCCCAGTGCTGGGAAAGACTGAAGGCAAAAGGAGAAGGGGGTGGCAGAGGATGAGATGGTTAGACAGTATCACCAACTCAATGGACATGAACCTGAGTAAATTCCTGGAGACAGTAAAGGACAGGGGAGCCTGGTGAGCTGTAGTCCATGGGGTCACAAAGAATCAGACATGATTTAGCAACCAAACAACAGCAACAACAATGAGGGTTTCTCAATAACAACAAATGAGTTTTTACTTGGTGAATAGCTCTCCCAAGAGTTAGGAAGTAGAATTAGACATGATCCCCTAGATTATATGACAAATAAATCAAATCATTGATAAATTCCATGTAAATGAATTATTGTTCTTAGGTGGGAGGTTCAGAGGTGAGATTTAGATCCATGTCAGTCTGGTGTCAAAACAAATGCCCTTTGAACTATCATTCCAATACCATTACCCCAAAGATCACAGTTTATGACACAAAGGGAGGTCAGTGGGTTAGAACAGACCTCAAGTAGGCTATCCAAGCAGGACAGGAATAAAAAATAGCATTTACCCCTTGATGACATTCTCACGCAAGAGTGCCTCAATTTCTGGTATTGTAAGATAAGAAGTACATAAAGAAGACTGTGAGGAAAATCTTCTGTTTATTGGTGGGCTGTTAAGCCTCAGACATTTTTCCATTTTGGACAAGTTAACAGGTTTATTGTATTTGGCTCCTGCAATGGATTGTCCCCTTGAACCTACTTCTAGTCACATTTATGCTAATTAACTTTACTGTGGCTATCATTTCACTATTCACACCCACATAAAACCATCACATTGTACAGATCAAACTTACATAAAGTATATCTCAATAAAACTAGAAAAAGAATTTTAAAGGAGGGAATCAGAGGTACCATTGGCCAAGTTTAGAAGACTGGGAAAGAATGAGCCCAAGCAGAGTACATCACCATCATTAGGATAAATCAAATGTCTTTGATATTCTTAACATGCTTCCTTCACTATAATATGCTGCTGGGACTTTGTTTCATTGTATTTTGTTTTTCTTTTCTTTTTTTTTTTTTAGTTTTCCTCCTGGTTTGAATGTTCATTGAAAATCACTTTCCCCATTTTCAACTTCACAGATCATTCTTCCTAAATGGGCTTCTAAGAATAAGATGATTTCTCTAAAGTTATTTGATTATTTAGACACACACACTGGCAACTATCAAGTAGTCTATACATTCCTATATGTAACAGAGGCCTCCTGATTCACATCTTTAGAGATCTTTCATTATGTATAATTGATCATACAACAACAGAATCTCAATCACTTGACTGTGTTAAAAATATCAGTGCAGATTACTGTGCAATGAATATTTCAAAAATAATCTTTGATGTGTTTTCTATCATTTAACACAATGATTTTAGGAAGTAGAATTAGACATGATCCCCTAGATTATATGACAAATAAATCAAATCATTGATAAATTCCATGTAAATGAATTATTGTTCTTAGGTGGGAGGTTCAGAGGTGAGATTTAGATCCATGTCAGTCTGGTGTCAAAACAAATGCCCTTTGAACTATCATTCCAATACCATTACCCCAAAGATCACAGTTTATGACACAAAGGGAGGTCAGTGGGTTAGAACAGACCTCAAGTAGGCTATCCAAGCAGGACAGGAATAAAAAATAGCATTTACCCCTTGATGACATTCTCACGCAAGAGTGCCTCAATTTCTGGTATTGTAAGATAAGAAGTACATAAAGAAGACTGTGAGGAAAATCTTCTGTTTATTGGTGGGCTGTTAAGCCTCAGACATTTTTCCATTTTGGACAAGTTAACAGGTTTATTGTATTTGGCTCCTGCAATGGATTGTCCCCTTGAACCTACTTCTAGTCACATTTATGCTAATTAACTTTACTGTGGCTATCATTTCACTATTCACACCCACATAAAACCATCACATTGTACAGATCAAACTTACATAAAGTATATCTCAATAAAACTAGAAAAAGAATTTTAAAGGAGGGAATCAGAGGTACCATTGGCCAAGTTTAGAAGACTGGGAAAGAATGAGCCCAAGCAGAGTACATCACCATCATTAGGATAAATCAAATGTCTTTGATATTCTTAACATGCTTCCTTCACTATAATATGCTGCTGGGACTTTGTTTCATTGTATTTTGTTTTTCTTTTCTTTTTTTTTTTTTAGTTTTCCTCCTGGTTTGAATGTTCATTGAAAATCACTTTCCCCATTTTCAACTTCACAGATCATTCTTCCTAAATGGGCTTCTAAGAATAAGATGATTTCTCTAAAGTTATTTGATTATTTAGACACACACACTGGCAACTATCAAGTAGTCTATACATTCCTATATGTAACAGAGGCCTCCTGATTCACATCTTTAGAGATCTTTCATTATGTATAATTGATCATACAACAACAGAATCTCAATCACTTGACTGTGTTAAAAATATCAGTGCAGATTACTGTGCAATGAATATTTCAAAAATAATCTTTGATGTGTTTTCTATCATTTCTTGAATGGAATCCAGGACAGGAACAGCCAAAAGATCATTCAAAGAGTCTGAAACCTGAACAGCGGTAGGAGGTGAGGTATCTCTAAGAAACTGGCTACTCAGATAATTCAGGAAGGGATGGGTAGAGAGAAGATAAATCTCTTACCAGGTTTAGAGGAAAAAATCCTGCGATGAGAAGCTGAAGTCAAAAGATTATGAGCAGGGTTGACAATGAGCTTGAGCAACAAGCAAGAAACAAAAACAAGAATCAAGGGAGCGGAACTTCCCTGGTGGTCCAGTAGTTAAGAATTTGTCTGCCAATGCAAGGAACACAGGTTGTATCCCTGGTCTGGGCAGATCCCACATACTGCAGAGAAACTAAGCCCGTGCACCACAAGAGAAGCCGCTGCAATGAGAGGCCCACACAGAGTAACCAGAGAAATCCTGAGGGCAGCAACAAAGACCTAGTACAGCCAAAAATAAAGTAGCTTAAAATTAGAAAAGATAAAAGAGGGCTTCCCTGATGATCCAGTGGATAAGGACACCACCTTGCAGTCTAGGGGTGCCGGTTCGATCCCTGACCTGGGCAGATCCCGCATACTACAGAGTGGCTGGACTGATTTGTCTAACTACCAAGCCGGAGGTCTGGGGCGCATGCGCCCGGAGCCGGTGCTCTGCAGCAACACGGGCTGCTGCGATGGGAGGCCCAACAGGCCAAAGAACAAATATGGATGAAAACAGATAAATGAAAGACCAATAGAAGTGGCCAAAAAAATGATAAAAGAATTGAAGTAGAGGGGCTTCCCTTGTGGTCCAGTGGGTAAAGACTCCACCTTGCAGTGCAAGGGGCACCAGCTCAGTTCCTGGCTCAGAAGATCCCACATGCCACAGAGAGGCTGGACCAGTGTGTCCAATTGAGAGCCAGCACTCTGGAGCCCATGTGCCCAGAGCCAGTGCTCCGCAGCAAGAGAGGTTCCTGCAATGGGGGGCCCACACAGGCCAAAGAATAAAGATGGATGAAAAATAACTGATAACTTAAAGGCAAAAAAAAAAAAAAAAAAAAAATTGAAGAAGAATGCCCAGTAGAACCAAAGACCCACTTCCAGAGTTGATACGTGGATGGTGCTTGGATGTCTGATTCTAAAACCAGGAAGGTTGATTTTCTCACAATATAGATGTGATAATATTTTTCCTTGTGAGGATTAGATTAAATTAGGTTTCCTGTAAACATTACAAGGTACTCATGAATTAGTTTCTATACTCTTCCTTAACAAGATCAGTTTCTCACTGTTGGTTTTACTAAATTAGGTTTTCCAAACTTAGCAAAACCGAGGTCCTTCTAGTTAAGATCTCACTTACATTTTCATTTAATACAATCATCTCAGCAATTTCCAAGAAGCACAATCTGATTTAATGATATAATAATAGTTGGCAAAGGATCTAGATACTAGGGACAGAAATGAAGGTTCATTGAAAAAAAAAAAAAATGAATTTCTGTCTATATCAAGTTCTACCTGATCAAATAGTAGGCAGAGATTTGGGTTCATTAGTGAAAAATAGCACTTTTTCACTTTGGAACTCTTAAGTATAAGGTGGTCAGATGAACAAATGATCTTAAAAAGGGGACAGATCTGGACTTCCCCAGTGGACCAGTGGGAAAAGAGTCTGCCTTGCAATGCAAGGGGCATGGGTTCGATCCCTGGCCCAGGACAATCCCACATGCAGCGGAGCAACTGGACTGATGTTTCCAATTAGGAGGCCACGCTCTGGAGTGCGTGCACCCAAAGCCTGTACGAGAGAGGCCACTGCAATGGGAGGCCCACACAGGCCGAAGAATAAAAACGGATGAAAAAATAGATAAATAAAAAATCAATAAAAGAAGAGGTCAAAATTAAAAAAAAAAAAAAAAAAGGAACAGATCTATTGCAAGAGATTAATGACTGGAGCCAAACAAGTTTATCATTTGAAAACATGCAAAACTAAAAACAGATAACATACTTGATGCCCACTCACAATGTGTCAGTTTGGTTTTGACTATGTGTGCTTATGTTCCTCTCAGAATTCTGAGGTGGTGATGATGATGATGGTATGAAAGAGAAACACAGTAGAACTCTAGCTCCCATGCCTCCATCCTAGCCTATACTGCAGATGTACAGGAGCAGGCAGGGGACTGCCCTGGATGGTAATCCTTTTCTACCCAGCGCCCATTCTGGATCAGATTTCAGAGCCAGGTTCCAAATTGTTTCTGTGGCTCTAAAATGCTAGTGAGAAATAGAGAAATTGCTAGAGATTTTAGAGGGCTAGCTGGAGGGGAGACTTTTTTGTTTTTTAATCTCTTCTCTCACAGCAAATTAACTCAGAATACTGTCTGGATGCATTTCTTCTCTCAAGGTGGTGGTGAGATGGTTGAAATGATGGAGACAAGAAGCCTAGCCATTCTTCTTCCGTTGTAAGCTCCTGCCTCATCCCACCGATCTGTGAGGCCCTTAGATCTAACTCCTGTTTTCTCCTAATCATAAGTTCCCCTGATTTAATGATATAATAATAGTTGGCAAAGGATCTAGATACTAGGGACAGAAATGAAGGTTCATTGAAAAAAAAAAAAAATGAATTTCTGTCTATATCAAGTTCTACCTGATCAAATAGTAGGCAGAGATTTGGGTTCATTAGTGAAAAATAGCACTTTTTCACTTTGGAACTCTTAAGTATAAGGTGGTCAGATGAACAAATGATCTTAAAAAGGGGACAGATCTGGACTTCCCCAGTGGACCAGTGGGAAAAGAGTCTGCCTTGCAATGCAAGGGGCATGGGTTCGATCCCTGGCCCAGGACAATCCCACATGCAGCGGAGCAACTGGACTGATGTTTCCAATTAGGAGGCCACGCTCTGGAGTGCGTGCACCCAAAGCCTGTACGAGAGAGGCCACTGCAATGGGAGGCCCACACAGGCCGAAGAATAAAAACGGATGAAAAAATAGATAAATAAAAAATCAATAAAAGAAGAGGTCAAAATTAAAAAAAAAAAAAAAAAAGGAACAGATCTATTGCAAGAGATTAATGACTGGAGCCAAACAAGTTTATCATTTGAAAACATGCAAAACTAAAAACAGATAACATACTTGATGCCCACTCACAATGTGTCAGTTTGGTTTTGACTATGTGTGCTTATGTTCCTCTCAGAATTCTGAGGTGGTGATGATGATGATGGTATGAAAGAGAAACACAGTAGAACTCTAGCTCCCATGCCTCCATCCTAGCCTATACTGCAGATGTACAGGAGCAGGCAGGGGACTGCCCTGGATGGTAATCCTTTTCTACCCAGCGCCCATTCTGGATCAGATTTCAGAGCCAGGTTCCAAATTGTTTCTGTGGCTCTAAAAATGCTAGTGAGAAATAGAGAAATTGCTAGAGATTTTAGAGGGCTAGCTGGAGGGGAGACTTTTTTGTTTTTTAATCTCTTCTCTCACAGCAAATTAACTCAGAATACTGTCTGGATGCATTTCTTCTCTCAAGGTGGTGGTGAGATGGTTGAAATGATGGAGACAAGAAGCCTAGCCATTCTTCTTCCGTTGTAAGCTCCTGCCTCATCCCACCGATCTGTGAGGCCCTTAGATCTAACTCCTGTTTTCTCTCTTCCAAATTACCCTTTCCTCAGGTAGGGATTTCACTCTCTCTCAGCTCCTCCTTGCTTGCATTTCCAAGCCTGCACCTTCACATGGAGCTCTAGCTAACAGACCCTAATCTCATTTGCTAATGTATTTTTTTTTGTAAGAAATCTGAGGTTCTGATATGGGTAGGCAATATTTACATCACACTGAACAGTGCATGAGGTACATAAATTATTCAGTACAATTTCAGGGACTGGACTTTGGGTTGTGGAGAGAGGCATGCAGGTTGTATTTCCTGTATTAGTGAAATGAAAGCCATTAAGCCAGAAATGACCTACTTTGTAAATTCCTTTACCTGGTTTAGCTGGCAAAGCAGCAGGTATTAAATGAGCCCATAGGACTCTCCCTTAATTGACTTGGCCAAGATGTAACTTGGTAACACAGAGGAGAGTCAAATATAAGCACAGGGGCTGAGTCATTTTGAAGTGATTTCACCAGAGAAGAAAATTTTATCATAACTACTAATTTCTGAGACAGACACACACCGTTTCTAATTCCTTAAATGATTTTTGGAGCAATCAGGAAGGCAAAATAGGATTTGTTTTGGATTACATATTTCTCAACAGTCACCCTATTTAGAAATCCATGTTGTGGTGGCTGGTCATCATGTGGAATTTACTTTGGCTCAATTACAAAGATGAAAGAATTCTAGAGCAGGGAGCCAAGGAGACCATGGCGATGACGTCATTAGAAAGTGTCAAATTAGGGTTGGCAGGATTTCCCTGGCAGTCCAGTGGTTAAAACTTTATCTCCCAATGCAGGGTCCCAGGTTCAGTCTCTGGTTGGGGAACCAAAATCCCACGTGCCTCATGGTCAAAACCGTAAAACAAAAAACTGAAGAAATAGTGTTAACAAATTCAATAAAGACATTAAAAATGGTCTACATCAAGAAATCTTAAAAAAAAAAGACAGTGTTTAAGTATCTGTCCACATGGGGTTTAATCCAGTATCACAGGATAGACAAATAAAAATCATAAATGAAGTCAAGTCCGTAGACACAGGTAAACCAAGGCCACTTAATAATAACCAAATGGAACATCAAAGTGGAAGCAAAGCAAATGCTAATTTCTATACACGTTGCCATCACACACACACACACACACAAAATGGAAACAGTGACAGATTTTTTTCTCTTAGGCTCCAAAATCCTGTGGACAGTGACAGCAGCCATGAAATTAAAATATATTTGCTCTGTGGAGGGAAAGCTATGATAAACCTAGATAGTATATTAAAAAGCAGAGACATCAGTTTGCCAACAAAGGTTTGTACAGTCAAATGTATGTGTAGCCATGCACAGACGTGAGAGTTGGACCATAAAAAAGTCTGAGCATCAAAGAAGTGATGATTTCAAACTGTGGTGCTGGAGAAGACTCTTAACAGTCTTGACTGCAAGGAAATCAAACTAGTCAATCCTAACGGAAATCAACCCTGGATACTGTTGGAAAGACTGATGCTGATGCTGAAGCTCCAATACTTTTGCCATCTGATGTCATGTGAACAGCTGGGAAAGCTGTTCACTGGGAAAGACACTGATGCTGGGCAAGAAGGCAAAAGGAGAATGGGGTGGCAGAGGATGAGTTGGTTAGATAGCACCACCAACTCAATGGACATGAATTTGAACAAACACTGAGAAACAGTGAAGGACGAAGAAGCCTAACATACTGCAGTCCATGGGGTCTCAAAGGCTCAGATATGACTTAGTGACTGAACAACAACAAGCCATCACATGGGTTTCCCCAGGGGCTGAGCAGTAAAGAATTTTCCTGCAATGTTGGAGATATAGGAGATGTGGATTCTATCCCTGAGCTGGGAAGATCTCCTGGACCAGGAAAATCCTGTGGGCAAAGAAGCCTGGCAGACAACAGTCCATGGGGCTGCAAAGAGTCAGACACAACTGAGCACACCCCCCGCCCCCCCCTCCCCCACACACAGACACACATTCACACACACAGTCATCACAAGTAGAAGAGGATTTAGGGTCTTTTCTCCTTATCTTCTATATCAGACACCTCATGTCAGGAGGCAGGACCACACAGTAATTTGAACAAGGAAAGTTTAATATATATAAAGAATTACTAGCCACTTGGAGGAGATTAATTACCAAATGACAATTAACAGTATAGTAAACAATCAATAATTGAGGGTGAGTGCCTGTTATAAACTGCCCAAATCCACACCTTGAAGCCCCAACAGCTATGTGACTGCATTTGGAGGAAGAATCTTCAAGGAACTAAGAGTTCAAACTTAATCCAACATGACTAATGCCCTTTAAGAAGAGAAAGAGATGTTAGGGATGTTGATGCATAGTGGACAGACTATGGAAGGACTCAGGGAAAAGGAGGCCCTCTGCAAGTTAGGAAAGGTCTTTTGCAGAAGCTGAGTTTGCAGGCACCTAGGTCATGGACCTAGGAGTTGTGCAAAATAAATGTCTGTTGTTTAAATCACACAACATGTGGTACTTTGTATGGCAGCCCAAACAGATAATACAGTTCCCAAAGAAAGACTAAAGAAAATGTTTTAATCACACATATAAATCTATCTCCTTACTCCCTCACCCATCTCAGTGAGTATGTAGGAATGTTCTACCCTGTAGATCCCACAAATAAGTGGACTGTCCTCTTCTCTGCCCAAGGATGTAACACTCACTGTCGTATCAGAAACTCCGCTTCAAAATGGTGATCAATCTGTATCAAACTTCTTGAAGATTTCCTCAGTCACAATCTACCTTCTGTTCCATTAAAGATTTTATCTGGAAATCTGATCCTGGAATTTTTGACAAGAGTCTTCCCATGGTTATCCAAAGCCCTACTACACACACACACACACACACACACACACACACACAAACACAGCTTCCTTCTTCCTTCTTAGTAATCCAGCGTGTCTTTGGACATAAGAAAAGCTCTAGCCTTAAAAACTTATCTTTTCCTCCTTGACCATCATTCCTAGGTGCTGGTTCACCAACATATTCCAGGCTCTACCATGGCTTCCCTGATCACCCACATAGCAAAGAATCCGCCTGCAATGCAGGAGACCTGGAGAAGAGAAAGGCTACTCAAAGAATGCCCGGCCTTGCAATTGGTAAAAGTTCTATTCTCCTTATCTTCTATATCAGACACCTCATGTCAGGAGGCAGGACCACACAGTAATTTGAACAAGGAAAGTTTAATATATATAAAGAATTACTAGCCACTTGGAGGAGATTAATTACCAAATGACAATTAACAGTATAGTAAACAATCAATAATTGAGGGTGAGTGCCTGTTATAAACTGCCCAAATCCACACCTTGAAGCCCCAACAGCTATGTGACTGCATTTGGAGGAAGAATCTTCAAGGAACTAAGAGTTCAAACTTAATCCAACATGACTAATGCCCTTTAAGAAGAGAAAGAGATGTTAGGGATGTTGATGCATAGTGGACAGACTATGGAAGGACTCAGGGAAAAGGAGGCCCTCTGCAAGTTAGGAAAGGTCTTTTGCAGAAGCTGAGTTTGCAGGCACCTAGGTCATGGACCTAGGAGTTGTGCAAAATAAATGTCTGTTGTTTAAATCACACAACATGTGGTACTTTGTATGGCAGCCCAAACAGATAATACAGTTCCCAAAGAAAGACTAAAGAAAATGTTTTAATCACACATATAAATCTATCTCCTTACTCCCTCACCCATCTCAGTGAGTATGTAGGAATGTTCTACCCTGTAGATCCCACAAATAAGTGGACTGTCCTCTTCTCTGCCCAAGGATGTAACACTCACTGTCGTATCAGAAACTCCGCTTCAAAATGGTGATCAATCTGTATCAAACTTCTTGAAGATTTCCTCAGTCACAATCTACCTTCTGTTCCATTAAAGATTTTATCTGGAAATCTGATCCTGGAATTTTTGACAAGAGTCTTCCCATGGTTATCCAAAGCCCTACTACACACACACACACACACACACACACACACACACAAACACAGCTTCCTTCTTCCTTCTTAGTAATCCAGCGTGTCTTTGGACATAAGAAAAGCTCTAGCCTTAAAAACTTATCTTTTCCTCCTTGACCATCATTCCTAGGTGCTGGTTCACCAACATATTCCAGGCTCTACCATGGCTTCCCTGATCACCCACATAGCAAAGAATCCGCCTGCAATGCAGGAGACCTGGAGAAGAGAAAGGCTACTCATTCCTGTATTCTTGCCTGGAGAATTCCATGGCTCCTCCATGGGTCTCAAAGTGTAGGACATGATTGAGCAACTTTCATCATTGGTAAAAGTCTCTCTTGTTAGACAATCTTCAGTTCTGCCCATAATACAACACTGACTTAGCCCAGAACCACTTACTTCTCTTCGCTGGAAAGACCTACACTTAAGGCCATATTATCTTTCCAAACACATAATGATTGTGTCAGAAATAAAATGCTCCTAATCACATTATTCACAAAAGGGAAGGAATCTCAGTGCCCTTCACTATAAGTGTATCTTAACTTTTCTACCATTCCTGGGGCATAAACATAATGAGCAAACCACATATTGCTGATACCACTATTGCTGTGTATTTTTTCTACTTATATTTTTCTGCTTATTCTACTCATGCTTTAATAGTGAATTGTCTTTGATGGTTAAAGATACAGTCAAATTAAATGAATCAGAAGCAGCAAATCTTCCAAAGGGTAAATTTTTACTTTTTGGCAAATGACTTGTAGGAAAAACAAATAAGAGATTAATTCTGTGAAGGCTCTTTTAAAAAAGTATCAGTAATTTTGTCACAGACATTTTATGGTGAACAATTTGATACATTTTACAGCTCAATGATCTACTCATTTTGCATACATAGTTTCCCCAAATGCCTGCATTTTGCACAAAAGACTCAGCATGAAACAATACCTGTTGTTTAAATTCCCTTAAAATATCTAGAAAGCACTTGGCTCTGATTCTCATCTACTCATAAAACAGATGTGCATACACACATCCTTTAATCTCTCTGAATTGGCTTCTTCGGGGATCTTGTTAATGCTGCATGAGGCCAACTAAAATTCAAAAGGGGAAAAAAATGAAGCCTTGTTTGAAGCTTTCTGCCATCTATAAATGGCCAGAAAACAGAAGATTTTGTAACTGTGCTAAACAATGGGTTTATAGGTTAGGATGCTACTGCTGAGAAAGGAACATTTTTCAGATCGCCTTTGATGAGACCAGCATAATTTTATTTTTCTTATTTTTTTTTAAATTTATTTATTTATTTATTTATTTATTTTTGTACATGTATGTTCCCAGATCAATCAGATGCATATCCCTTGGCCCTCCCCCCACCCAGGTTCCCCCCCCCCATCCCTCCAGACCATTGCTCCAAGTGGTTGTAGGTACTCCTATTCCCCTAGCACAATGACAATAGCTATCCTTTCTACACATGACAGTAAAGGTTCCCATGTTACTCCCTCCCATTGTTCGGTCTCCACAATGTCTTTATGTCTATTCTGTTTTTTCATGAGTTCACTGTGTGTGTTATCATGACCATCTTACTAGATTCCATATATATGAGTTAGTATACTATACTTGTCTTTCTCTTTTTGACTTACTTCACTTTTTATGATAGGTTCTAAAGCCAGCCACCTCATTAGGACTGAGTCTTCTGCATTTCTTTTAACAGCTGAGTAGTATTCCATTGTATATATGTACCAGAGCTTTTCTGCTTATTCTACTCATGCTTTAATAGTGAATTGTCTTTGATGGTTAAAGATACAGTCAAATTAAATGAATCAGAAGCAGCAAATCTTCCAAAGGGTAAATTTTTACTTTTTGGCAAATGACTTGTAGGAAAAACAAATAAGAGATTAATTCTGTGAAGGCTCTTTTAAAAAAGTATCAGTAATTTTGTCACAGACATTTTATGGTGAACAATTTGATACATTTTACAGCTCAATGATCTACTCATTTTGCATACATAGTTTCCCCAAATGCCTGCATTTTGCACAAAAGACTCAGCATGAAACAATACCTGTTGTTTAAATTCCCTTAAAATATCTAGAAAGCACTTGGCTCTGATTCTCATCTACTCATAAAACAGATGTGCATACACACATCCTTTAATCTCTCTGAATTGGCTTCTTCGGGGATCTTGTTAATGCTGCATGAGGCCAACTAAAATTCAAAAGGGGAAAAAAATGAAGCCTTGTTTGAAGCTTTCTGCCATCTATAAATGGCCAGAAAACAGAAGATTTTGTAACTGTGCTAAACAATGGGTTTATAGGTTAGGATGCTACTGCTGAGAAAGGAACATTTTTCAGATCGCCTTTGATGAGACCAGCATAATTTTATTTTTTTTTTATTTTTTTTTTTAAATTTATTTATTTATTTATTTATTTATTTTTGTACATGTATGTTCCCAGATCAATCAGATGCATATCCCTTGGCCCTCCCTCCACCCAGGTTCCCCCCCCCATCCCTCCAGACCATTGCTCCAAGTGGTTGTAGGTACTCCTATTCCCCTAGCACAATGACAATAGCTATCCTTTCTACACATGACAGTAAAGGTTCCCATGTTACTCCCTCCCATTGTTCGGTCTCCACAATGTCTTTATGTCTATTCTCTGTTTTTTCATGAGTTCACTGTGTGTGTTATCATGACCATCTTACTAGATTCCATATATATGAGTTAGTATACTATACTTGTCTTTCTCTTTTTGACTTACTTCACTTTTTATGATAGGTTCTAAAGCCAGCCACCTCATTAGGACTGAGTCTTCTGCATTTCTTTTAACAGCTGAGTAGTATTCCATTGTATATATGTACCAGAGCTTCTGGATCCATTCATTTGTCGATGGACATCTAGGTTGCTTCCATGTTCTGGCTATTGTATAGAGAGCTGCAATGAACATTGGGGTACAGGTGCCTCTTTCAGTTTTGATTTCATCAGGATATAGGCCTAATAGTGGGATTGCTGGGTCATAGGGTGCTTCTATTTTTAGTTTTTTAAGGGATCTCCATATTGTCTTTCTTAGCGGTTGTATCATTTTTCATTCTCACCAGCAATGCAAGAGTTGTTCCTTTTCTCCACACCCTCTCCAGCATTTGTTGTCTGTCGATTTGTTGATGATGGCCATTCTGACAGGTGTGAGGTGGTATCTCATTGTGGTTTTAATTTGCATTTCTCTAATAATAAGCGAGGTTGAGCATCGTTTCATGTGCTTTTGGACCATTTGTATGTCCCCTTTGGAGGCGTCTCTTTAGATCTTTTTCCCATTTTTTGATTGGGCTGCTCATTTTCCCCGTGCTGAGTTGTCTGAGTTGCTTGTAGATTTTGGAGATTAATTCTTTGTCTGTTGTTTCATTTGCTATGATTTTCTCCCACTCTGTGGGCTGTCTGTTCAGCTTTTTTGTAGTTTCTTTAGCTGTACAAAAGCTTTTAAGTTTCATGAGGTCCCATATGTTCATTTTTCTTTTCAGTTCTGCTATTTTAGTTGGTGGGTCAGAGAAGATCTTGCTTTGATTGATGTCCTTGAGGGTTTTGCCTATATTCTCCTCTAAGAGTTTGATGGTTTCTGGTCTTACATTGAGGTCTTTAATCCATTTTGAGTTGATCTTAGTGTATGGCGTCAGGGAATGTTCCAATTTCATTTTTTTGCATGTAGCTGTCCAATTCTCCCAGCACCACTTGTTAAAGAGACTGTCTTTGTCCCATTTTATAGTTTCTCCTCCTTTATCAAAAATAAGGTACCCATAGGTGCGTGGGTTGATCTCTGGGTTCTCAATCTTGTTCCATTGATCTATAGTTCTGTTTTTGTGCCAGTACCATACTGTCTTGAGGACTGTTGCTTTGTAGTAGAGTCTGAAGTTAGGGAGGCTGATCCCTCCAACTCCATTCTCTTCCTCAGGATTGCTTTGGCTATTCGAGGTCTTCTAGTGATAGGTTCTAAAGCCAGCCACCTCATTAGGACTGAGTCTTCTGCATTTCTTTTAACAGCTGAGTAGTATTCCATTGTATATATGTACCAGAGCTTCTGGATCCATTCATTTGTCGATGGACATCTAGGTTGCTTCCATGTTCTGGCTATTGTATAGAGAGCTGCAATGAACATTGGGGTACAGGTGCCTCTTTCAGTTTTGATTTCATCAGGATATAGGCCTAATAGTGGGATTGCTGGGTCATAGGGTGCTTCTATTTTTAGTTTTTTAAGGAATCTCCATATTGTCTTCCATAGAGGTTGTATTAATTTACATTCCCACCAGCAATGCAAGAGGGTTCCCTTTTCTCCACACCCTCTCCAGCATTTGTTGTCTGTCGATTTGTTGATGATGGCCATTCTGACAGGTGTGAGGTGGTATCTCATTGTGGTTTTAATTTGCATTTCTCTAATAATAAGCGAGGTTGAGCATCGTTTCATGTGCTTTTGGACCATTTGTATGTCCCCTTTGGAGAGGCGTCTCTTTAGATCTTTTTCCCATTTTTTGATTGGGCTGCTCATTTTCCCTGTGCTGAGTTGTCTGAGTTGCTTGTAGATTTTGGAGATTAATTCTTTGTCTGTTGTTTCATTTGCTATGATTTTCTCCCACTCTGTGGGCTGTCTGTTCAGCTTTTTTGTAGTTTCTTTAGCTGTACAAAAGCTTTTAAGTTTCATGAGGTCCCATATGTTCATTTTTCTTTTCAGTTCTGCTATTTTAGTTGGTGGGTCAGAGAAGATCTTGCTTTGATTGATGTCCTTGAGGGTTTTGCCTATATTCTCCTCTAAGAGTTTGATGGTTTCTGGTCTTACATTGAGGTCTTTAATCCATTTTGAGTTGATCTTAGTGTATGGCGTCAGGGAATGTTCCAATTTCATTTTTTTGCATGTAGCTGTCCAATTCTCCCAGCACCACTTGTTAAAGAGACTGTCTTTGTCCCATTTTATAGTTTCTCCTCCTTTATCAAAAATAAGGTACCCATAGGTGCGTGGGTTGATCTCTGGGTTCTCAATCTTGTTCCATTGATCTATAGTTCTGTTTTTGTGCCAGTACCATACTGTCTTGAGGACTGTTGCTTTGTAGTAGAGTCTGAAGTTAGGGAGGCTGATCCTCCAACTCCATTTTTCTTCCTCAGGATTGCTTTGGCTATTCGAGGTCTTCTGTGTTTCCATATGAACTGTGTTATTATTTGGTCTAGTTCTGTGAAAAAGTCAGTGGTAGTTGAATAGGTATTGCATTGAATCTGTAGATGATATTTGGAAGTATGGTCATTTTCACAATATTGATTCTTCCAATCCAGGAACATGGAATATCTCTCCATCTGTTTAAGTCTTCTTTAATGTCTCTCATGAGTGTCTTGTAATTTTCTGTGTACAATTCTTTTGTTTCTTTGGGTAGGTTTATTCCTAGATATTTGATTCTTTTGGTTGCAATGGTGAAGGGTATTGCCTCTTTGATTTCATTTTCTGATTTTTCATTGTTTGTGTATAGGAATGCCAGTGACTTCTGTGTGTTGACTTTATATCCTGCAACTTTGCTGAATTCATTGATTAGTTCTAGTAGCTTTGTAACCGTGTCTTTGGGACTTTCTATGTATAATATCATGTCGTCTGCAAAAAGAGAGAGCTTGACTTCTTCCTTTCCAATCTGGATTCCTTTGATTTCTTTCTCTTGTCTTATTGCTGTTGCTAGGACTTCCAGGACTATGTTGAATAGCAGTGGTGAAAGTGGGCACCCCTGTCTTGTTCCTGATCTTAGAGGGAATGCTTTCAGTTTTTCACCATTAACAATAATGTTCGCTGTAGGTTTCTCATAGATGGCTTTTATTATGTTGAGATAGGTTCCTTCTATGCCCATTTTCTGAAGAGTTTTGATCATAAATGGATGTTGTACTTTGTCGAAGGCTTTTTCTGCATCTATTGAGATGATCATGTGATTTTTGTCTTTCAACTTGTTGATATGGTGTATCACGTTGATTGATTTGCGGATGTTGAAGAAGCCTTGCATGCCTGGGATGAACCCAACTTGATCGTGATGTATGAGTTTTTTGACATGTCGTTGAGTTCTGTTTGCTAGGATTTTGTTGAGGATCTTGGCATCTAAGTTCATCAGTGAAATTGGCCTATAGTTTTCCTTTTTTGTGTTGTCTTTGCCTGGTTTGGGTATCAGGGTGATGGTGGCCTCGTAGAATGTGTTTGGGAGTTTTCCTTCCTGTGCAATGTTGTGAAAGAGTTTTAGAAGGACAGGCATTAGCTCTTCCTGAGGAGTGCTTTGGCTATTCGAGGTCTTCTGTGTTTCCATATGAACTGTGTTATTATTTGGTCTAGTTCTGTGAAAATGTCAGTGGTAGTTGAATAGGTATTGCATTGAATCTGTAGATGATATTTGGAAGTATGGTCATTTTCACAATATTGATTCTTCCAATCCAGGAACATGGAATATCTCTCCATCTGTTTAAGTCTTCTTTAATGTCTCTCATGAGTGTCTTGTAATTTTCTGTGTACAATTCTTTTGTTTCTTTGGGTAGGTTTATTCCTAGATATTTGATTCTTTTGGTTGCAATGGTGAAGGGGATTGCCTCTTTGATTTCATTTTCTGATTT